>CM062809.1:1069456736-1069883292 GCA_031772625.1 Pinus tabuliformis
TTGAGTTTTTCTTGTGTAGAGTAAAAACCTGAATTGATTGGACAACCATTAAAGGTTGGTGGGTGCATGGTTTTAATGGGTTTTCTCTTAAATTAAATGAGTTTAAAAAGAAAGGCCTCGGGCCCATACACTAAAGAATCTTAACAAGGAAAGGGGTTTTTTTTTTTGTGGAGGATCAAAACAGGAAGGAAAAAAGGATGTGAGATAAAGAACCCCTGTAGAACAAGGAAAAAGAGGTAGCAGATACCATTTGAAGGAGGATGGAAGTTGGAGAAGGCACCACCTTGGAGCATCCAATGGAGAAAATTCAACAAGAAGTGAAGATAAGAGAAGGAGGACATTGCTTCGATCAATAGACAAATAGGAAGAGAAGAGAAGAGAAGTGGATTGATCCTCAGGTCCCATGGAAGGTTGTGGATTGAGATACTGGTCTTTGGAGTCATGTAACAATTTGGGTTTCCCTAGAGGTTATGGGTTGAGATAGGATCCCTAAAGCCATGTAATAGCTTAGGTCCCTTGAGGTTGTGGGTTGAGACAAAGTCTTTGGAGCCCTGTAATAGATTGGGTCCCTAGAGGTTGTGGGTTAGGATGTAATCTCTATAGCCCTGTAATAGCTTGGGTCCTCTAAATGTTGTGGGTTGAGATAGCCAGCTCTATAGCCCTAAACATCTTGGGAAGATGCTAATCTTGAAGTAGCATCAAAGGAAGACAATTGAATACCTTTGGTTATTTTCTTGTTCTTACAGTGTTTTCTAGACCTCCTGAAAGGGAGTGAATCATTGTCTGCACATTTGGGGTGAGGTAAAGAACCTCTGGACTCCTTGTGCTAAAGAAGATGGTAGCATTCAATTGGTGGGATTAAGTAAGAGGTCCTTTGGGATTCCTTTTCTTCAATTGGCAGTTGTTGATTGATTCCCTAAAGAAAACATTGCCCTTAGACTTTGGAATCTGGCTTGAGGGTGACATATGCAAATAAGTGTGCCTACAGCTACCTATGGTTGGGTGTTGTTGTAGCGGCTACAACCACCCTCAAAATTTTTTCCTTAGCCTATTTTGGAGCCTCCATACCAACCTTCACAGCAACTTGCTTTGTTTCGTCAAGCACTTCAAGCTTCAGTGTCTTTCTTGTCCAAAGGCAGCCTATCAATCACAGTTTGATATTTTCCCTTCACAGGCTGCCCACCAAGACATGGTCCAGCTATAGGTTAAGTAAATTCCCCTTGAAAATTGCACATTTCTGGAGGGCAACCAACCTTCCCTCCAAAAATTGCGTAATCCTCTTTGACAACATGCTGGGTTCCAGGATTGCGCAATCCTTCTAGCCAACCCTCCCAGCAGGATTTACATAAGTTTTCCCAGCAACAGGCTATTCAGCATAGGATTTGTGCAACTCTGGGTAACAATTAGTTTCTTTGCCCATAAATTGTGAAAATCTCCTTGGCAGCTAGCCCACCTTCCAGCCAGAAATGTGCATTTTTCTCCAGCAGTCAAGCAATCTCTTGCATGTGCAACTGAGTTGAATGGTTCCCTCCAGGACTGAGAAAAGCAATATTTCATGCATGGGCTACTTCTCCCAAGGTAGCATGCAAAGGAATCCCTTGTTTTAGGGGTCTATGTTTAGCAGTTGGAGGTTACATGCAAGGAGCAATTCTGAAACCTCCCACCAAGTGTCGCTTCCCCTAGATTTGTGGCATGCACGTCACAACCTCGATGTTATCAAAACTCATCAACTGGACACTGTAGAGATCATTCCTCACATCAACCTTGCAACTCTGACATCCCACATCACATCTAGGAGCAGTAGGCACATTCAGCTCAGATGTTTTGGGGTAAGCCCGCTTCCCATGCCTTGTGTTGCATTTCTGTCGCTTTTTGTGTTTTCACTTGTGGGACTACTATTTGCCTGATTTTTTTGAATGCTTGTTGTCATTTACATATATATTAGCTTTTCCTAGCTCTGTTTCAGTTTTCGTTTCTATCTCACTACTATCACATGCATGAAACTGTTCTACACGGACGTTCGCCCAACCGGTGAACTGCCTCACCCACATGCATGTTGATCTGTTTGTTGAATATTTCATTCAAGATTTGCATGCACTGTTAATAACTTTTGCTATCACTTAGTGTCACCATGCTTTCGCTGACTTACTTGCTTTCAGTTGCCCGTCGACGAGTCGGGCCAACCTTAGCTGAGACTCCGCCTTCACCAAGGTTTCATTGCGCAATATGGGGAAGGAAGGCTCACTTTCCTCTCCAGATTTGCGCATTCCTACCCAGCACTGGTCTCTAGGATTTTTTTGCACATTTATGGAGGACAGTGGTTGCTTGGCCCATGAAATTGCGCAAATCTGTGCCTGGGCCAATAGTCCTTCCCAGCTGGAATTGCGCATTGCACAATCCCAGTAGTTAGTAGCCAGAATAGACTATGCATTGCATAGTTCCAACAGTAAATCAGTCTCTCAACAGCCCAGACTGTGCCTTGTGCAGTCTCGACAGTTGGTCTCCTGACCTCCCAGCCGAAATTGCGCAACCTTCATGATCACTCACCCAGGGATTTTTCAAGTCAGTTCTCTTGTTCATTTTGATTTTCGATTGACAGGTTGATTGCCATGAGTGGTTCCATGTCTCCAGGTATCACAGGTGTTCATCTACCTCTCAGTAATACATGTATAATGGTTTATAGGAGAGCAGAGACGAAGACATTGTTTAGAGCACACTTGGGGATGCAATCGATCAAGTGTCTATGGACTTGCCTACCCACGAAGACATCAAGTTATTTGTAGACAAGGACATCAAGATATGAAAGCAGCAACATCACAACGAGCAACATCATGAACAACAGTGGAATACAACATACCAAATGCAACGAATGCAAGAGGAGGGTTATTGACAACACGAAGGCGGAACAAGGTTGCAAGCTCAAGTAGATCCAATGATGATAAAAGCAAATTTGGAGACTCTGGCTATGAGGTGATGACACAACATGAAGATCATGCAAAGACATAGAATGGAACAAAGAACGTGTTGCATGTGCTGAAGCAACAACTCAAGGAAGAACATGAAGCTACACAGATAGATGAATGAGTTGCAGCAGGATTAGGAACAACAGTGGGCGCATCATGTACTCATGGATGAAACTGCACCCCTATAAGTTAAAGATACATCCCAGCAGCTAACACGGAGCATACATGGTGAGCAGTGTTGGGGATCGCATGCAAGGGATTCAGCAGCATGCATGTCGTTGAGTGCACAAATGTAATCCAACCCATTCAACACACTCACCAAGGTGAAGACAAGAAGCAAGTCTAACCGGGGTTGAACATGTATTTAGACAAGTTGACGCACATGACCACTAGCACACACTTGAAGATCAGCACAAACACTCTGCATTAGTGTGTTTCCGGTTCAACCGTACCGAAGAAGACCATGCGCATGTTGGCAGATGAGTTGTATGAATGGGCCAAAACAATGCATCGGTTGCAATGGAGGCAAGAGTTCGCTTCAACAAGATGTCACTATAAGGTGCATGCACACCATCACGAATGACCAAGCTTGGCATCATCTCACCACTTTCATCATCACAAGCATATCAAAGAGTTGGTCTCATCACAATGGACTGAGTGTCAGTGATGTCTTACAAGCCTTGCTCAAGCCATGTTGTCTCACATGAGTACATGTGCATTGTAATGTTGAGTCATGTCAAGTGTAAGTCAAGTGTCAATGGTTGGATGTAACAGTCATAGAGTAGGTGAAGAGTCATGAGGGTAGTTGAACTATCACAAAGGGGAATGTCAAGGGTCCCCCCACCCTTTTCTATAAATATGTCAGGCCAAGCAGTAACTCCTTAAAGCAAAATTGATTCGTATATCTTATTCCTTCAGGTTGGTCTTCATTATATACATGAGGGAGACTATTCACTTCATCTCCCGATGACTGTTCATGTCTCTTATTATTTATTTACATTGATTTTATTTATTCACCCAATCCTGATGATTAGGTGTCAACATCCCCCCCTTAATCTGAAGGGATGTTGGTGAGTCCAAGCATCATTCTGAATCATTCAAGCTTTTCTCTTCCAAGTGCTTTGGTGAAGACGTCGGCAATTTTCTGATTGGTGGAACAATGATGGAGATGGATTGTTTTGGCCTCAACATGATGTCGAATCAAATGATATTTGGTATTGATGTGCTTCGTTCGATCATGGAACTTTGGGTTTTTGGCCAACTTTATTGTAGAGGTATTTTCAATCATGAGTGGAGTTGATTGTACTTGTTTTACCTGCAAATCGTCAAGAATTTTCCTGAGCCACACAATTTCTTTTGTTGCTTCAACTACTGCCACATATTCTACTTCTGTTGTGGAATCTGCTAGAACTAATTGCTTGCATGATCTCCAGGAGACAGCTCCTGATCCAAGACTCATAGCATACCCTGAAGTAGATACCCCAGTTCCTTTGTCTCCATCGAAGTCGGAATCAGAGTATCCAATCAAGCTGAAGTCGTCCACCTGTGTATACTTGATTCCAAAGTCTTGAGTTCCCTTCAAGTACCTTAGAAATTTTTTTTGTAGTAGACCAATGTCCCTCACAAGGCTTTTGCATAAACCTGGAGAGGATTCCAACATCAAACGAAATGTTTGGTCTGGTAGTAGTTAGGTAGTTGAGACTTCCTACAAGTTTTTTATACTTTGTTGCATCCTCAAATTATTTTCCTTCAATAGATGTGAGCTTTAAGTTTGTTCCATTGGAGTAGTAAGAGGATTGCATTCTATCATGCCAAACCTATTCAACAGATCTCCAATGTATTTCTTTTGAGAAATAAATATGGACTTCGGACGTTGGGTTACTTCAATACCAAGATAGTAATGAACATAGCCCAAATCAGTCATTTCAAAACTTTTCCCCAATTCCTTCTTTATGGATGCAATGTAGCTTTTATTGTTCCCTGTCATCAAAAAATCATCTACATATACCACAAGATATACAACGTTTTTGCCAACTTTCTTGACAAATAAATTTGCATCATCAAGATCATAATGTTTGAAATTGAGTTTCAGAAGATGCTTAGTTAGTTTTTCATACCAGGCTCGCAGTGCTTGTTTGAGGCCATACAAGGACTTCAAAAGTTTGCATACTTTATGTTCATGTCCTTTCACAGCAAATCCTTCAGGATGGGACATAAAAACATTCTCTTTTAGATCTCCATTCAAGAAAGCAATTTTTACATCCATTTGATGGACTTTCCAACCGTTCTGACTTGCTAGGGAAAAAAGTGTCCCAATGGTAGCCCATTTTGCTGTGGGGGAAAAAGCCTCCTCATAATCGACCCCTTCCTTCTGTGCAAAACCTTTTGCAACAAGCCTAGCTTTGTGCTTGTCAAGTGAGCCATCAGCTTTATACTTATTCTTGTAGACCCACTTGCAACCAATTGGTTTGGTTCCTAATGGAGGATCAACCAGCTTCCAAGTCTCGTTCTTTATGAGGGCATAATACTCCTTTTGCATCGCTCTTTCCATTCATCATGAGAAGCGGCTTCTTTGAAGGAATTTGGTTCAAAATCTGTAGACAAGTTCAATTCACAATCATAAGAACATCCATATCAACAGGTGAATTAGAGTCTTCTACATCACCTCCATTTTGCCGGTTTGAATTTCTAGTTCCTGTCTTTCCAACCTCATCAGGATGAACACTTTCAAGTGTCTTTGTCAGCCACTTTGGGAGACCTTTCTCAGATGGTCTAGGCTGCTCCACTAATTGAGTTGGGACTAAATCAAGGTTGAGTCTCCCAATTCTGTCAATCACATCACTTAAAGCATCATTCGTCGTTGGAGTTTCATGTAGGGGAGAGTGTTCTTCAGAAAAATATTCCACATGTTGATCTAGTATAGGAATTCCCCCTTCAAGATGTGGATTCTAATTATCAAATTCTTGAGATGATTTTGATTTTTCGAATCTATCCAAGTGATCAAGTTGCCACTCAACAACATTGTTAGTTTTGGATGATTCAAGAAAAATTACATCTCTAGATACAACAAACTTTTTATTTACTTCATCATAGAGACGGTATGCTTTGGAGGTGTTTGAATACCCGAGGAAGATACACTTGCGACTTCTTGCACCAAGTTTGTTTCTATGTACCTTTGGTATCAAGGCATAACAGGTGGAACCAAAGACCCTGAGATGCTTTATCGAAGGAACATGTCCATACCACATTTCATATGGAGTCTTGTTTCTAATAGCATTAGATGGACATCTATTCTTTATATATGTAGCACATAGAATAGCATCAGCCCAAAACATTATCTTTACATTTTTGAAGAAGAGCATGGATCGTACCATATTTAAAATTGTCCCATTCATTCTTTTAGCTACACCATTCTGTTGGGGATTATAAGGTACAGTTGTTTGATGTTTGATCCCATGTTGGCAAAGATAGTTTTCAAATTCATTTATGTGTATTCTTTTCCATTATCAGTGCGAATACGCCTAATATGAAATTATGCATCATTTTCAATCCATTTATGAAAGTTCTTGAATGTTTGAAAAGCATCAGATTTGTTCTTCAATAAATAACCCCAACACATTCTGGTGTAGTCATCAATAAATGTCATCATATATTTATTTCCATTTGCAGAAGGAACAGGAATTGGACCACATAAATCTGAATGAATGAGTTCAAGTTTTCTATGCTCTTGAATGTGAATCATGAAAAGACTGTTTGCTATGCTTTCCTAGAATGCAAGCATCACATTGCTTAAGTTTCCTAGGAATTGTAGGCAAACCAGCATCACCATTTTTCTTCAACAAGCAGAGGCTGTCATAGTTCAAATGTCCAAATCTAGCATGCCATAATAAACTTGATGGAAGTGCACCTTCTTCATAATGAGAATTGTATGAGAAATGTTGTGAATGAGTAGAGGTTCCTTGCAGCTTGAGAAGTCTTTCTTATTCTATTCCCCTCATGACAAGTGAGTGGTCAGATGCTTTTCTTACCTCAATCTTGCCATCAAACATATGAATGGAGTGACCTTGCTGGCGGATGTGGACCAAGGACAACAAGTTTCTCTTAAGCTATGGGAGATATAGAACATGATGCAGAAGAAAGTCTGGAAGACCAAGAAGTTTAAGCTTGATTGTGCCAAGCCCTAATGGCTTGATTTTTGATTGGTCTGCAAAGTATACTGCTCCATCAAAATTGTCAGTAAATTCTTCAAAAAATTATTTTCTATGAGTCATGTGGCAAGTTGCTCCTAAATCAAGCAACCAATCATTTTCCCAAGAAGCAAGTGAAGCATTAAATAAATCTTCATTTACTCCAATATTACATTGTGCCACAACATAGTGAGCCGATTCAGGTGCTTTACCTTTTTCTCTATCATCAATTTTACCTTTCTGTTGGTTTCTTTGCTACTCAATTTTGTCCCATGGTAACTTGCATGTAGAGGCATCATGTGATCCATTTCTTTTGTAGCATATGTAGTGAAAATCTGCCTTTTCTCCTTGAGAGTGTATGCCCCCCCTGCCTCTGAAATATTCTTCCTCTTCCTCTTCGACCACCTCTCCCTCTTGAATAATCTTGAGCAGGATGATTTTCTTTATGAGCAAGGCACACAACCTCTTTAGAAGATTCAGGGGTTGTTTTCTTTCCAAAAGCTTTCTCTCTTTCAGAAAAATTTTTCACAAGAGAGTCAAAGGTGATATCTTTGAGATTTCCATTTTCTTGCAATGACTCAAGATAATTGGAGTAAGTAGGATAAAGTGCCTTGAGAAAACAGATAAGAGAAATATCCAATTCAACCTTAGTGGATTTGATATCATGCATTATAGACTTTACTTCAGAAGCAAGAGCAAGAGGATCATTATTTTGTAGTTCAAGAGTGAAGAGTTTAATCATGAGTTGAACAACTTCAAGTGCAGAATGTGAGTCATAGAGTTCTTTCAGCTTTTGTAAGGCTTCAAAAGCAGTTGAAAATGGTGAAATATGGCGACTCACCTCTTCATTTACAGATGCTGCGATTAATGCATAAGCTTTCATGTTCTTGTTTTCCCAAATGACGAGCTCTTTGTCTGAGGTAGGCTGTTCTGGCTCTTTGTATCCGTCTCCAACACACATTCCTTTCCACAACTCATTGAAAATGAGTGTGTGTTTTATCATCTGGGAACACTTAGGATAGTTCTCTTTGCCAGTGAGAACTATTCCCACGATGGATATGATTGAATGCACACTGTAACAAAAAAAACTTGTGCTGCAAAACTTTTACTCTTAATGGGAAAAAATAAGACGAGACAACAAATTCAAATGTCAATTGGCATTCATCTGGACAGTGTTAAAGTATAGAATATATATGGGTGAGACAGTCGAAATATATGGTGAGTGACTGTGTATATATATATGGCAGCCTAAATATACCATAAATATATAAAAAATTGTACAGTGCTAGACACAAACTTTACAACGCATATAGCAGAGGTATATACCAACAACGTTCCAACAGCAAGCGAATTCACGCAGCACTCCCTCACACTTCTAGCATCAGAATTAAAACTCAATTTTTAAAAACTCTCATAGTCAGGCATCAACGCATATGCCAATACCAATCTGCAGCACCAATTTTCTTCAACGGATATACCAACTCAATAACTGGAGCAGCGTTCAACCAACGGACCAGCGTACGGCACATAATAGCTCTTCAAAAAATTTTGACACCATTTGGGTGGCACCATCATGCTGAGCAGCCAATTCGAGTTCTCCAACAAACGTACAATGTAAATGCACCAACCAGGAATTAAACAACGAATGGCAGATAAACTCAACGAATCGACCAACGTACATATAAACTCAATGAACTAGCACAAAGAATGGACACATAGTCGCAATTGAACTTGGCTTTCACCAGCACTGTGGGTAGAAAATAGCAACATATTCAACCTCAATGAGCGACATTCATTCTCAACACATATAGGACTCAAAACTTGATTCAAGGTGTTTCAAAAAAAATTTAGGACCGCCTACAGAATGCACAAACACGCTTACAGATAATTAATGGCTTCAAGTTCTCGGAGAGGGATAGAGAACAATGGGGCAGATTTTAATACCAGCGTTAATAGCAGCAGTAATACACAGTTGATTCATGCACGCAGATCCCAGCCAAGGAACCTGATTCATGCATGGTTCTTCAACCTTCTAGTTTTGTTTAACATATGGTTCTTCAACGGATGGTTCTGCGTTAAACAGTGGTAGTGACTACAGAGTGGTAATGACTGTGGAGGGGATAGAGAGTGCAGTAGACAGTGGACAGAGAGCAGTAGGCAAAAGGGAGTTACAACTATTTTGGGAGTTGGCTCTGATACCATGTCAGGCTAGGCAGTAACTCCTCAAAGAAAAATTGATTCGTATATCTTATTCCTTCAGGTTGGTCTTCATTATATACATGAGGGAGACTGTTCACTTCATCTCTCGATGACTGTTCATGTCTCTTATTATTTATTTACATTGATTTTATTTATTCACCCAATCTTGATGATTAGGTGTCAACAAAATAGTCCCTTATAACTCATTGTATAGGCTTTTGGGTAGGCAAGCTTCTACTAAGACTATTTTGAAGAAGGCTTGGATAGTATTGTAATGCACCTTGGCTTCTCCACTGCATGGAGCTAATACATCTCTTTGGAGGAGCAGGAGGATGTGGCTGTAATGTTCCACTATTGGGGCTAGCAGGTTTACATGGATGTATTGTATGATTGTGTCTTACACTTCTTTATATAATAAGAGCCAACACATTTTCATGCATATGTTGTTATTGTAGTTAGACTGCTCTGGTTTCTTTCATGATATGTGTTGTTTAACTTATGTGCTTGTGTATGAACTAATTCACATGCAATTATATGAATCTTGTTGTTAATGTGTTGCATATGTTGTTAATGTTGTCACCATCTGTGTCGACTTCTCCATTGGACATCAGATAGAGCTTTCACTTGAACCTTGCTATAACAACTGTCACACTCGTCTCAGACTAATCAGACTGTGAGTGTTGTTCATGTTATCTTACCTTGTATGATGTGATTGCCACATCCAAGTGGACTGCTTTTCCAGAAGCTATGCATTTCCTTTTGTGTTGTGTGTTCCTAACTGAGTTGGGACTGATCCCTTTCAACCTGGAACACACCTTCACCTCCTTCCCCTTTCGAAATGTTGGAACCTCTCATACACCTTCCTTGACTCACTACATCAGTCACACCCTTGCTGCTAGCAGAGTTATTCTACTTTCCTCTGTGTGACACCATAGTTAAGGCATTACTTTACGACCCACTGCTGGGACTCCTACAACAAACAGTCTGAGGTCTAATTGGGACTTCTTACAAGGGAGATCCCCTTGACATGTTGGTGGGTCCAGCACCGTCAACATTTTTGGTGCTAGAAGGAGAGCCTGATGACAAGCTGTGTCCTCTCATCCAATTTTGAACCTTTGCATATCTTTCATGGAGTCTTTCACTCTTCTTCCCATGAGGTGTTTTTCGAATCATGAAGATATCTCCATATTGGGTAAGCTTTTCGATCTCTTGTTCATTCACACATATGATGGTGAAGGAAAAGTGGCCTAGCCTGAGCACTTATATAACTTTCTTTTCATCATTTATGAGGAAGATGGGTTTTCTTACAAATAGGCCAGTTTGCTGCTTGCATACACACTATGCGAATCTCCATTTCATTTGGTGCTCAGCCTACCAGCTGACACCGTGCAGTCATTTGAGAACTTATATGATCTCATTGAAGACATGTTCTATCATTTTGATCCAGACTATCTTAATCAGAAACTATTACAGCAGCGGAAGGCTGCGCATGATCCAAAATATTTTGCTTATAGATGTGTTAAAGAATTACATGCATAAATTGTAGCTTAATAGAGAAAACTTTAATGTGCACATGAGGCAAGAGGAGAAACACATAAAGCATGAAAGAAGACAACAAGACTTGATAACGGAGTTCGTCCTTCTTGGACTACTTCTTCGGGCCCTGCTCGTTCTATGGGGGGGCCTTCATTCATTAAGTGGCATGAAAAAGAAGAGTACAAGCATCAGTTACAAAAAGGAGTCTTATATCTCCATACTAAAAAATGGCCAAAAAATGTAGAACTCTAATGGAGAAATGGACAGCGCCATTGCATTCGTGGGGTCGAGAAGTGCTAAAACCATATAAAATTTGTCAAATTCTAACAAAATGAAAATTCAGCCCTCCTGCAAAATTCTGCCTCGAACTACGTGCACTGCCTCCTTTGCCTGACTACACTAAAAATTGCATTTTAAATAAAAAATGCTGGCCGATTTTCCCAAGCTTCTATAAGGGTGCGTTGGTTGAACATCCAGTTAATAGGGAGGAGGTCGGGAGGTCAAACCTCGCCTCCTTTTTTTATACATTACAACAAAGAAAATTTAAAATTAACTTTTTGGTTGGGTCAAGACCACCTTGGGCGGCCTACCCACCGTACCTTCCTCTCGCCAGTCGGATCTTGTTTGGTAAGTGTTTTGGTGTGGTTGGGTCTGTGCCCCAAGGGTCGGCCCACCACCCATTATGTTTTAATTGCATATGTTATTGGGGTGTTGAATGGGTTAGGTTCGTGCCCTAGGGCTGACCCACCCAACTCTGCTCCCATTCAATGGTCGTTTCAACAGTCCGTGGGAGGGGCCAGGGGGTGTGGCCCGCCCCTCCACTAATTTTAATATGTGGATAGAGTTGGGTTGGCGGGGTTGGTGGCCTGCCACCCCCATTTTTTTATATTTTTTTTTTATTATGTATAACAAATTATGTATTTTTGGAAATTCGGTTTTGGAACAAAGGGGTCATTTTAACGAGGCCATGATTTGGTTTAGAATATTGCCAAAGTTGGCCAGATTCCTTCCACTGGAAAATTCCAAATTGTGCCTTCATTAATCCTGCCTAGTCATCAAAATTCAACCCAACTTTGACTACCTCTATCTTCTTCATCCAGACTCAGATTGGAGTGTCATTCGCACCGTTGGAATTAGGGTGACGAGAACTTCGATCTGATGTCAAGTTCATCGCCCTTCCACCACTTTGAATTTTGAGCTTTCCCCATGCCACTGTGTCTAAAGATCCACCTTGAACAATCCTCCCATTGAGGAGCTTTTGGACCGCAAAAAGCTTTATCAGTCAATTGGCAAGTGAGGGAATTGTTCCCTCACTCTTTCCTTCTCTAGCCATTTTGCCTTGCTAGGGTGCATCCCCTTGAATCCAACTCGAAGGTATTCCACATCTCCCTGTCGTGAAGTCCTGGTTCTTCTATCAAGGATGATGTCTTCAGATAACTCATAGAGGTACTCTGGTGCGAAATCATCAACTGTAGGAATTGTGCCCACCTCCTTGGTGTCCATAATCAATGATGGCTCATACAGCTTTAAGTTCTCCACATTCACTACAGAGTACATCTGCATATATATCGACAAATTGATACGAAAGGAATTGTTTCCAATCTTCTCCAAAATGGTGAATGGACCATACCAGATTGGTCGCAACTTCTTCCCTTCTCCCTTCATTGTGTCCTTGCTGATATGGAACCACACTTTGTCGCCCACTTGAAATTGATGGTCGACTTAGTGTTTGTCATGTCGCGCCTTGTAACGGGCTTGACTTTTCCCCAACTGCTCCTATCTGCTTGGTGAATCAACTAGATCCGCTAAATGAACTATTGTGCTTTGTCCCTGTCATTACGTCCACTGGAGTCATCTTCCCTTCCAAAGACCATATCAAAAGGGTCTTTTGGTAGGTAGCCAAAACATGTCTCAAATGGTGAACACTGTGTAGATGAGTGCACTACTCAGTTGTAGGAATGTTGCACATATAGAAGATGCTCATCCCACAACTTAGGATGTTTCCCACAATCGCCTCAGAACAAGTGTACCACGGTGTTGTTTACAACCTCTATCTATCCGTCAGTCTGTGGATGGAATGTCATGCTTCTTTTCAACTTGGTGTCCATCATCTTCCACAAGATGGTCCAAAACTCTCCAAGAAAGCGAGAGTCCCAATCTAACACAATTGATGTGGGCAACCCAAAATGGACCCAAACATGCTGAAAGAAAAGATGAGAAGTCTACTTTGCAGTGATCTGCTTTTTACAAGGCATTAAAATACACCTTACTAAAATGGTCAACGACGACATACAAATAGTCGTGATTTTTTCTAGACAAAGGCAAACCTCCTACAAAATCCATCGACACACTTTCCCATGGATGACTTGGAATAGGGAGTGGTGTGTAGAGCCTGAGTTTTCTATTAGAGGGCTTTGAAACAAAACACATCACACACCCCTTTACATAGCGAGTCACAATGTTCTTCATATGAGGCCAAAAACAAAATCTTTGTACATGACACAAAGTTTTTTCAATACCAAAATGACCAGACACAAGGGAGGTGTGGGCCTCCCGGATTACATGGACCCTTTCTCCTGTGGGTATGCATAATTTTCCAAGGTTATACAACAGTTTCCCCTGCAAGTGATAGATGTCCACCTGTGAATCATGGGTTAGTTTTGCATAAATCTCCTTAAAGTCATCATCGTTAGCATATTGTTCAACATAACTCTCAAAATATAACGAAGCATTATGCAAAATAACAAAAGCAGAAGTAGGAGGGAGAGATAGCATATCGGCCACTTTGTTGCTAGTGCCCTTCTTATACTTTATTACGATATGAAACTACTGCAGAAAACCCATCCACCTGAAATGACGAGATTGCTGCAACTTGGTCTATGACTGAAGATATTGCAAGGGCTGATGATCTGTATGGATGATGGTCTCCTTGCCGATCAGGTAGTGTTTCCACTTTTTCACACTTTGGACCAAGGCATATAATTCCTTGTCATAAGTGGGATAGTTTATCACAGCCTAAGAGAACTTCTCTAAATGGTAACATATCAGCTTCTTTTGCTGCATTAGTACAACTCCCATGGCATATCCGCTGGCATTTGTTTCGATCTCGAATGGCTATTGGAGATCTGGTAAGGCCAAGACCAGTGCGATGCTGATATTTTCTTTCAATGTTTCGAAGGACTTCTGCTGCTTTCCTCCCCTTTGAAAGACTTGCTTTACACTTGTCAATGTGTATAAAAGTGTTGCAATAATAGAGAAATTGGCAATAAATCTCCTCCAATAATGTACTGCACCCAAAAAGTTGTGAACCTCGGTTACACTAGTAGGCTTAGGCCAATTCCAATTGCTTCAACTTTAGAAGGATCAATTTTTAACTGACCATGACCAACAATATGACCTAGGTAAACCAAAGAGGTTTTCCTAAACTCGCACTTTGACAATTTTACGTAGAGTTTTTCATTTTTCAATACATCAAACACTTTCTTCACATGACATACATGTTCATTCCAAATTTTACTAAAGACAAGGATATCATCTAGATATACAAGAAAAAATTCATCAATGAAAGGCCTAAAGAGATCATTCATGACCCTCATGAAAGTGGCTGGAGCATTGCAAAGTCTGAATGGCATCCCCATCCATTCGAACAACCCCTGTTTGGTCCTGAAGATGGTTTTCCACACATCCTGCTATGCAATTCGGACCTGGTGATAACCACTACACAAATCCAATTTGGTGAAATAGATAGCATTATTTAATTGATCTAATAAGTCATCAATGCGGGGAAGAGGGTAACGACTTTTCACCGTGATTTTGTTTAGTGCTCGATAATCCACGCACATCCTCCATGTGCCATATTTCTTCGGCACTAAGACAATCGGTGAGTCACATGGAGAAGTACTTAGTTTGATGACCCCTTGGTTCAATAGTTCCTACAGCTGCTTTTTGATCTCCTCCATCTCAATGGTCGACATCCTGTACATGCCAATATTCGATAAAGGAGCATCATGTTGCAAATGGATCTCATGTTGGATTTCCCTCTTCGGAGGTAATCCTCTTGGTTCCTGAAAAATATCATCATAGTTAGAAATTAGTTCACATAATTCATTTTTATGCACATGATCACAACCCTGGAAAGCATTGGATAATTTTGCATCTTTTCCCCTTACAATCATAAGCATGCAACCCTTACTAGAATTCACCAACCTCTTCATTTGTCCTACACTTACAAGGTTGGCACTGATTTTAGTTTGATGAGCCCTTACAATATATTCTACCCCATCTTTTGTGATTTGGTATTTGTTTTCATGACGGAAGAAGATTGCCTTTCTATCATATAGATATGGACTCCCTAACACCATGCTTCAGATATCCAATGGTATCACATCAAGTTTTACCATCCACTAACTTAGAAGCAATCACAAATTTAACCTTACACTGCTTAGTTGCATTCATTTTTGCTTTATCATGTATCCATCCAAGTGAGTAAGGTTTTGGATGTGGTGTAGTTTCCAAGACTAGCTTCTTTACCAAGGACTCTGAAATTAAGTTTGCATGGGATCCGGTATCAAATAGAGTTTCCACTTTTGTATGATTTATGACAATTCTAATATGAAATAGCTCAATTATCTTTCGTTCATTAGGAATTGAACTAGTACCTTCATGTGATTCAGAATTAACATGAGGTGTAAGAGTACCTTTTGTTCCTGATGCTATGATCAATGCTTCATCTTTGGAATCGGATCTAAGGTCTTGTTGCACAGTTGCCACTGTCTTCTACTTGCCTTTTCCTCCATACTTCTTTGGTCTCTTTTCTGGGTATTGTTTCCAACAATTATCATCGTCATGACCTTCCTTTTAGCAGTGATTGCAATAAGGTCTCTCTCCTTCATCTTTCTTGGTTGATGCTGTCCTCTCCTCCTTTCCTTTTCCTTTCACTTTGGGTTTTCCATTTGGAGGTTTGAAAGGTGGTTTCTTGAAATGATCATCTCTTTCATTTTTCCCTTGTTCTCAAGATGGATTGCATTCACACTAGTAGAGTCAATATTAGTTGGTCCAAACAATAATAATGAATGTCTAAGGTAACTATGTAATGATCCAATATACTTAGTTAGTACTTCAGGTGAGTCAAGTGCAATGCCCAAATTAAGTGCCTATTTTCTAAATTACTCTATAAAGCCTTGAACATCCTGACCTCTACCTTGCCTTAAGTATTGCCAATCCATTAAGTCTTTCTGTTTGAAACCCAAGGGATAGAATTGTTCCTTTAATGCAAAAATGAAACTAGGCCATGAGGAAAGAAGATTACCCACACTCTTTGATCTGAATTGGATCCTAAACACTCTCTAAGTTTTCATGACTATTTCAAATTATGCTAAAAGATTCAAGTCTTAGAAAAATCAAGCTATCAGAAGGAATCCTCGTGATAGTTGTAGTTGTGGCCAAAGCAGAGCAACGAGGACCCTCGGTCGAGCGCGCAGACCGTTGGCCCAGGGTAATGCGCACTGGCACAAAATTGGCAAAACCAGAGGCAAATTCAAGAAACGGGGATAGTTTCTGATATGCGATTAGTGCTAAGTGCTAATTGCATATCGCAGGGTGTCCCCGTCAGTGAAGGAAAGCCCCAAAGCACCCGGACCCGAAAGACTATGAAATGCAGAAAAGTAATTCTTTCGGTTCCATAGCATGAGATTCCATAAACCGGTAGGATATCGGAAGGCCTCGAGGTGGTAAGTAGTTTTGACTGAGTCCAGCCCAATGCCACACACTGAGCCACACGCGTCCGACGGATGAGAGAGAAAATTGCCCGCATCGGATGGGTAAACATCATGCAACTCACCCGCCTGATATGAATGACGACCATAGGATCTGGGGGGCCTAGATCAACGATGGAGGAACATCCCGATAAATGACCGGATTTGGCGAAGTTATGAAGCAAGATTACAGGGGATTTGAAGTCCGACGTGGACAATGAGTTGGAAAAAGAGTCGTGTTTCGTGGGAAATCTTGAAGCAAACGGAAATAACGGCCAATCAAATGCGATTCAAGGAATCTGACACACTCAGTTCATTAGGAAACAGGTGGCCACCTTCATGCGAGGCGTTACACAGTGATGATGATGCAGAGCAGAGGAATTCGAACAGATAGGAGCAGGAAACTAGAAAGTTGGGAAGCAGAAACAAACAGTCAAAGAATAGACTGGCTTTAAAGCCATGAACTGACAGAAGCAGAGGGAGACAACAAAAGAGGGAGTTAGTTAGACACAAAAGCTAAGAGCAGAGAATAAACAAGAGAAGCCGAGCTGACCTGAAGGCAGCATCGAGCCAGATAGAGCCAGAGAGAGTCAGAGAGTCTATGCACTCTAGAGAAGGCTTGAGAGGTTCAAGCGGACTCCTCGGCATGGGCCTGTCATGTATGAGACCCAGATTGGGCTTATACTGTTGTGACCAATAGAGGTTGAGTTTCAATAAGGAGAGTCTGTGTACTCCAGTACTACTAATTTTTATATGTTTAGTGAGACTCAAATTGAGCTCACTGTTGTAAACACTCTGCTTGAAAACATAATAGAGAGGCCACCATTGAAGGCTGGACTAGGAGACGTAGCCCAGGAGCATTAGGTGAACTCCTTATTAAACTTGTTTTGTTTACATGTTTGACTGTTATGTTTTCTCTAACCGCCTCAGTGTCTATGTATTCTAGCAATCTCATCGATCCATTATATAAATTAACATAGGCACATCCATGCACATGAGTCTGTAATACCTTTAATTTTTGTCCTGGATAAATTCCAGATCAAATGGTATCAGAGCTTAGGGTTACTAAGGTTAGATAAGCTTGTGCTGGATTTTGTTGTTGAATGCTAACTAGATCAAAGCTTAAATTAGGAGAAGGAGAGTTGGTTGAAGCTAACCCAGAAATTGAAGTCTATCCTAAGGGGAAAATGTCAAAAGAAAGTCCCTTGGAATTAGACTCCCCGTTCATGGATAGCTTTATGACCATGAAATCCATGGTGGAGGAAATGTATAGAGAATTTAGGAAAAGTAAGGATGAAGATTGATCAAACTCCAAACAAGACAAGGGAGTAGAAGAATCTCTCCTCCATGACCACTCCAAAGGCAAAGGGAAAGAATAAAAATTTCTCACACCTCCTAATAGCCCTGAAAATAAAAAGAAAGCATCTTTGATTAAATTAGATGTTAAATTTGATTTAAATGCAGAGAAGCTGGATAATTGGATTAGATAGATTGATGTTTATTGCAGAGTGCAAAGCAGTGATTTAGACAAGAGTAAGATTCAGCTAGCCAGCCAATGCCTTGGGGGCACTGCCTTGGTATGGTGTGAAGGCAGGACACAAGCTGACATGAAGAAACATGGTAATATTCTTTTTGTCTGGAGTGAATTTGTTTATGCAATTAAAAAGCAATTCTATCCACTAGCCTATATGCAACAAGCCATGATGAGCTGGCAAACTCTTCGCCAATTAAAAGGGCAAAGTGTACAAGGTTACACCCAAGAATTTAGGAAAACAACTTTGATTATAGGAATTTCTTTAGACTCACTTGAGACTCTGCTAAAGTATATAGGTGGTCTACACAACTACATGAGGCACACTATCCTCATGTTCAATCCCAGTAGCATAGATGAGGTATCCGTTCAGGCTACACATCTAGAAGCTAGAGGTAAGAATGGGAACCTAGAAGTTGGGGGTTCATCCAAATCCACTGGAAGTAAGAATAAGGAGAAAAGAAAACAGAAATGGAAAGAGAGGAAGAAAAATATTGTACAGAAGAGCAAGTATTCATGCACTCACTATAAGAAGGATGGGCATGATGATGAACACTGCTGGATTCTACATCCGGAGCTAAAACCCAAGAAAAACGAGGGCAAAAAGAAGAGAACTATTGCAGCTATTCAAAAGGATTTGGGGTTAGACTCAGGAGATGAAACAACAATCACAACCACAGGTATAAAAGGTAAAAATCCTGAAGCATCTTCTAGTAATTCTACTACTAATAATGAAGAAAATGAGAGGAAAAGACACGAGTTTTTTCATATTCGAGTTATTTCCAATCATCAAAAGAGTGATACTTTGTTTGAAAGTGGCTCACAAGTAAATTTCATTTCTGAAGCAATTGTAAATAAGTTGGGATTACTAACCACACCTCACAAGAAACCATATCCATTAGGTTGGTTATGTGATAAAGCAAAGCTACAAGTGACTAGACAATGTAAACTTAAGTTTTCTTTTGGGTCAGCATTTGTAGATGAGGTTGAGTTAGATATAGTTCCTTTGGATATATGTGGAATTGTTTTAGGAAGTCTTTACTTGTATGACAGAAAAGCTATTTTCTATAGAGCTGAGAATAAGTATCTACTCGTTAAAGATGGAATCGAATCTATTGTAAGAGCGCATAAGCTCAAGAATAATTATACTCCCATAAATTCAGGGCAGATGAAGAGAATTGTAAATTCATGCAAACAATATTTACTGATGGTTGTAAAGGAAAAGAAACCTGATAAAACCAATGTATTTGAGAGCTGTGATGCTAAACAGCAAGCTGATTTGGAAAAGGTTGTTTCAGAATATGATATATTATTTCAAGAACTTAAACGTCTGCCACCCAAAAAGGAAATAGTACATGATATTAATTTGCAGCCAGATGCTCCATTGCCTAACAGCAGAATGTACAGGTTGTCCACTTTATAGAATGCAGAAATCAAGAAGCAGGTACAGGAGCTGCTCGAGAAAGGGTTCATAAGGCTTAACACATCGCCATGTGGGTCTCCAATTGTCTTGGTGAGAAAGAAAGATGGCTCATGGAGAATGTGCATTGATTACCGAGCACTGAATAAAATAACGATCAAAAATCATTATCCTCTTCCTCGTATAGATGATCTATTAGATCAATTGAAAGAAGATGTTTATTATTCCAAGTTGGATTTGCATAGTGGATATCACCAGGTCAGAGTTGCAGAGCAAGATGCATGGAAGACTGCTTTCAAAACAAAGTAGGGATTGTATGAGTGGTTGGTTATGCCTTTTGGCTTAACTAATGCTCCTGCTACTTTCATGAGAGTATTGAATGATGTACTCAAACCTTTTATTGATGATTTTGTCACTGTATATTTGGATGACATTCTTATATTCAGCAAAACATGGGAAGAACATTTAAAGCATGTTAAGCAAACTCTAAATGTTTTGAAAAGAGAAAATTTTTATGTTAAACTCTCAAAATGTGAATTTGGAAAAACATATTTGAATTATTTGGTTCATATAGTATGGGGTGGTGAATTGAAGATAGATCCCTCTAAGGCTGCAGTCATTGTAAACTGGCCTAAGCCCAAATCTGCTACAGAAATTAGAAGCTTCCTAGGAGCAACACAATATTGGAGAAAGTTTATTTCTAAATTTTCCTTAATTGCAGCTCCCTTACATGCTTTAACAAGATTGAACAAGGTGTTTCAGTGGAGAGGCAAATAGAAAAAAGCCTTCGACACCTTGAAAGAAAAGATTAGTACAACACCAGTACCAGCCTACCCGATCTTCAAAGACCATTTGAGATTGAAACAGATGCCAACGACTATGCCATGGGAGCTGTGTTGATGCAGCACAGTAAACCGATATGCTATCATTCTGAGACATTTAATTCTACAGTAGTTAATTATCCCACATATGATAAAGAATTGTATGCATTAGTAGAGAGTTTGAAAAAGTGGAAACATTACTTAATGGGTAAAGAGACAGTTATACATACTGATCATCAGCCACTTCAATATTTACACTCCCAAACTAAGTTACAGCAATCAAGACACTATAGGTGGATGGGTTTTCTACAACAGTTTCATCTTGTCATCAGATATAAAAAGGGCATACACAATAAAGTTGCAGACATGTTGTCTAGATCGATCATAAATGCATCTACTATACTTAAGCATAATTCAGTATTGCATGAAAGCTACATTGAATAATATTCTCAAGATATAGATTTTAAATATGTATATGAAACTTTAACTCAAGGTAAACAAGTAGGAGAATTGGATTATCATGTTAAGGACTAGCTCTTGTATCAATTTTGGAAGCTATGCATTCCACAAACTGAGAGAGATAATTCGAGAAGCACACACTTCTCTAATATTATATCGCTTTGGGGTAAATAAAATAGTTTCACAGCTGCAAAGATTTTGTTATTGACCAAAAATGAATGAGACAGTTTCTAGATATGTGAGAGGGTGTACCATGTGTGCTAAAAGCAAACCCAGTAATAGAAAAATAGGCTTGTACACTCCACTACCAGTTCCTTCTCATCCTTGGGAAGAGTTTCCATGGACTTTGTTGGAGGACTGCCTAAATCTAGGAAAGCTCATGACTATTTATATGTTGTTATGGATAGGTTCAACAAAATGTGTATTTTAATACCTTGTAACAAATAGATTACAGCTGAACAAACTGCAAAGTTGTTCTTTCAGCATGTATGGGTTCATTTTGGATTACCCACTTCCATTATATCTAATGAAGATACCCGATTTGTTGGGAACTTTTGGTCGAGTATGTGGGAATTGATGGACACCAGACTGAAGAAGAGCACAACTTTTCATCCTCAAATAGATGGCCAAACAGAAGTGGTCAACAAGATAGTGATCCAGTTGCTTAGAGGCTATTGCAACAAGCATCCCAAGCTTTGGGATGAACATTTATGTTATGTGCAGCATGCTTACAACCGCGCTAAACATTCTTCTACACAGAGATCTCCTTTTGGAACCTGTTTTGGTTTCACACCAAGGTCTCCCTTGGATTTTGTCTTTGGTAAAGACATAGCAGTTGATGGACACAGTGATGTGGACAAGGCAACCAAGTTCATTGAACAAATCCAAGAGATTCACCAGGTAGTACAGGAGCAGCTAGAAAAGAGCCCAGCCAAGTACAAGGCAAGGCATGAAAAGCATCGGATGGAGCATAGTTTCCAAGTTGGTGATCAAGTCTGTTTGTATATCAACAAAGACAGAATGCAAGGTGAAGGTAAGAAGCTAAAGCCAATAAGGTATGGACCTTTCAAGATACTTGAGAAAATTGGTGAGAATGCTTTTCACCTTGATTTACCAGCTTACATGCACATCTACTCAGTGGTTAGTGCAGACAACTTGAGACTATTTGAACCTTCATTAATTGAAGATCCCGAAGAGCAGATTTAATTTCCTTCTATTGATGATCTGTTGCCTGAATATCTTAATGAGTTGCAGGAAGATACAGTTCTAGACAGGAAGGTGAGGACCACGCACAGAGGGGATGTTGAGTACCTCAGGATTGGACTCAAAGGTTCAAAGCCAAGCAATGTGAAATGAATAGAAATTGAGCAAGCGAGGAATCTATACCCTCACTTGATTGATGCTTAAAAGAAAACTGACTTTTGGTGGTCCAAAAGCTTTTTCAGTGGGAAGGCCGTGATCCGAATTGGATCCTAAACATTCTCTAAGTTTTCATGACTGTTTCAAATTATGCCAAAATATTCAAGTCTTTGAAAAATAAAGCTATCAGAAGGAATCCTCGTGATAGTTGCAGTTGTGGCCAGAGCAGAACAACAAGGACCCTCGGTCGAACGTGCAGACCGTTGGCCCATGGTAATGTGCACTAGCAAAAAATTGGCAAAACTAGAGGCAAATTCGAGAAACAGGGGTAGTTTTTGATACGCGATTAGTGCTAATCACATATCGTAGGGTGTCCCCCTTAGTGAAGGAAAGCCCTGAAGCGCCTAGACCCGAAAATACTATGAAATGCAGAAAAGTAATGCTTTCGATTCCATAGCGTGGGATTCCACAAACTGACAGGATATTGGAAGGCCTCGAAGCGGTAAGCAGTTTTGACTGAGTCCCGCCTAATGCCACACACCGAGCGACACGCATCTAGCGGATGAGAGAGAAAACCGCTCGCATCGAACGGGTAAACGTCATGCAATTTACCTGCCCAATATGAACGACAACCATAGAATCTAGGGGGCCCATATCAATGGCGAAGGCGCATCCCGATAAATGACCGGATTTGGCGAAGTTATGAAGCAATATTATAGGGCATTTGAAGTTCGACATGGATGATGAGTTGGCAAAAGAGTTGTGTTTCATGGGAAATCTTGAAGCAAATGGAAATAATGGCCATTCAAATGCGATTCAAGGAATCTGACACACTCAGTTTGTTAGGAAACAGGTGGCCACCTCCTTGTGAAGCGTTACACAGTGATGATAACGCAGAGTAGAGGAATTCGAATGGACAGGAGCAGGAAAATAGAAAGTCAGGAAGTGGAAATGAACAGTCAATGAACAGACTAGCAGAGGGAGACAACAAAAGAGGGAGTTAGTTAGACGCAGAAGCTAAGAGCAGAGAACAGAGAAGAGAATAAAGTTGACCTGAAGGCAGCATCGAGCCAAACAAAGCTAGAGAGAGTCAGAGAGTCTATGCACTCCAGAGAAGGCTTGAGAGGTTCAAGCGGACTCCTCGACATAGGTATGTCATGTATGAGAACTAGATTGGGCTTATACTGCTGTGACCAATAGAGGTCGATTTTCAGTAAGGAGAGTCTGTGTACTCCAATCCTACTGATTTTTATCTGTTTAGTGAGACTTAAATTGAGCTCACTGTTGTAAAAACTCTACTTGAAAACATCATAGAGAGGCCACCACTGAAGGCTAGACAAGGAGACGTAGCCTAGGAGCATTGGGTGAACTCCTTATTAAACTTGTTGTGTTTACATGTTTGACTATTATGTTTTCTCTAACTGCCTCAGTGTCTATGTATTCTAGCAATCTTGTTGATCCATTGCATAAAGTAACATAGGCACATCCATGCACATGAGTCTATAATACCTTTAATTTTTGTCCTAGATAAATTCCAGATCACTCTTACTGCTTCGCAATTTGCTCTCCCACCAAATGAGAGTGCTGCTACTCAGTAGAAGAGAGGCCAGCTAAATATTTTCCTCCTCCTCATCGATCTGTTGAATCTTGTAGTAGATTTCAATCTCGCTATTCCAGTTATTAAGCTTTTTTGCATTACTTTCACTGTTAAACATGGGAAGATCAAATTTGACATCTAATTTAAAGAAAGGTTTCTTAGATGCATCCCTTGAATTTCTATGATTATGGTGATGAGAGGAAGAATAACTTTCACTTGTGGAAGGAGAAGGAGGGGGTTCTTCTCCACCATTTCCATGCACTGAACCTTGTTCTTCTGGTTTTCTCTCTTCTGCTTTCTCCAGCCTTTAAATCAACTTACCGACATTCTCTACCATTGAATAGAAGGCTTTGCGGAAATTGCTCTCCTCTTCAAGACGAGCCTCCTCATCTGCCATGTTTCTCCTTCAATGTGCATGCCCCACTTCGAGATCGAAAGACTTTAGTTTCCCTTCACCTCTTCAAAGTCTATTGCTTGTTAGCATACAAACCTACAATTCACATCTAAAAAAGACCTGCTATGATACCACTTAATCCAAAATCTTTTGCTTATAGATGTGTGAAAGAATTACATGCATAAATTGTAGCTTAACAGAGAAAAATTTAATGTGCACATGAGACAAGAGGGGAAACACATAAAGCATGAAAGAAGACAACAAGACTTGATAATGGAGTTTGTCCATATTAGACTACATCTCCGGGCCCTGCTCAATCAATGGGGAGGCCTTCATTCATTAAGTGGCATGAAAAAAAAGAGTAGAAGCATCAGTTACAAAAAGGAGTCTTATATCTCCATATTGAAAAATGGCCAAAAAATGCAGAACTCTAATGGAGAAATGGATAGCACCATTGCATTTGTGGCATTGAGAAGTGCTGAAACCATAAATAATTTGTCAAATACTGACAAAAATGAAAATTTGGCCCTCCTGCAAAATTCTACCTCGAACTACGTGCATTGCCTCCTCTGCCTAACCGCATTGAAAACTATGTTTTAAATAAAAAATGCTGGTAGATTTTCCCACATTTCTATTGTGGTGCGTTGGTTGAAGATCCAATTAATAGGGAGGAGGTCAGGAGGTCAAACCCTGTCTTCTCCTTTTTTTATACATTACAACAAAGAAAATTTAAAATTAACTTTTTGGTTGGGTCAGGCCCACCTTGGGCAACCCGCCCACCGTACCTTCCTCCCGCTAGTTGGATCTCATTTGGTAAGTGTTTTGGTGTGGTTGGGTCTGTGCCCCAAGGGACAGCCCACCACCCATTATGTTTTAATTGCATATGTTGTTGGGGCGTTGAATGGGTTGGGTCCGCGCCCCAAGGGCTGGCCCACCCAACTCTGCTCCCATTCAATGGTTGTTTCAAAAGTCTATGGGAGGGGCCAGGGGTTGTGGCCCTCCCCTCCACTAATTTTAATATGTGGATAGAGTTGGGGTGGCGGGGTTGGTGGCCCGCCACCCCCATTTTTTTATATATATTTTTAATTATGTATAACAAATTATGCATTTTTGGAAATTCGGTTTTGGACCGAAGGGGTCATTTTAACGAGGCCACGATTTTGCCCAGAATCTAGCCGAATTTGGCCGAATTCTGACCACCAGAAAATGTCAAATTACGCCTTCATTAATCCTGCCCAGTCATCAAAAGTCATCCCAACTTTGACTGCCTCTATCTTCTTCATCCAGACTCAAATTGGACTGTCATTCACACCGTTAGAATCAAGGCGATGAGCACTTCGATCTGATGTCAATTCATCACCTTTCGACCACTTTGAATTTTGAGATTTTCCCATGCCACTGTGTCTAAAGATCCACCTAAATCACCACATGAATCT
Source organism: Pinus tabuliformis (assembly GCA_031772625.1). NCBI lineage: Eukaryota > Viridiplantae > Streptophyta > Pinopsida > Pinales > Pinaceae > Pinus > Pinus tabuliformis. The sequence goes on from CM062809.1 coordinate 1,069,482,392, forward strand.
GTTATTGATTTTTGGCAGCACTTCTATGACTTGCAGTTTCAAGCTTCGAAGAGATAGATGAAATTTTCTTATCTTTGGGACTAGTTCGAGTATTTCCTTAAGAAATCTGCCCGTCCCAAGAGGAATCTTGATATCATGCCTCGCTCAACATTCTTCATTAATGGAACTACGCAATATCATGTGGGAGTGGGCACTGTCTCATCTGACTGTCCACCTCCCTCTCATTCAATAGCTCCACCACTGCCCAGTGATGTTGAGGATCATGCTCACACACCTATTCATCCTTCACACTCTCCCAACATCACTCCACTCAATTTTTACGCAGATTTGGTTGTGAGTCCTTCAAGTTCTCATATGCATTCTTTTCTTCGACCTCTGCCTTCACACTTAGGTGTTCCTCCAGATGATGTTGTCTTGTGTTCATCCATTCCAAACCCTTCACTTGTTGTGAATGAGGAACAACTCACTGACAGAGTCGGTGTTGCACAACCAACATGTGTTGTCATTCATGAAGAGTATGAGTGGGAGCTTGAGCATCAACACTCGGCGAAGGACGACTCCCTTTCATCTGAGCCCCCTTTGTTCTTTCCTAACACTATTGGTGAACCTTCCATCCATGATTTTGCATGTGTGTCTTCATCTACGGATGCACCCATTATTGATCTTTCACAAGACCAATCATTCATTGAAAATCCACTTGATCCTTCATTTGTTCTAGAAATGTACAAGGTGAACATCCTTCCTTATCATCTACCCCTCTGTGTGATTCATCAAATCATGAGGATGCCGACCAACATCCCAAATTTTCTGATCTTGGTTGTCGTGATCTCTTCACCTCATCACCCAATCATGATTTTGATTCACTTGTTGTTAATTTGTCTAAGCCACTGTTCTATGAAGACCTATCTGTCAACGAAGTCGAAACCCCACAGACTGTCAAGGAACTTCAGCCCGAGCTGATGGTTATATCAGACCCTCACTGTCCTGAGGTTGGTTTCACTCCCAATCAGGAAATTGTTCAATCAACAAAGGATCCTCATCATTCATTTGTATGCACTGAAGATCCATCTCACACACAGATCACACTTCCTCCACTCGAGCTACACGGTCCCATTGCTCATGCATTGGAGGAGTCTTACATTGCAAGCACTTGTGTGTGACGCAAGTTATCTTTGTTTATTTCGTTTGCTTGCATGTCTCAGTCAAGAGTGTTCTTATGCTTCAAAGTTGCACGTAGTGTCACACAACACCATGATAAGTCTGCGGACTGCCCGTCATGCACATGCACTCACTTATGTCTCGTGGACACTTTGAAACATGAAGTGTGGTTTTCTTCATTGTTATATCTTTTTTGGTTGCTGGTCCGCACAACTGGGTTACTCGCGGACGAAGCCTTCACCAACATGGGTATACCAATTCGCCAATGGATGCATTGGAAGTATCACTTCACGTGATCAGGCCCATGCACCATTAGTGTAGGAGTAGGAGTAGTGTTTTCTTTCAGTTGTTTGTTTGCATGCTTGTTTGCTTACATGCCTTTGTTTTCTTGTTTTCTTGCTTGTTTGTTTACTTGCTTCGCTTGCATTTTTTCTTCTAATTTTTCTTTACTTTGTTGATTGTTAGTTCATTCGCTTGTTTCATTCATAGGTTAGTTTGCATGAAACCATGTGTGACTCATGAAACAAGCTGGATAAAGTGTAAGAGGGTTTGTACATCTATCACTACTTGGTTATCTATCATCTTGCCTTTGTATTATGAGCTTGTTACTTTTAGTCCATGATACGTCAAAGGAAAATACGTATTGTTTGAAGTGAACCTTGGTGAAAACACAACGCTTGTGCGCTAACTAGTGTCACCCTCTCGAGGCGATTGTTTTTGGGTTAACCCTTGTCAGCTCAATCAAGTAGAGTAAGGTGAGGGGAAAACCTTAATAGGCACATCATAGATACATAAACTACTTCTTTGCTAGAACAACCTCTTTTACTCTCAATAACTCAGGATCCCTCTTCCGCCTCTGAAATGAATAAGTGATATGCACAATGAAAAATGAAAAGTCAAAAAATTCAAAATGAAAGATGAATAAGGTGAAAGAAGAGAAAGTCTTCCTGCGCAGGGAGGTGATGCAAGTAACTCCACCGAGTTAATAACCAGGCTCACTGGCAGCGAAGCCATGCTTGTGTTCCTATGTGACTCCACTGGGGTACTGTCTAGGTCTATTAGTAGTAGAGCAACACTAGAGATGAAACTAAGACTCTGATGACTATACTGCTTATGCACCTATATGCCCCTCAACCCCAATCGAAACAAATGTGTTTCCTTGGCTTGGAATGTGTGTCAATCAACCAAGAGTCTTGCAAATTCTACATCTTAGAATTAAGCTAGTGTGAAGCCAAGACAAGCTAAGAGCCGAAAAATACTTCCGGAGGTGTTAGACTTGCTTTTCACAAACAAGGTACATTATGATAGTTGGAGTTCTAACAGTGTGTTTCCAAGTGTTGTAGCGGCTATAACCACCCTCTAAAATTTTTTCTTAGCCTGTTTTGGAGCCTCCCTACTAACCTTCATAGCAGCTTGCCTCACTTCATCAAGTCCTTCGAGCTTCAGTTTCTTTATTGCTCGAAGGCAACCTATCGATCACAGTTTGATATTTTCACTTCACAAGCTACCCACCCAGACTTGGTCCATCTACAGGCTGAGAAGCTTCCCCTTGAAAATTGTGCATTTCTGGAGGGAAACTATCCTTCCCTCTAGAAATTGTACAATCGTCTCTGACAGCATGCTGGGCTACAGGATTGCACAATCCTGCCAGTCAAGCCTCCCGGTAGGATTTGCACAAAATTTCCCAGCAGCGGGATATTTTGCCTAGGATTTGCATAGATCTGGGTAGCAGTCAGCTGCTCTGCCCAGAAATTGTGCAAATCTCTTGGGCAGCCAACCCAAATCCTAGCCATAAATGCTCATTTTTCTCCAGCAGTCAAGCAGTCTCTTTCATGTGCAGCTGAGTTGACTGGTTCCCTCCGGGACTGAGCAAAACAATATTGCATGCATGGGTTGCTTCTCCCAAGGTAGCATGCAAAGGCATCCCTTGTTCAATGGTCTATGTTTAGTAGTTGGAGGTTACATGCAAAGGGCAATTCCGAAACCTCCCACCAAGTGTCGCTTCCCCTATATTTGTGGCATGCACATCACAACCTCAAGTTATCAAAAATCATCAACTAGACACTACAAAGCTCATTATTCACATCAAACTTCTAGCTCTGACATCCCACATCACATCTAGGAGAAGTCGACACATTCAGCTCAATTGTTTCGCGGTAAGCCCGCTTCCCATGCCTTGTGTTGCATTTCTGTCGCTTTTTGTGTCTTCGCTTGGGGGAGTACTGTTTGCCTGATTTCTTTGAATGTTTGTTGTAATTTACATATATATTAGCTTGTCCTAGCTTTGTTTTAGTTTTTGTTGCTATCTCACTATTGTCACATGCATGAAACTATTTTTCACAGACGTTTGCCCAACTAGCAAACTACCTCACCCACATGCATGTTGATCTATTTGTTGAATATTTCATTCATGTTTTGCATGCACTGTTAATCACTTCTGCTATCACTTAGTGTTTCCATGTATTCACTGACTTACTTGTTTTCAATTTCCCTTTGGTGAGTAGAGCCAACCTTGGCCCAGACTCTGCCTTCACTAAGGCTTCATTGCATAATATGGGGAAGGAAGGCTCACCTTTCTCTCTAGATTTGCGCATTCCTACCCAGCACTGGCCTCTAGGACTGTTTTGGGCATTTTTGGAGGATAGTGGCTGCTTGGCCCAAGAAATTGCGCACATTTGTCCTTGGGCCAGCAGTCCTTCCTAGCTTGAATTGCACATTGCGTAATACCAACAGTGAGCATCCAGACTGGACTATGCATTTTGCAAATTCCAGCAATCAATCAGTCACCCAATAGCCAACATTGTGCCTTGTGCAGTCTTGAAAGTCGTCTCCTGACCTCCCAACCCCTTGACCAAAATTGTGCAACCTTCATGATTGTTCACCTAGGTATGTTGCAAGTCAGTTTTCATGTTCATTTTGGCTTTCAACTGATAGATTGCTTGCCATGAGTGTTTCCATGTCTCCAGGTATCGCAGGTGTTCATATGCCTCTCAGTAGTATAGGTACAATGGTTTCCAGGAGAGCACAAATAAAGACACCTCTCAGAGCACACTTGGGGATGCAGTCGATCAAATGTCTATGGACTTACCTACCCATGAAGACATCAAGTTGTTCATAGACAAGGACATCAAGATATGACAACAACAACATCACAATGAGAAGCATCAATAACAGTAGCTGAAGACATCATACCAAATGAAATGAATGCAAGAGGAGGGTTGTTGACAACACGAAGGTGGAACAAGGTTGTAAGCTCAAGTAGATCCATTGATGATGAAAGCAACTTTGGGGACTCCGGCTACGAGGTGATGACACGACATGAAGATTGTGCAAAGACAGAGAATGGAACAAAGAAGGAGTTGCATGTGCTGAAGCAACAACTCAAGGAAGAACATGAAGCTTCACAGATAGACAAATGAGTTCCAGTAGGATCAGGAATAGTAGTGAGGGCATCCTTCACTCACAGATGAAACTACGCCTGTACAAGTTAAAGATCCATCCCAGTAGCTAACACGGAGCAGACATGGTGAGAAGTGTTGGGGATTGCATGCAAGGGATTCAACATTATGCATGTCGTTGAGCGCACACATGCAATCCAACCCATTCAACACACTCACCAAGGCGAAGACAAGAAGAAAGTTCGACAAGTTGATGTGCATGACCACCAACACACACTTGAAGATCAGCACAGACACTATGCATCAGTTTGTTTCCAGTTCAATCATACCCAAGAAGGCCATGTGCATGTTAGAAAACCAGTTGGATGAAGGGGTCGAACCAATGCACTGATTGCAATGGAGGCAAGAGTTTGCTTCAGCAAGATGTCACCATGAGGTGCATGCACACCATCACAGACGACTAAGCTTCGCATCATCTCACCACCTTAACCATCACAAGCATGTCAAAGAGTTGGTCTCATCACAGCGGACCGAGTGCTAGTGATATCTTGCAAGTCTTGCTCAAGCCATGTTGTCTCACATGAGTACAAGTGCATTGTAATGTTGAGTCATGTCAAGTGTAAGTCAAGTGTCAATGGTTGATGTAACAGTCATAGAGTAGGTGAAGAGTCATGAGGGTAGTTGAACTGTCACAAAGGGGAATGTCAAGGGTCACCCCACCCTTTGCTATAAATAGTCCCTCATAACTCATTGTATAGGATTTTGGTCAGCCGAGCTTCTACTAAGACTATTTTGAAGAAGGATTAGACAATATTGTAGCACGCCTTGGCTTCTCCACTTCACAGAGCTAGTACATCTCTTTGGAGGAGCAGGCGGATGTGGCTGTAACATTCCACTGTTGGGACTAACAAGTTTACATGGATGGATCGTATGATTGTGACTTACACTTATTTATATAATAAGAACCAACACATTTTCATGCATATGTTGTTATCATAGTTGGACTGCTCCGGTTGCTTTAATGACATGTGTTTTTTAACTTACGTATATGTGTATGAAATGATTCACATGAAATTATATGAATCTTGTTGTTAATGTGTTGCATATGTTGTTAATGTTGTCACCATCTGTGGCGACTGCTTTGTTGGACATCAGACAGAACTTTCACTTGAACCTTGCTATAAAAACTGTCACACTCATCTTGGACTGATCCGTGAGTGTTGTTCGTGCTATCTTACCTTGTATGATGTGACTTCTGCATCCGGATGGACTGCTCTGTTGGAAGCTGTGCATGTCCTTTTGTGTTGTATGTTCCTAGCTGAGTTGGGAATGATCCCTTTCAACCTGGAACTCACCTTCACCTCCTTCCCCTTTTGAAGTGTTGGAACCTCTCATACACCTTCCTTGACTCACTGCATCAGTCACACCATTGATGCTGACAGAGTTATTCTACTTGCCTCTGTGCGATACCGCGTTCAAGGCATTACCTTACGACCCATTGCTGGGACTCCTACACCAAACAGTCTGAGGTCTAATTGGGACTTCTTACCAAGGAGATCCCCTTGACATGTTGGTGGGTCTAGCACCATCAACAGGTGGATATTCCTTATCCCAGACTTAGTTTCCTTTCAAATTTAAAGATTTGTATCCATTTATGTTTGCTTACTTGTTAGTGAATCATGATGCATTTATGGTTGCAATGGTTTTTGACTTAGGACTGTATTTGTGATATTAATATGATGTACATGTAGATGCACTTCTGTGCAAAGATGACACTTATAGCTACGGAAATTACATATAAACATGTGTGCATATGGCATCTCTGAAATGGACAATGTTGATAATCAAACTCGGCAAATATATATATATATATATATATATATCTATATATATATATATATATATATATATATATATATATATATATATAGATATATATATATATATATATATATATATATATATATATATATATATATATCTATATATATATATATATATATATATATATATCTATATATATATATATATATATATATATATATATATATATATATATATATATATATATATATATATATATATAGATATATATATATATACTTATATATATTAGAATGAGGTTTTGTGTTAAATTTTTTGTTAATGTGGTTCATGACAACTAACATGCAACATAAAGTAATGTGCCATATACATTAGTTAGCTTGAGTTGTATCCATGTGATGAACCTTAATCTATGCACCATGATTCATTTGGAATGACTATAAAAGTTAAATAAATAGGATAAAAACATCATGCCATGCTATAGGCCATAGTAGGAGTCATAAGAACTTGGAATGAAACTTGGAATATTGGGCATAAAGACCCTTTTTATTAACATGAAATAATTACATAAGAAATCACCCACTTAGAAGGGCATGTGGATATACATGGATGTTCCTTGATCGAGATATAAACCCTTGAACTTGTGTAAAATATGTTGTGTCGATGGTGGAAGGGTTATTCTCCCTTCAAGTGTAGGGATAGTCGAAACCCCTTAGGCAAGCTTCACCAACCATGTATTATCAGTAGCCTAGATGTCTTTTGCTAGCATTAGAGCATAGCTATCTTGGCCCTTGAAGACTCTGCATACTGCCATAGAGTTGCTTACAACCTTGAAATGGATTCTGACACTCTCGGTGTGTCGTAGGTGAGGTGGAGACCTTTCAAGAGTTCACACCAAGCCCATGGTAGGTAAGGGTTGTAGGAGTGCCTACCCCAACATGCTTTGAATTCCTTGTCCAAGCCAAGAACTCCTTGGAGTTGTATTGGTTCAATATTAGGAAGGGTAGCACCATAGAGCACCTTAATAAACCATCGATGTCAACACTGACTATTGGCATTGATCTAGAGGTCTACAAGACCTCTAAGACATAGCCATGATCGAAATAATTAGCTCAAGGAAATCATGGCAAGGTCGAGACTTGCTCTTACAACAGTCGTAAAGATCCTTGTCTTATGCATTGCACAAGGAAGGGTCAATATCCCTTAGTCGAGTCATGGTAGAGATCGAGTGTTAGTTTGATGACGCGCATAGAGGAGTGCCATAAACTTATAGCACAATCCAACTAAACCTTATCTTTATTGAGGCAGAACCCTAGTGGTGGAAGCTTCGCATTGGCACGACCTGATTTCCTTTAACGTGATTGGACAAAGCATTATGACTAGGTTGGCGAGATGACGTTAGTGAGGATGAGCTAGTTGACACACCAACCCAAAAGTTTTGTGATTGGTCAGAGGTGGCCAACTAGCTAGGTGGCCCGGAAGATCTAGCCCATAAGAAAAGGGGTAAGTGCAATAGGGAACCATTGGGACAAAATTCAGTTGGATAACGTGTCTTGGAGGAACGCACCCGACAATTTCAAGAAGTGGTGTAAAATAAAACACAAGGAGCATAGGAGCAGGATGGTTCATGACAACTAACATGCAACATAAAGTAATGTGCCATATACATTAGTTAGCTTGAGTTGTATCCATGTGATGAACCTTAATATATGCACCATGATTCATTTGGAATGATTATAAAAGTTAAATAAATAGGATAAAAACATCATGCCATGCTATAGGCCATAGTAGGAGTCATAAGAACTTGGAATGAAACTTGGAATATTGGGCATAAAGACCCTTTTTATTAACATGAAATAATTACATAAGAAATCACCCACTTAGCAGGGCATGTGGATATACATGGATGTTCCTTCATCGGGATATAAACCCTTGAACCTGTGTAAAATATGTTGTGTCGATGGTGGAAGGGTTATTCTCCCTTCAAGTGTAGGGATAGTTGAAACCCCTGAGGCAAGCTTCACCAACCATGTATTATCAGTAGCCTAGATGTCTTTTGCTAACATCACAATGTAGCTATCTTGGCCCTTTGCATAGCGCCATAGAGTTTCTTACAACCTTGAAATGGATTCTGACACTCTCGGTGTGTCGTAGGTGAGGTGGAGACCTTTCAAGAGTTCACACCAAGCCCATGGTAGGTAAGGGTTGTAGGAGTGCCTACCCCAACATGCTTTGAATTCCTTGTCTGAGCCAAGAACTCCTTGTAGTTGTATTGGTTCAATATTAGGAAGGGTAGCACCACAGAGCACCTTAATAAGCCATCGATGTCAACACTGACTATTGGCATTGATCTATAGGTCTAAAACACCTCTAAGACATAGCCATGATCGAAATAATTAGCTCAAGGAAATCATGGCAAGGTCGAGACTTGCTCTTACAACGGTCATAAAGATCCTTGTCTTATGCATTGCACAAGGAAGGTTCAATATCCCTTAGTCGAGTCATGGTAGAGATCGAGTGTTAGTTTCATGATGCGCATAGAGGAGTGCCATAAACTTATTGCACATTCCAACTAAACCTTATCTTTATTGACGCAGAACCCTAGTGGTGGAAGCTTCGCATTGGCGCGACCTAATTTCCTTTAACGTGATTGGACAAAGCATTGTGACTAGGTTGGCAAGATGATGTTAGTGAGGATGAGCTAGTTGACACACCAACCCAAAAGTTTTGCAATTGGTCATAGGTGGCCAACTAGCCAGGTGGCCTGGAAGATCTAGCCCATAAGAAAAGGGGTAAGTGCAATAGGGAACCATTGGGACAAAATTCAGTTGGATAACGTGTCTCGGAGGAACCCACCCGACAATTTCAAGAAGTGGTGCAAAATAAAACACAAGGAGCATAGGAGCAGTATGGTTCATGACAACTAACATGCAACATAAAGTATTGTGCCATATACATTAGTTAGCGTGAGTTGTATCCATGTGATGAACCTTAATATATGCACCATGATTCATTTGGAATGATTATAAAAGTTAAATAAATAGGATAAAAACATCATGCCATGCTATAGGCCATAGTAGGAGTCATAAGAACTTGGAATGAAACTTGGAATATTGGGCATAAAGACCCTTTTTATTAACATGAAATAATTACATAAGAAATCACCCACTTAGCAGGGCATGTGGATATACATGGATGTTCCTTGATCGGGATATAAATGCTTGAACCTGTGTAAAATATGTTGTGTCGATGGTGGAAGGGTTATTCTCCATTCAAGTGTAGGGATAGTCGAAACCCCTGAGGCAAGCTTCACCAACCATGTATTATCAGTAGCCTAGATGTCTTTTGCTAGCATCAGAGCGTAGCTATCTTTTCCCTTGAAGACTCTGCATACCGCCATAGAGTTGCTTACAACCTTGAAATGGATTCTGACACTCTCAGTGCGTCGTAGGTGAGGTGGAGACCTTTCAAGAGTTCACACCAAGCCCATGGTAGGTAAGGTTTGTAGGAGTGCCTGCCCCAACATGCTTTGAATTCCTTGTCCAAGCCAAGAACTCCTTGGAGTTGTATTGGTTCAATATTAGGAAGGGTAGAACCATAGAGCACCTTAATAAACCATCTATGTCAACACTGACTATTGGCATTGATTTAGAGGTCTACAAGACCTCTAAGACATAGCCATGATAGAAATAATTAGCTCAAGGAAATCATGGCAATGTCGAGACTTGCTCTTACAATTGTCGTAAAGATCCTTGTCTTATGCATTGCACAAGGAAGGTTCAATGTCCCTTAGTCGAGTCGTGGTAGAAATCGAGTGTTAGTTTGATGACGCGCATAGAGGAGTGCCATAAAATTATTGCACAGTCTAGCTAAACCTTATCTTTATTGAGGCAGAACCCTAGTTATCACGCCCCCAAGCCGGCGGTAGTATTTCAACCGCTCTTAGCGAGGTGTGGCACCACCGAACACTTTCTTTTCACTAATACTTATGTTCGTGGACTACGCCTAACCACTTACTCCTACTTAGTTTGTGTTTCGCAACCAAGTATTATTATGTTATCCTTTATACCAATGAACATCCATACACATTCATTATCAATAGCAATTATAAACGAGAACACAATTGCACAGTATAAAGGGAGGGGCAACTCCCTGAACAATGAGTCTGCCTGAAATATATGTATTATACAATCTTCAATATTACAAGCTTTTACAAGTATACTTGGAAGTACCAAGTTTCATACTTAGCCAATTTTACAATCCAAGGCAAAACTCGGTTGCCTAGCTCGTCGGCGCCTCGGCACGGTCGCCGCACGACTTGCCAATCCTTTGTTCACCTTCGTGCACACTTGCACGATGGGCGGGTGCTCACTTGAGTCACCAAGACACCCACGCCAAGACATAGCACAAACCGGGTGCTCCACACGTTCACCGTGCACGCCTCACCCAATCACCGGGCGCACCTTGCCTGCACCTTCACCCAACACCAAGTGTAACCTTCCACCGTGTGACTAGACCAAGGATGGGTGCATGAGACTTGCGCCTTCACCTTCTTGTCTTGCACACTAGAACTGCGCACTTCTACTTCTTGTGCGAAGATGTGATGATCAAATGTGATGCCCAAAATGCTCCAACGTTTCCACAATATATACCAAAGCTTGGGGCTAAGTCTAGCTGCCCAGCCGACTTGCCCAACGCCTTTGCACACCCCTAAAATGCCCAAAACCATGTCGGCTTTGCTTCCATCGTAAGTCGGCCTAAAACCAAATCGTTCAATGCTCCAAGGTGTATATAAACTAACGCTCTCCTCATATTGTCGCATGTTTGTCGCACACTTCATCACATGACCGTCGCACAACTGCAGCTCCCCCTCCAACCGGTCGTTCGCCCACGGTCGCTCTTCACCCGAACGCGGTCGCACTTCAAGCAGAACCGCAGGACGTTACATCCTCCTCCACCTGAAGTCATTGTTGTCCTCGACAACATATCATCCTGGTAGCCATCCACCAAGATCATCAATATCCATGATGTCAACTCCTCCACATACTGCAAACATCCCTGCAACATATGTAGAACCATCGTCTCCATCATGTATCATCCCTGTAACCATCTGTCACCAAGATTACCATACCAAGGTGTACACCCCATCGGTATGTCATACATCAGAGATCATCTCAATCCATGATCATCGATCACCCTGTCACAATCTCCACCTGCTGCTCTCCAACGTGGAAGGTTGATCCCTCCATCTCAAGCTACATGCTTCCTGTAACATCTCGTGTCGACCTCATCATGTGTCATCATGTGAACTGCTGCCATGATACTCCAACAAATGCTAACACATCTCTGTCATGTGCTAACACTTCAACCCAACAGCAACATCATTCTGTACACTGGATCCCCTCATGACTCGAACTAGTTGGGTAGCTAATCCAACTGTCACGCTCAAACCATGAGAATGCACATCCTCATGCCACCATCAGTTGTTTCTCAGAACATCCTGTCACATCCTCAACTCGATCAAGAATCCATCTCCATACAAGTAAGCCATGCTCAGGTCCATGAAGTAGTCCTCATCTCATCTGCAACATGTCATGATGCTTGATGCCAAGCCATCCCTGCATCATCTGTCATACCTGCTCATCCTGTTTTAAGGACTCACTGCCATGAGCAGCTAACAATGAGCCCCATCTTCTTGTCCATCTAAGAAGATGTGGAGGGAGTAGAGCCTGAAGGCTCTCCCTCACTAATCAACTCAATCCATCTGTCAGGATCCTCAATCTCCATCCTCTGTAGATAAGTGACCCGATCCTCCTCCCGGACATTCGGCCTCACATATACCTCATCATCATCATCATCATCCTCAACTACTTCTAGCCTTCTTGACAAATCCAAGATGCTATCTGAAAGTGTCATGATGACCAATGACTGCTCGGTAAGCTTTGTCTCAACCATGGACAACCGCTTACTCATATCTTCCATTCTCTTCTCATCCTCCATTTGCATCACTGCTAACTTACAATCAGGTCTTGTCACTCCAATGGTTGGCACACCAATGGGTACATCTTCCCTTCCATCGTATATGTACAACTTCCTCAAATGTGGAACAATCATAGCATCAAATTGTTTCATGAATTCCATCCCCAGCACAGCCTCATAGTCATCAATCCGCACTATAGTGAAGTCGACCTTCCCCGTCCATTCACCAAGTGTTGTGTTCATCCTTTCAACTATACCAAGAACTTCAACATGAGGAGAATTGACTGTCTTCATCTGTGCCATCGTCGGTACAAATTTTAGCCCAATTCTTCTCGCAGTATCTTCACCCATGAAGTTGTGAGAGGCCCCACTATCTACCATAGTGAGTATATCAGCACCTCCAACCTTCATCTGAACATACTCCAACCTATTCCTCTCAGGATCCCTCCGAGAGACCACCTCTGTAGTAGCAGCAGCACCAAGTATCTGCATCATCCCCACATAAGCTTTTTCATTCTTCGCATTAGATTGTGCAATCGCAGCCACTTTCGGTCTAGAAGGACAATTCTTCACCGTATTTGGTCCAGCACATATCCAACACTTCAAGGCTTTCTTCGTCTTCGAATTATAATCTGATTTCGAAGCATCATCCTTCTTCTTCTCTTTTGGCTTATCGGAATTCGTCTTCCTATCATCAGAAGTCTCATCATAATGCTCCACCAACCTGTTCATAGCAGCAAAAGCTTCCTCAAGTGTTCTAATTCTCTGCCTCTTCACTTCATTGTGTGCCCAAGGCTTCAACCCAATAATGAAATTGAACACCTTGTCCCTCTCCGCCATGTCAGGAAGTTCCAGAACTGCACTTGCAAACTCCTACTGATATGTTTGTAGGTTCCCGGTCTGCTTTATGAACTTAATTTTCATCCTTGCTTCCCACATTTCATCTTGAGGACTGAAATGGGTCTGCAAAGCTTTCTTCATGTCATCCCACGAAGTAATGACACCAGCACTGCCATTGGCAATCTAATCCATCCGTCTTCGCCACCACATCTTAGCATACTTTGTTAAGAACTGAGCAGCTACCTTAACCTTTGTCTCATCATCAGATAGACCCAATCGTTCCAAGTTTCCAAGAGTCTTTTCACTCCTTGTACCATCATAAGATTCTGGTTCCTTGACTTTCACATGAGGCACTCCTCCACCTGAGTTATGCCTCACGGCCTTCTTCAACACCGTGATCTCATCTCTGGCTTCGTCAAGAGATTTCTTCAAGTCCAGGATCTCTGCAAGACCCTGGTCTCTTGCTTCTTCAACCTCTTTGACCCTTACTTCAAGTTGTGTACACAAAAGATCAGTGTACCCGTGTTGTGTCCAGAGTTCATCGAGCTCTTCCTTCATCTTTGAATTGGCCTCTTGCTCCTTAGCGAACAAGTCCATCTTCTTCTCCCAGGAAGTCTCCATAACCTTCATCCTCACCAACACCTTTTCCATAAGTGTTATAGTAGCACCCTACACACCGTGACTAGACCCAGCCTGAGATTCAGCTGCCATTGCTAACAGCTTCCTTCTTCTTTGCAATCTAGTTTCGACCATCCAAAAGCTTCACCAAGATGCCTGCAACCGAAGTCCTTGATGCAACACTTATCAGGAAGTGTTCACCAACCTCTTTCACCTGCAAGTACCTGCTTCACTGTCTTCAATTTCCAAGTGTCTACACACCTGCACTTCGTTACGAGCAACCCTGCTCACCAGCTCCAACCGAGCTCCGATACCAACTGTCACGCCCCTAAGCCGGCGGTAGTCTTTCAACCGCTCTTAGCGAGGTGCGGCACCACCGAACACTTTCTTTTCACTAATACTTATGTTCGTGGACTACGCCTAACCACTTACTCCTACTTAGTTTGTTTTTCGCAACCAAGTATTATTATGTTATCCTTTATACCAATGAACACCCATATACATTCATTATCAACAACAATTATAAACGAGAACACAATTGCACAGTATAAAGGGAGGGGAAACTCCCTGAACAATGAGTCTGCCTAAAATATATGTATTATACAATCTTCAATATTACAAGCTTTTACAAGTATACTTGGAAGTACCAAGTTTCATACTTAGCTAATTTTACAATCCAAGGCAAAACTCGGTTGCCTAGCTCGTTGGTGCCTCGGCACGGTTGCCGCACGACTTGCCAATCCTTCGTTCACCTTCGTGCAGGCTTGCATGATGGGCGGGTGCTCACCCGAGTCACCAAGACACCCACGCCAAGACTTAGCACAAACCGGGTGCTCCACACGTTCACCGTGCACGCCTCACCCAATCACCGGGCGCACCTTGCCTGCACCTTCACCCAACACCAAGTGCAACCTTCCACTGTGCGACTAGCCCAAGGATGGGCGCATGAGACTTGCGCCTTCACCTTCTTGTCTTGCGCACTTCTACTTCTTGTGTGAAGATGTGATGATCGAATGTGGTGCCCAAAATGCTCCAACGTTTCCACAATATATACCAAAGCTTGGGGCTAAGTCTGGCTGCCCAGCTGACTTGCCCAACGCCTTTGCACACCCCTAAAATGCCCAAAACCATGTCGGCTTTGCTTCCATCATAAATCAGCCTCAAACCAAATCATTCAACGCTCCAAGGTGTATAGAAACCAATGCTCTCCTCATATCGTCGTATGTTTGTCACACACTTCGTCGCATGACCTTCGCACAACCGCAACTCGCCCTCCAACCGGTTGCTCGCCCACGGTCGCTCTTCACCCGAACGCGGTCGCACTTCGGGCAAAACCGCAGGACGTTACACTAGTGTTGGAAGCTTCGCATTGGCGCGACCTGATTTCCTTTAATGTGATTGGACAAAGCATTATTACTAGGTTGGCAAGATGACGTCAGTGAGGATGAGCTAGTTGACACACCAACCCAGAAGTCTTGCGATTGGTCAGAGTTGGCCAACTAGCTAGGTGGCC
Organism: Pinus tabuliformis; assembly: GCA_031772625.1. Lineage (NCBI taxonomy): Eukaryota > Viridiplantae > Streptophyta > Pinopsida > Pinales > Pinaceae > Pinus > Pinus tabuliformis. Next base: position 1,069,497,722 of record CM062809.1, read on the forward strand.
CGGAAGATCTAGCCCATAAGAAAAGGGGTAAGTGCAATAGGGAATGATTCAAACAATATTCAGTGGGATAATGTGTCTTGGAGGAACCCACCCGACAATTTCAAGAAGTGGTGCAAAATAAAACACAAGGAGCATAGGAGCAGGATGATGTCACCTGACGCCACCCTAGAAGTCTCACCCGAGTGGTATTAACGAGTGCAACGGAAGAGAGCGTGAAGATAGATCCAACAATATGATGTGTTCTGATTGCTTCTCCACTGGTAGAGGAGTGGTCCCACCAACCACATAAGCCTAGTGGTTAGTGAAGGCCCATCCTTAGGCATGGGTAGGAAGGGACCCAACAGGTTGACGTGAGGCAAGTGTGTGGTAGGGCCACACTATTGCCGTAGTGCTATTGTTCAGGAACTGGCCCACCTGTCGAGTCAACCCGATGAGTTCACCCTGGAATATTAAAGTAACGAGTCAATTATAAATGTCAAGAGGAGACTAGCGGGACGACATATCCAATTAGTGGAGTAGGGGTCCTACCAACCAAGTTAGTCTGACATAATGAAGGGCTTCGACAGGTAAGTGGAGGAGGCTAATCCTGAATGGTAAAAAATCCCAACTGCTCCATAAGGCAACAATGGATTGCCATGTGGCAGCCCGAAGAGGTGGTAAGGTAAAAAACTTTGGGAGGCAATATCTCACAATTTGGGGATTAGATTGAGAAAAAAAAATTATAGCAATATATTCTTCTTGACGAGATGAATCCAATGGCGATGGTTACTTCGAGTTTAGAGAATTTTGGGAAATATCAAACATTTTATGCCCGATTTTCATAACAACAATTTGAAGATTGGGTTTGCATAGAGACCACCTCCTACTCTGGTGTTGGGTAAGGGGTGAAGTTACAATGTTTCTTAGAACAAAGGGCGTGATACATCTATAAGTAGGCTATATAAAATCATTTCTTTTTCAGGCACACATCACCTTTCGAGGCACCTCTACATCATGCTACAGTTCTACTGCCAATCACAAAGAGTGTGATAAGAACATGATCTAAGTTGACATCAAGGTCAACAAACTAGGCATAATGCCAACAACTTGATGTTTAATTTGGAATTAATGACTAACATTTAAAATAAATATTAATAACAAAAAGGTACTTATATATGAGCCATAAATAAAATATTTCAAGTAAGGAAAAGTATTTCAAAATTAGTTATATATAATATATAACCAGAAATTGAAATAGAAAATTTCTCATTACACTCATAAGTTCTCTCTAGATCCCAATATGAAGGAGATGTATAAGTGAATTCATTGTATTTAAAAAAAAAATATCAAGAACTAAAAAGATATTTCAAATACAATATTTCCCCACACACATTATAGTTAAAACATTTCAACTATGTGTTATTTAATATGAGGGAGGGAGGCATGTAGGTCCTTTCATAATCAACATGGTATTGACATGATCGATATGTGTAATTCCTTTCATTCTCAACATCAAGTTGGATCTATCATGGGCAAGGATCAACTCCATTAAGGTGCAAACCTATTTTTATAATGTAAAATTTGAGAAAAATGTAGTCATTTCAAGGAATTTGAACTCATAAAACTCATAATAAATCAAAGTTCAATGAATTTACATTTTAAATGAATCTACATTAGTTCAAACTCATATATTCTTTTCCAACTAAAAAACTATCAACTTAATAAAAAAAATAAATTTCTACCTATACAAATCAAAACAATAAATTCTTTTCTAAATAAAAATCATCTATAAATTTAATAAAAAAAACATTCCTACATATCCAAATTATAAAACAATTAATTCCTACCAAAACAATTGTTACTACACACTATTTACCATAATTTTATAATAACTTAATTAAAAAAACAAATAGAATGAAGAGATTCCTATCCATACCCTTGGTGTTATCATGCACCTAGACATATGGCTCCATCTTTTTCTGTTATCTCTTAATTTATTACCCATCTCTCTTAATTTATTAGCCATCTAAAAGTGTCAAGATGCAATTCTTTATTGAAGTTTCTATTTTAAAAATTGCATAATTAAAGATTTAATCTCTTTTGCCCTATATATATATATAGATATAGATTTATATAATATATCAAACAAATCCCATCATTGTAGCACATGGGACACAACAAAGAATCTCATGATTGTAGCACATGGCATTCACTATATGACACAACAAAGAATGGAAAGAGATGTTTCGTGGTTGGTTGTGTGTTGCCCATGCCGGGCATTCATTATCCTTTACACGCGGAGCACTGAAGTGACATTATAAGATAAAATCACAGATGCATGTTGAGGGATCATAACTTTTTAGGGTTATAACCTGCCACTTCAATCACCTTGAGACTCCATGCAGATTTCTTTTAAGATAATTTCCAACCTGTTTCATCTTTGACCTGTTCCAGGCAAATTGTTTTGTCCATGCATAATTTTTTTTCAAGATATTGTGTAATTATTTTATTTTTGAAATTATAAAAAATATATATTTTTTTTTTAAATGATTTAAAATATGTTTTTAAATATATAAATAAATTCAATTTAATGAGAAAATTTAGAAACATTTAAATTATACAAAGTTTACATTTCTAATTTTAATAAATTTCCCTAAATTTTAATTGAAAAATATCTTTGGAAAAACTCCAAAATGTAAGACAATTACAAATGCTCATTCCTATAAGCTTTCTATTCTTATATTTAATTTTCATTTATATAGATGAATAATGTATTATAAATCTAAATCTATTATTATTATTATTAGTTATAGACTGGAGTGTAAATATGATGGATTTTTTTTTTTAAATATTATTATTTTTTTTTAATTAGAATTGGAAATTTTGGAGAATGTCTCTTCAACCTTTGTATTTGGGAAACAAATTATTCCATAATTTTTTATTTTGATAAAACCTTAAAATATTATCTAACTCATAAAATTATAATTTTTTATTGTTTAAAAATATTTTGAATATATAAATGAATTTAGAATTGTTTTATCAAATTTTAAATCAAATCTGAAATTACAAAATAAATAAAACTTTTAAAATGTCTAAAGATATTTAATGTAACTGAAAATAAAAAATCACCAATAATTCACATAGAATCTATGCTACAAATTTCAAATTTATTCCACGTGCAGAGCCTAATTGGTGAACCATGTTTCACATGGCATGACATTATAAGATAAAATCACCCGGGCATGTTGGGGTCATAAATTTATTTGGTTGATCACCTTTAGTTTCCATGGAGAATATTTATGTAGATAATTACTGGTCAGGATTTTAGGTAATTTTTTTGAGATATTGTGTAATTATTTTTTTAAATAATAAAATAATTTAGTGATTTTTTTAAATATATAAATAAATTTAATTTAATGAAAATTTCTTTAAACAATTAGATTATTTTATATTTGGTGATTTTAATAAATTTGATTAAATTTTGATTAAAAATATATTAAAAAAAAAAAACATACCGACCATAAAAACATAAGAGCATTCTTAGTTTTCCATATAAAAACATACCTACCATAACTTTTATAGCAATAACAAATAAAAGGAACGAATTCCTATCGATATCCTTGGTGTTATCACACACCTAGAAAGATTAAGGCTCAATAATTTTTACGAACTCTTGATTTATTATCCATTGAAAAGGGTCAAGATACAGTCCACATTTTTTTATAAGCAACCCTTGATTTATTATCCATCGAAAAGGGGCAAGATACAATCTTTTATTCAAATTTGTATGTGAAAGATTGCATATTTAAGGATTTAATCTCTTTTAATCTATATTAAATTTAAAATTAAAATAAAATAAATTATTTATATATGGAAAAAGCATTTGTTTTAATGGTTCATCTATTTTTTTTATTTAATTATATTTACATACATAATATATTAACTCTATAAAAAAATGTACATTTACTTTATATACATGCTATTAAAATATTTTAATTAAAAACTTATTATATATATATAAATATAAATAAAAATAATTTTTTCGTATTTTGATTATTAATATAGTTTTAAATTACACACATTAATTTTAATTTTACTTCACAACATGAAGTATAAAATACTTTTTATTTTTCCTTTTTATCTACTTTTATTTTTTATTTTTAATTAAAAAATAAATACATTTTTAATTACTTTATTTTTATATATTTTAATTTTAAAATAAATATTAAAATATTTGATTGATTATTAACCTTAAATTGTATATACATATTAAACACTGAATTATATATATCTTACTCTAACCATTTCCAAGTCAATGGCAAAAAAAACAGATTCCTGCACTAAAAAACAATGGCTACACTTTTCAACTCAGCCAAATGAAATCTTACAAATAAAAACAATAAATCCTACAAAACTCGTGTTTTATAATGCATACCTTCAATGTTAAAGGAACAGAACACATCTTTATCATTTGGAGTGCAGAAAGCACCTCTCAACTAACCAAATGGAAAAAACAAATTCCTACCCCTAAAAGTGAAAACCATGAAATCCTACGGATTGATATGAAAAGAACAAGTTCCTACCCCTACCATTGAAAACAAGGAAATCCTACTAATACATGAAAAGAACAAGTTCCTACCCCTACCATTGAAAACAAGGAAATCCTACTAATACAACTGGTGTTATATAATGTATAACTTGGATGTTATATACGTCAAGACGAGCAGAAGGAATCCATCCCATCCTTGTTTAAATCGTCCTCACCCGTCGCTGTCCTTTTGTAGTCCATGGCGTTTATTATATTTTGTCCTCACCCGTCGCTGTCCTTTTGTAGCCCATGGCGTTTATTATATTTTGTCCTCAAGCGTCGCTGTCCTTTTGTAGCCCAGGGCGTTTATTATATTTTGTCCTCACCCGTCGCTGTCCTTTTGTAGCGCTGAACGATGGCAATCCAAAAGGAAGGAACGTACACAGACAAGACATGGCTGGCTGATGGCAGTATACGTTTCAATCGCGATCCGGTGGGATTGATGTTCCTGTCACTATATTGATGTTGTGTGTATTACCACAATATGGAAAGACTTCATTTTCTCATCTAAGCGATGCGGATTTTCTGTTTTTTTGTGTGTATTACGACAATATGGTGGCTGTTGGTCTTCCACGAGATGGAAGAATCTAAAACAGAATGCGTGGGTGGTATAATTGGAACTTTGGAAGAATGTTTAGGGGTCCTCTTCAATCACATCTAAAATTAAAATTGGACGGTTGAGCGGGTTGGGCGAACAGTCTTCAATGGCATCTAAAATTGGGGGCGAAGAATCTTTAGAAAAATGTTTACGGGTCCTCTTCAATCACATTTAAAATTAAAATTGGACGGTTGAGCGGGTTGGGCTAACAGTCTTCAATGGCATCTAAAATTGGACGAACTGGACGTTTGAGCGAGTTGAGCGAAAAATCTTTAGAGGTCGTCTTCAATCACAACATCTAAAATTGGACGAATTGGACGGTTGAGCGGGTTGGGCGCCAATATGACAAGAAGGCCCGGGTAAATTGTTAAATAACTTTATTGAAGTTACTTAATCGCATCCTGTGTGGTTGAGAGGAGTTTGTTAACACGGACAACGGTCCTCTGGGGTTGAGAGGAGAGGATGTTAGCCTCTCTGAAAACAAACAACGTCCCTCTCGCTCACTCAACTCTCAAAGTCTTTGTTTGCCAAAGAAAATATTTGGGATGTTAAATACAGACAATTCTCAAAGTCTTTGTTTGCCAAAGAAAATATTTGGCAGTCTTTGTTGGTTAAAGAAAATATTTGGCACATTAAATACACAACTCACCCTGCGTCATGCTAGTGGGTAAGACTATATGAAAAGAACAAGTTCCTACCCCTACAAGTGAAAACAAGGAAATCCTACTAATACAGCTGGTTGTTATATACGTCAAGACGAGCAGCAGGATCCCATCCTCACCCGTCGCTGTCCTTTTGTAGCCCATGGCTTTTATTATATTTTGTCCTCAACCGTATGACACAACAAAGGATGGAAAGAGAAGTTTCGTCGTTGGTTCTGTGTTGCCCATGGCATTCACCATCCTTTACGCCGAGCACTGAAGTGATATTATAAGATAAAATCACCGAAGATTGATCGGATCTGCCACGTCAATCACCTTGAGACTCCATGCACTATATAATTTCCAACCTGTTCCTTGCTGCTCAAGATTCCATCCAAATTTTTTGGTCCATAAATTTTTTAGGTATTGTATAATTATTCTATATGTGTGAAATTATGATTTTTTTATTTAAAAATATGTTTTAAGTATTGTATAATTATTTTTTACTTTTAAAATTATGAATTTTTAATTTAAAAATATGTTTTTGAATACAAATGAATTCAACGTAATGAAAAATACCTGAAATACTTAAACTGTACAAAGTTCACAACTCTGATTTTAATAAAAGTGGTCAAATTTTGATTGAAAAGTATCCCTGAATAAGCTCCAGAATATAAAACAATCACAGTATCCATACATTTTTTTGGTTCTGTGTAATTATTTTATATTTTTTAAATAATAAATTTTATTATTAAAAATACATTTTTGAATATAAATGAATTTAATTTAATGAAAATACTTAAAATAGCTAAATTGTATAAAGTATTTTAAAATAATATTATAATTTTTATTGAGAAGGTTTTTGGCCATTTATAGGTTGATGCATTTCGAACCAACAAGTGTGGACAATGAACCATACTTGCTCAATAAACTGATCACAAAAGCCTAAATTCTATAATTATTATTATTGTTATTATTTTTAATTAGAACAATAGAATGTATAATGGACCAATACAGTTGAGGAAACATGTTGTTTATTAAACTATTTGGAGTAATTTTATTTTTTGACAAAATGTTAAGTTTTTAGTCTAACTAGATTGCATTTTTGCCTTGAAAATTATGGAAATTCAGGTTATATTTGAAAAATTCTGGCAGGGATTTTTGCAAACTATCAAAAATATAATTCAAACACTATTTGTACAAGGTTTTTTAATTTTTTTAACCCAAAATTCAACCACTTTTAACCATCCTAACAATTGAATTGAATTTTTTAAATTAATTAAATTATATAATTTTAATTAATTTTTGCTATTTTGTGTATTTTGCCTTGAATCTATGCTTGGCTCCTCTTAGTCATTTTGTTATATGTCTCATGTGTCCGGTATTCTCCTCATATCTGTAAACTTATGTGTGTTGGGTTTTTTTGAGGCCTCAGAGGCTGCTCCCTTTTGTACCTTATCAGGCTTCTTATATTGTCTTAATATAATCTATATCGCTTTTTCTTCTGAAAAATAATTTTAATTAATCATTGATGTTAATAATATGTTTTTATCAATTTTTACATCAAGCATGAGATTAAAAAATAAATAAAATGTTTAAAGTATTAGGGAATGTCTATTGCAACTCAAAATCAAATTCACTAATAATTTTGACGGAATCGATAGTATGGTACAATTTTCAAATTTATTCCATTGGGGCAGCCGAATTTGTGAACCATGTTTCGCATGGCTAAAGGGATAGATGCAAATAATTTTGATGGAATCGATAGTATGGTACAATTTTCAAATTTATTCCACTGTGGCAACCGAATTTGTGAACCATGTTTCGCATGGCTAAAGGGATAGAGTGCAGCCATCGAGCTATGTATTGTACAATAATTAGTTTTTTTTTTATGTGACTGTATATTTAGCAAATTAATATGGTAGAGACATTACAAGTGGTATCAGATCCAAGCTACAAAACTGCGGCCTCTGGAAAGTATATACTATGAAATTATGCAAAACATGTGTCATTCTTATTTTCCTCAACCATCATAAAAAAAAAATATTGTGCTAATTATTTCTTTGTGTTCAGTCAACAGCAGATTATTAGGAGAATGGACAACTTCCCACACAGAAATATGACTGAACAGGGACCTATAACAGGACCTGAAACTAACCCTGAGATATGGGTACAACTAGGAGAAGAGACGTGCAACACGAATCTAATGATATTAGAGACAGTCCAGGAACTGAAAAATGAGATGGCCCGCTTACGGGAAGATAATGCAAGATTAACTATGGAACAGGAAAGGATCATGAAAAGTCTGTCTGATAAGCAGAATCAGCGCCCATTAAATCCCAGTCCTGAACGGCCATGAGTGTCGGAAGAATAAGGCTATTGCACAGATCTAGAAGAGTTAGAAGGAAGGGAAGAGAATCGAGAGGAGAAGTCGAACAATGCCTCCGAGCACTAGACATCAAAAAGACAGCGAGAAGAATTACAAGGGGAGTTAAGGAAAATAAAACTGCCACACTTGGATGGAGAGCAGGAAGAGGTAGTCGAAGCTTGGTTGATTAACATGAACAAATATTTTCAATTATACGAATACGATCACAATCTCAAGGCACAGCTGGCAATTTTCCAACTACAAGGAAAGGTCACCTTGTGGTGGGAAGAAGTCAAGATTGTACAAAGGGTAAGTGAACAGAATATAAATTGGGAAAAATTTCAAAAATACTTCAAGGTAAGATACTTGACTGAGAAGTTTTACGATGAGAAAGCAAGGGAATTCCATGATCTGCGACTTGGACAACAAACTATGGATGGGTTTATCACCCGGTTCACTTCATTGCTCCACTATGTGCCTTATATACAAGAGGAGAAGGCTAAGGTACATCGATTCGTTAGTAGTTTACCCTTGGCGATGAGAGAGAGAATTGAGTTTGACAACCCAAAAACGATGGATGAGGTGATATGAAAAGCCAGGATTTGTTAACAACAAAGTAAGCACAAGGGGGAAATTGTAGGAAAGAGGTGGGTTGATAAGCATGGTAATAAGGTGAATGGGAACTCTAAAGGAAACCATGGCAATGTTAATAAAGGATTTCCTAAGGGCAGAATAACAGAAATATGCAAAGGAATCCGCTCAGATTAAAGCCACCCAATGAGTCTAGAATCAACGAACAATCTGGAAAAATCAACAATAGGGACAACAAGACCCCCTATACAATGTTGGGGTTGTGGATGGCCTCATTATATTAAAAACTGTCCTCATCGGAAAGGAACTTAACAGGTTTCGAAGATCCATGAAGCATTTACAGTTGGTGATGTGGGCCGGAATCTACCAAGAATTAATGTTGCTCTAGAGGATCGACAAGCGGACTACCAGCCGACTATGGTGGAGTTTGAAGGTAAGATCTTTGATTATACTATAACTCTTTTAATTGATCCTGGAGCTACATTAAGCTATATTAGTCCTAAAGTTGTGGAACAATGTAAACTGTCAACTGTTAAGTTTAAGGACCCTTGGCTAGTACAGCTAGCAATAGGGGCAAAAAGACGTGTGTTGGCTAAGGTAAATAACTACCCCTTGAAGATAGCAGGTTAGCGAGTGATGGCGGATCTAAACATGCTTCCCCTTGTTTCGTATGACGTGTTGATAGGCATGGACTGGCCAGAAAACCGTTGGTCCATTATAAACTGTAAAACAAAAACTATCTGCTACAAGGATGAACTTGGGAAAGAGCAGGAAATGCAAAGCATTCAGAGATCTGTGTAGATTTGGCCAATAACTGCCTCTCAGTTGGCAAAATGTATCAGAAAAGGATGTCAGATTTATGCCATCCAAGTGGGGTATGCCAACACAAAGGATAAGACTGCTACATTGGAGAGTATTCCAGTAATACGAGAATTTGCAGATGTGTTTCCAAAGGACATACTAGGACTGCCACCTAAAAAAGACATAGACTTCACTATCGAACTGGTGCCAGGAGCAGCCCTCGTATCCCGAGCTCCTTACCGGATGAGCACGCCAGAATTAACTAAATTGAAAATGCAGTTGCAGGAGCTGTTGGACAAAAATTACATCCGCCCCAGCATGTCGCCATGGGGAGTCCCTGTGCTGTTAGTTAAAAAGAAGGATGGGACCCTTCACATGTGTATGGACTATCGTCAATTGAACAAATTGATAGTCAAGAATAAATACCCTTTACCCCGTATTGATGAAATTTTTGATCAGGTAAAAGGGGCAACGATATTCTCAAAGATTGACTTGTGATCAGGGTACCACCAAATCAGAATTAAAGAGGAATACATAGCCAAGACTGCCTTTAGAACATGATATGGACAATACAAGTTTTTGGTTTTACCATTTGGGTTAACTAATGCCCCCGCAACCTTTATGTGCTTTATGAACAACATATTCCATCAATATCTGGACAAGTTTGTGTTACTTTTTATTGATGATATATTGATATATTCTCGGAATATGGAAGAATACAAGGAGCACCTTAGGGTAGTATTACAAACCCTCCGAGAACATAAATTATACGCTAAATACATTAAGTGTGATTTCTTAAAACAGATTCAGTGCATGGGGGATATAGTTACTAAAGAAGGGATCGTTGTGGATCCCGAGAAGATAAGAACCATAATGGAGTGGCCAGTGCCCAAAGATGTGGTAGACATCAAATCCTTCATAGGACTAGCAGGGTACTATAGACAGTTTGTGGAAGGATTTTCAACAGTGGCGTACCCCATCACTTCCTTGCAGAAAAAGGGAAAAGCTTTTAAATGGACAACAAAATGTCAAAAGAGTTTTGAGCAACTCAAGCATTTGCTCACCACTGCACTTATACTAAGCATAGCTGATCTGGGCAAGGACTATGTGGTGTGCATAAATGCGAGTAAGGAAGGGGTAGGGGGAGTACTTATGCAAGAAGGAAAGGTACTTGCCTATGAGTTTAGGAAATTAAAAGAACATGAGCAGAAATATTTTGCTTATGATTTGGAATTGACAGTTGTGATCCATGCATTGAAGATGTGGTGCCATTGTTTAATGGGTAAAAAGTTTTTGCTACTAATGGACCATCACAGTCTGACTAGCTATTTTAGTCAGCCTACTTTAAATGCTAGGCAGGCACAGTGGGTAGATTTATTAAGTGGTTTTGATTTCAAGATTAAGTATCTAAAATGGAAGGAAAACAGGGTGGCAGACACTTTGAGTTGAAAAGTACAATGCCTCTACGAGATTTCTTGCAATGAAGGATAAAGTACCTTTGATGAAGTGATTAAAGAGGTAGTAGAACAAGATTTAATATATCAGCAAATAGGACAACAAGCTCAGAATTCAACCAGCAAAGAAAATCAGCAAGGATATACAATGGATGTTGCTGGCTTGCTGAAATATAAAGAAAGGTTGTATATGCCCAACCAAAACAACATCAAAAGCTTGATTCTAGATGAATTTCACAAAAGTCATTACCCTGGGCACCCGAGATATTAGAAAATGATTACTGCACTTCAGAAGGAATACTTTTGTCCAGGAATGAAAAAAGATGTAGCATAATATTTAACTCGTTGTTTGGAATGCCTACAAGTTAATGCAGAACACCAGCACCCTGCTAGGTTATTACATCCTCTTCCATTTCCAGAATGGAAATGGGAAACCATTTCTATGGACTTCATCACAGGATTACGCAAGTCAAAAAGAAACAATGATTCCATCATGGTAGTGGTGGACAAGCTAAGTAAATCAACTCATTTCATACTGGTACAGAGTACCTACAGAGCGGTGCAGATTTCTCATATTTTTATGCAATTTTTTTTTTTAACTGCATGGGTTACCAAAGACTATAATCTTTGACTGTGATGTAAAATTTACATCAGTCTTTTGGAGAACCCTGTTTGAGGAATTGTTGACGCAGCTGAACTTCAATAACACATACCATCCTTAAACCGATGGACAAACGGAATGGGTGAATCAGGTGGTAGAAGACATGCTAAGGGCATATGTAATGCAACAAACATCTAAGTGAGAAGATTACCTGCATTTGGTTGAGTTCGCATACAACAATGGCTATCATACATCCTTGCAGATGAGCCCGTTTGAAGTGTTGTATGGACGAAAATTCCAGATACCCTCAAGCTGGGGAGGACCAGATGACAAGTTGAGGTTAGGCCCCAAAATGCTTAAGGAAATGGAGAAGATGGTCAGGAAAGTTCCGACAAACTTAAAGGCCGCTTAAGATAGACAAAAGAATTTTGTTGAATGGAAGAGAAATGTTAAGGAATACCAAGTAGGAGATCATGTATATGTGAGAATTCGAGCAAAAAGGAGCACATTGCAATGGAGTGGGAGCACCAAATTGACACCCTAGTTTTGCGGACCATTTCATATCTCGGAAAGAGTTGGCCCGATGGCATACCAACTTGCTCTGCCAAGTCATATCCGGGTCCACAACGTCTTCCATGTGTCAGTGCTTAAAAAATACGTCTATGATCCTAAGCATGTAATCAGTTGGCAGGATATTCAAGTAAGAATGTATCCTAGGTAGACCAATTGGATTTGTTGACTAAGGAAAAACTGACTTAAATTATTGCATGTTTTAGGTCGAACCGGAAGGAGAAATCTTGGTCGAGCCACTGAGAATACTAGATCGGAGAGAAGTAACGTTGCGGAAATGAGTCATCACCCAGGTTAAAGTGCAATGGCAGCACTTTGGGCCAGATGAGGCCACCTAGGAGGATGAACAACTCATGAGAGAAGTTTATCCCAGACTATTTGCAGCTGGAGAACATCGGGACGATGTTCAATTTCAAGGGGGGAAATTGAATATCCCCAGAATGCTGTAAATATTTTATTTACCATAGTAAAAACAAACTAAAGGATTGATGTTATTATTTGTTTGAATTAATTAGTATTTTTATTTTATTTTAAAAAATGAGAAATGATTCTTAGTGGCAGAAGATCATGTAACTTTTGAGGAAGGAAGTTAAAAGAAACATTTGCTGGAACCCTAACCGGCTCCCCTCTGTGCAAGGCTTCCAGGAAAAGGAAGTGAGGGGAAGAAAAAACTGTGCTGTAGAGATAGGCAGGGGAAAGGGGAAAAAATACTTGCTAAGTTTGGTGAGGATCAGATAGCCAGATTGCAGTGCACAAGCAACTTGCAGAAGACTGAAGGTCTTGTGAGCAAGCTAGGGGGGAGATTTGGTCCCGAAAGACAATCTCAAGGCCGGGAGGTGTGACTAGCTACAACCAGAGTTGGAGTTACTTAATTAAAAGCAACTCAGGTATGAGGTACCTTCTCATAAATTGTTGATATGTTGAACTGAGTTAGAAGTGTCTTGTAAGCAGAAGGTTTTCTTTTAGAAGGATTTACAACTACTATACATTTATAGAAAGACCTAGATGCATTTTATTTACAGAGTTTGATATTTCATAAAGATAGAGAGGAAAATATCGCTGTAGAAAATATAGCTGTCGCAATGAGATTATCTCAATGTGGATTTGGTTATATTATATTTGGCTATTTTATATGTCTTCGACACCCTCTCACTGTGAATATAGTTCATATTACTTGTGGAAAATTCAACAGTGATAATCTTTGGAAACTGGAAGAGCGACAATTGTACTTGTAAAGAAATACTTTTACAGTTTTGTTGAATGCAGGAATAAATAAGAAGTTATTATTACAGTTCTATCATGTGTAGGAATAAATAGGAAAATATATCATTACAGTTCTTTAAAAAAGTAGAAATACACAGAACCACGTTGGGAGAACATGAAATAGGCCACTTGGGCTAAGCTGTACAAGTTTTTCAAAGAAAATATAAATAGATGAAAGTAATATAGGAAATTAGGACACTGTACAGAATTTAAAACACCCCTGTAAGCAAAGAAGGTCTACGTGCATGACCATATAAGAACTGATAGAGAAAATATGTTTGATGAAGCGAACAAAGTTCCTTCTATAAATTAATTACTCCAAAAGACTTGGAATATCAAATTATACATTAAGGATATAAATATTATATTAAATAAAATGAATAAGAATGATAATGATAATGATTTACAATGAGAACAAGAGGCTTGCTTATATATCACGCAAACGTCTTTTCATGAAGAGTCATGTCCTATTAGACATGCCTCTTCAACCTAATTATTAGCTTAACTTAACTATTATTTATGATTATTATCTTTTACATTATATTTATATTATTTATATATTTTATTCGTTACATTGCCTCCTTCCTCAAAAAGCTTTGTCCTCAAAGCTTGTCGATAAAAAAAGGCTTGATCTCTTTTTCGGCTTTGAAAGTCTTTCTGTTTTGGAATAGTCATCCTCGTCGATACAAGTTGATATGATCTTCTTAGTGACAAACAAAATTGTCGCACTGAGAAGGGATCAGACCATCCCAGATTAATCTTCTGTATAGCATTCTGATCACTGGAATTTTGTGACGACTTGTTAGCATAAGGTTGGATTGAGATTACATCACTATTATCCTGAACATCGGTTTGTTGTTTCGGTTCTGACTTGTTCAAATATGTAGCATGGTTGATTCCTCTGTTCTCATGATTCGGACGCTGATATGGAACCCTTTTTGTTTGATTTTTCCTTACTTTGCATGCGACAATTTTTACATTTTCTTCTGGCGGAGATGTTGTTGAGTTTGTTATGAAATATTCATTGGGGATGTTCATCATTTGGATTGCAACATCCACGCGCGTCTTTTCTTCAACTTGCTTGTATTCTTCCTGAGTTGTGACATTCATTGAATCGATATGTGTTGTTTTGTCATCAACTTGAATTCCTACATTTGATGCTTCCTTCTTGATAAGTTGCTTTACCTGGTTTTCTAATGACTTCTTATCCTTCTTAAGTATCTTAATTTGCGTCAGCAATTTTTCACTATGGTTTTAAGTCGAGAAACTTCTTCATTTTTGTCAATAATGATTTTGTCAATTTCATTTTGCATATTTTGTAATACTTTTTTACCTTCTTGAGAAATTACTTTTGAAATATCCGATATATCTTCTGGCGTTACTGAATTAGGTTCCAGTGTAACATCTTGAAGCGTTATTTTCTTCTTCTTGTAAGAAAATGTTAAAAACTTTTTCTTAGTATTTAGAATAAAGGAACCTAGAGTTTTCATCCATGGTGATCCCAAAACAATGTCACTATCGTTAAAAGATAGGGTTTGCACGGTGAATTGTGAGGTAAAGGTATAATCTCCAATATTTAGGTGTAAATTGCTTATATCGTATTGTTTGCCAAAAAAATTTGTTTCAACTATATTTGATTCAAGAATCACCAATTGATTAGCACATTTAGGACTAACATAATTACTTCTTTCAGTAGGACTGATAGAGATTATGATGTCTCTTCCTGCGAGTGATCCTTTGACGTTAAATAGTGTGCGAACACATGTACTACGGGTTTCAGGAAACCTTTCATTACTAGTCTCCATTTTTTGCTTGATGTTTTTATGTAAACAATATGTCAACTAGAGCTATTTTTATTATAAAATATCACTTATTTCTCCTATATATATTTTTCAAATATTCTCCTCTTCTTCTTCTTTTTTTGGTTCGCTCTTTTAATAAAAAAATTATATAATAATAATTTTTTTTATATATAATTATAATTTATATATATTATAAAATTATAATTATATAAAATTATTTATATACTTTTTTGAGACCCACTTTTCCTTTTATATGTAACTATATAAGGCTTATTAGTATCATTTTTTATAATTATAATAATATTTTTTTCTCGGAAAATTTGGATGAGACGTGACTCTTGGTACGGTCACAATCTTTAGATTTGAACGATTAAAATTATTTAGATCACACTTTTTTTTCTCCGACGTTATCAAAATATCTTTTACTTTTAAAATACCATGGGCTATTACCATGGGTTGTTTTTAAAACCTCTTATAAAAAGTAATATTTACCTTTCACGTAAGAGCTTTTGTATTCTTGTTTCTTTAACTTTTAAAATACCATGGGCTATTACCATGGGTTGTTTTTAAAACCTCCGTTAAAATGTTCTCTACGTAAAAAGTAAAACATATTCCTTTTGTTTTTTGTTTTTCTTTTTTTTCCTTTAACTTTTTAAAATACCATGGGCAATTACCATGGGTTGTTTTTAAAACCACAGGCTTCTCCACGTAAAAAGCTTTAAATATACTTGGTATGAGATTTTGTATCCGTTTTGTTTTTTTTTTTTTTACTTTTTATTTTCTTCTTCTTTTTTTAATTTATTTACTTATATTTTTTTTGGTTTTTTTTTTTTTAATGGCCAAAGGCCTAAAAAATGGAGAATCTCCCAATAAATAGCGAAACACTTCAATTATGACAGCAACAAGGTTGATGATAGGTTGATAGCCAAAGGCCTGGTGATCAGCCAAACGTGGCTCTGATACGAAATGAAGCGAACAAAGTTCCTTCTATAAATTAATTACTCCAAAAGACTTGGAATATCAAATTATCCATTAAGGATATAAATATTATATTAAATAAAATGAATAAGAATGATAATGATAATGATTTACAATGAGAACAAAAGGCTTGCTTATATATCACGCAAACGTCTCTTCATGAAGAGTCATGTCATATTAGACATGCCTCTTCAACCTAATTATTAGCTTAACTTAACTATTATTTATGATTATTATCTTTTACATTATATTTATATTATTTATATATTTTTATTCGTTACATTTGCATGAATATCGTAATTAAATGAAATAGACTTAAACCCCATAGTCGATCAGGATTTCAGGTATTTGAACCCTAAATGGACTCAAACAACTCCTGAGAACGACATCCTCAGTAAACCCTACCCATCATTTTCAAACTTCCCGAGGGGTAAAAATCCTCTAGGCAAAATTTCTTGGAACCGACAACGAAGAGCAAATTCCATAGAGGGATTGGTATCCAGAGAAAAATAAAAACCCTAAGCTCTGCCTCGGTATGTCTCTGATAATTTTTACACAAAATTACGCAGTATTATGTGAAACGACGAAAAGCCCCAAATGCGATTTTCGAATAAATTCTTTTATTTGACATTCAAAAATGATTTATAATGAACTAAATTTCACGCTGGTTTGAGGCCACATTTCGAGCCCGAGAACATAACTCCATTGCAAGAACCTCATTAAAACTGAACAGTCACAGAATAATAATCATGAGAGATTAATTGGAAGACCCACACAAGAACTATAATATGTAATGGATAAAAGAGTTCAAAACATGTGTACATTTTTCCAATTTTGCGTCAGAATAACTATAATATAACCGAGAAATATTCTTACATATTGTAGCCGAAAAACCCTTACATATTCCAAACGAATCAGCAAAAATCTAGACAGACCTATGCGACAGAGAGCTCAGGAATCGTAGTGGGAACGAAGCCCACTAGGATCTAGGCTCATGCAGAAAGAAACCTTAAAAACCCAAAGGGGAGTTCTCCGACTAACTTAGGAATAATTTCCCTAAAAATAATTTCCCTAAAACCCTAACCATTCGGTGACTGTATGTTAATAAACGAAAAAAGAAAAGCCATTAAAATGTGGTGAGCCTAGAGAATATGATAGACAAGGCCCAAAATCCTCCAGCAAGAAAGCACCAACCAGGGTGAATCTTACCTGGAAGCCGTCGAAGCCCGACACTGAAGGAGCGCCTCCCCAACTAGTATAGCTGAGAGACTCAAGCTGTAATGGAACATCCTGCAAGGTATATAAACACACATGAAAACAATCAGAGCTACTGGTAAACATAATGCATTTAGCTAAGAATTGATAAGGCAGAAAAACAATAATCGGTTGCAAACATCGGGAATACCTAAAATAGACTTGTCCACCACCAGACCATGAGTTTGGAACTGTAAAGACGTCATAAACATAGTCTTGCATATCGAGAGCGGCCAAAGGAAGGGTCACATCAGAGTAGGCTTCGTAGGAAAGTTGCCTGAAAAATGAGGTCATTTCCATTGCAATTCGGAGAAGAGAAAAGTCCCCGGGATAGCGCCACCGTAGGATCGCGAGGAGTGTGCTACACCGTCGATGAGGGCAAAGATTCCACGAGGTGCAACTGAGGTCGGATGGCCTGCTGAGGCCACATACATGACGGAGCAGTGGAGTTAATGTCAATCGCAGCAAACATGGTAAGCCATGTGATGGCAGCAACATGAAAACACCGTGGGTGTTGAGCAACAAGCCGCGTGGATTCCAACAATAATCAAACCATCCCAGTAACTCCAGCCAACTAATTAGCCAGGTCAAAAGACATTAATTCGTTTAATTAACAATGAAGCCGTAGCAACGTTTATACATTGAAATGGGTGCAGCCATCAAGCTATGTATTCTATAGTAATTAGTTTTTTTTTAATGTGACTGTATATTTAGTAAATTAATATGGTAGAGACATTACAATAGGAGAAACCAAATAGCAGAATGGGATGAAAGTGCACAACAGAAATCATGAGCCAGAAAGAAAGCAGTATTAGTTGTAAGATTACACAATGACAAAGTCGTAAAGACACCCTCAAGCATAAATACATTCTTATCCTAGAGAATGGTTTCGAACGGAACCTCTTCTCCACCCATCACCTGTGGAAAATCTTTCAATTGAGAAGTGGTTAAGGACTCAACATTAAAAGAGTACTCCCAAACACTTAAAAGAGTAATTCTTTTTATTTATTTATTTTGGAAGTGATCTTCGTTTAAGAGATAGTTGTGAACGTTTCCGTTTTTTAATATTGAGGTCTTGGATTTTTTAAATTTATAATTCTGTTTGGAAACATTGAGCAAGAAATAGAAAAAAAAATCACATACATAATCACAATTACAGGAATTGTCATTTTTTTATGTATTATATAAATCCGATGATTACAATGAATCTAGTAAGAAGTATAGAAGTATAGAGTTGTTATTTTTTTTATTAATCACATAAAATATGAATTTAGTGAAAAATGTTTAACTTTTTCTATAAAAACTCACTCAACATAACTTTAACATACAACTAGAATTTGTCATTTTTTATTATGTATTATATAAATCTGGTGATTACAATGAATCTAGTAAAAAATATAGAGTTGTTTTTTTTTTATTAATCACATAAAATATAAATTTAGTGAAAAGTATTTAACTTTTCCTATAAAAACTTATTCAAAATAACTTTAACATACAACCACACGATAAATTAGACTTTACCTAAAACTTAACTTTACACCTCTTCGTACTGATTAACATTTTTCATTTTATAATTATTATAAAAATTATAATTTGATTATATCATAATGAGAGTACATGTCAAAAAAACTAATCCTTTTAAATATTTTCAAAATATTAAAACATATATAAATTTTACAGTTAAATTATGTTCTCAAAATTTTAAATAAAATTAATTAAATATTTTTCCAAATAAAAAATTTAAACTACTTTTTTTAAAATGCGTAGTAATGAACTCAGGAATCCAATTGAGAATTCTGGAAAGCCAACTGCTATTGTGGACAACCAACCTTCTGACTGGTTAACGATACTTGTAATGAAATTAAATGGTAGTACAAAGAACGCCTGTCATCGTGCAATTGTGCACAACCACCCTTCCGACTGGCTAACTATACTTATAATGAAATTAAATGGTAGTACGAAGAACGCCTCTCATCGTGCGATTGTGGAAAACCACCCTTCTGATTGGTTAACGATACTTATAATGAAATTGAATGGTAGTACGAAGAACGCCTCTCATCGTGCGATTGTGGACAACCACCCTTCTGACTGGTTAACGATACTTATAATGAAATTGAATGGTAGTACAAAGAACGCCTGTCATCATGCGGTTGTGCACAACCATCCTTCCGACTGGCTAACGTACTTATAATGAAATTAAATGATAGTACGAAGAACGCCTCTCATCGTGCGATTGTGGACAACCACCCTTCTGACTGGTTTACGATACTTATAATGAAATTGAATGGTAGTACGAAGAACACCTCTCATCGTGCGATTGTGGACAACCACCCTTCTGGCTGGTTAACGATACTTATAATGAAATTGAATGGTAGTACGAAGAACGGCTGTCATCGTGTAATTGTGCACAACCATCCTTCTTCAATGGGGTTATTGCCTAGCTAAGAAATCAGGAGAGTTGTACAACTGCCGGAAAATGGAACTGTTAGTTAATTGAGGCCAAAATATCCCTGACATGTATGTATCACCCTTTATAGTTATATCACGTAAACTCCAAACACACTCAAAAAAATCTGACAAGTGGAATGTTGTCGTGAAGTTCTGTTGTCCTTGCCACATGTGGCCTTTGGTATTTCCACTATGTATGGCCCGGGAAGTGCGGCTGGTTATCCTGAAGCCCTGCTGTCCTTGCCACATGTGACCTTTGTTTGTTGGGCCCGCTCCCCCTCGAAGGCTTGGAACCAAGGTTGGAATTTGTTGTGCAAAATAGTTGCTATAGGGTATTTTGTTGTGAAAAATAGTTGTTATAGGGTATTTTGGCCATTAAATACATTTAAAGATTTTGCATGAATGTATCTTGTGATGTGTCTTGAATTTTCATACAGGACTTCAAGTGGCGATGAAAAAAGAAATTGACGTTGGTACATCTCTTCCACTTTATTAATACCTTCTGGATGATGCTCTAGATATAAGTTTGATTCACTTACCCTCTAGAATACAATGAAGCCAACATATTGGTACTATGTATCCAAAAGATTTTTCTATAGAAATTTGTAGGCACATTAACAAGTTATAGGTGCGTAATGAGAGTTTATTTTTTTCCTTTATACAATTTAGGAATACAACTTCCCTATGATTTGGATTTCATTTGCCAATGGATATATTCAGGGAAAGTCGATGTGTTATCCACTTGTTCCTTGTAATATTACTATGTTGGTTCAGATGGTTGCGTGGTCTTACATTTGGACAGTTGAATGAAGCTTTTACAAGTTCTATTAATTTTCCAGATATAGCAATCACATGTATGGCCAAAAAGAACAATTATTTTAGTAGTCCAAATTTCGATAGTGGATCATTCCTTGTTTGCACCAACATTAAGATATGAGAAATTGAAGAAAATAAAGTTGTTAGAAGGGTTGACAACTTGTTCCAAAGAACTATATACATGTGATGTCATAATATTGTCAAAGGAGACTCCTCGTTATTTGATGCAAAAATTATTAAAGTATGTCTACGATGTTCATCAAGTGCACTCCACTTTTTCTGCAATGTTTCCATTTACAATCTGTAGAAAACTTCAGTGTGAAAAAAGTTTTGTTACTGACCTCCACTGTTTTGTTTGCCTTGGTTTGGATTTTCTGTTGAGTATTTTGGTGTGAGGAGGAAGGATGAGCAACAACAATGGGATGTGGGTAGAAAGATAGACACAAATTCAAATCGAGGATGGAAAATGGGCATGGGGCTTGGGATGGATTCGATTGCCATGGGTGGGCCTCTAGTTTCCCATTATGGAATTCTTGATGGAGATTAACTCTAGAATTCTTGATGGGGATTATGAGAGGAAGCCAACAATCTATAAGATGTAGATATGGTTTGATCTTGCTAATGTTTCTCTTCGTGTACTGAACTTGGCTTGCTCAGTGGTAGCTTTGGTGTCCATGGCCAAGAGTATGGGATTGTTACTATGTTTGGGTTCAAGCTTGTTTTGTATTCCAATTCGTCCTATTCTGATTCATTTGAGTGAGCTTCAAGTTATTTTTGCAGTGTTTCATGGCTTGGATTTGGAATTTCAGGAAGTGGGTGTGTCGTATTTTGTGTTGTTGTAGTGTCGTATGCATATTTATTAACATGTAGAGCATTTTGTTGTTTTTTTGTATGTTTATGACTGTTTTGATCTTAATTTTTGTGTGCAAATTCTTGATGGGAGCTTCAGCTGCAACTGTTTCTCATTCATTGCTTTAACTTATGTTATGTGGGTTAAAAATGGTGAAGAGGAAATCTACTATTCCCAGTAGGAATTCATGCATGCTTGTTGTTTGCAGACAATCGGGTATCCTCAAGAGTTGTATTCTTAGTTTTGAAAATTCATGTCATTAGAGACACGGTTTAGACATAGTCGCAAACACACATGTATGTCATTGAAGACATCTTTCTCAAGAAGGAATGGGATAACCTTCTTTCACACATATAAGTATCATTGAAGGCTTGCTGCTCAGCAAGGAAATGGATAACCTTCATGTCTCTCAAACATATATTATTAAAGGTCTGCTCCTCAACAAGGAAAGAGAGAACCTTTAGAAATTTGGTTGCCTAAAATTTTGAGTGAAAGGATGGACTTATTCGTTCGAGATAGGTAAAATATCAATGCAATACATTTCTTCTTCTAGCTTAGAATTGACATGTTTTTGGTGTGAGTAATGTGTTTCTAACATGGAATTGACATGATTGTGGTGTGAGTTATGTGTTAGAGACTTTCTGTTTTAGAATAGTTGTTATTTATGAACTTATTCCATCTAGTGAGACAAAATATCAATGAAATAAGTCTCTTCTTCTAGCTTGAAATTAACAAATTTTTGGTGTGAGTAATGTGTAATGTGTTTCTAACTTGGAGTTGACAAGTCTTTGGTGTGAGTAAAGTGCTTTTAGCTTGGAATTAACAAGTTTTTGGTTTGAGTTAAATGTGTTAGAGACTATTTTTGTTTTAGAATGGTTTATAATAATTGTTATTTTTGGACTTGTTCCATCCGGGAGAAAAAATATCAACAGATAAGTCTCTTCTTCTAGCTTGGAATTAACAAGTTTTTGGTATGAATTATGTATAAGAGACATTATGTTTTAGAATTGTTAAAAACAATGGTTATTTTTGGACCTATTCCTTTCAGGGAGATAAAATCATCAATGCATTAAGTCTATTTGTTTAAGTCTCTTTGTCTATCTTGGAATTGACAAATATTTGGTGTGATTAAATGTGTTTCTAGCTTGAAATTGATGAATTTTTTGTGTGAGTAGTGTGTTTCTATGATGGAATTGATAAGTTTTTGGTGTGAGTTAGTCTTATGAGACTATTTTTATCAGGTTTATAAAAATAGAAACTTTTGTGATGTTATCAAAACATAATCATATAACATGATGTTATGAGATCCACAATTTCCATTTATTATAAGTCTAGTTTTTTAATTTTTAAAAGGTTCAGATACTATGCATTAAATCTTGTTAATATTACTATATATCTTATGATCCAAAAACAATGCTAAAATATACATGGTGAAACATATATTTTATTTTTAAATCCAATAATATTTATCAAATTATGTAAATCATAACTTAAACCATATTAATGAATCTGTTTTTTGAGTTTTTATTGACAACATTCAATAGTTTTACTGGGTTGGTCATCTTATATGTCCCATAAGATTTTTTTAGTCATATCTCATATACACAAGTGCTATGACATGCCCCGTGAAGGACATTTGATTTCAGATTCCTAATATTTTATTGTTAGTGTTCCATGAAATTTAAAACCAAAATTCAAGATTTTATAAGTCATTTGTGTGTCATGGTCATTTTGTTTTTTTACTTATGATAAATATGCAATTTTTTTAACATAATTTTGTTATTGAAAAATAATTTATTATGAAAACATAATGTTTATTAATGGTGAAACATAAAAACCCAAAACTTCAAAAAAATATGATATATAAAAAAAATTCTAAATTCCAACCATGCTTGGAACTGCTGTCATCATGGAATTTCTGGGTTTTTTTTTTTTCGTCTTTAAAGTGTAAAGATTCCGCCTGAGATTACATTTTGAAGCGCAATGGGAACCCATTCTCTCTTATCCAATTTCAATTTGACCCTCTCCACTGTGTCCTCTTCTTATACCGTACCCACAGCAGCTACGAATACTGTCTTTATCCACTTCACTGTGCATCTTCCTCTACCCCTTTCACTTGAGCCCCCACAATAATAGCATTATTAGATTGCAAGGCTTATTTGAGGCTCAAGTGGGGATGCAAAGGTTCTTTGAAATGGTATTGAAGCTTCCTCAGGTTCTAAATCCCCTGGAAGTTGTAATCCTTGAAATTCTACTTCGTAAAGAAGGTGAGATTACATTAAATCATAAATTGTTTTCTTTTAATTCCATCGTTCTGTATCTTAATCTTGCTGATTTCCAGAATTATGCAACCTCGTTTTTTCTTCCAGCAGCTCATATCAGCGGTGAAGTCCTGCCATTCTATGGTAAGTGGATAAGCTGCATGTGAAATCCTTTTCGGATGCTGCTTTGGGAAGATTTGACCGTCAATCCTCTGGTGCTTTTGAAATAACCTCACTGTAAGGAACTTCGACTTGGGTTCTGTGCAGCAAGTTTGTCACTGTGATCTTAAGCTGGAGAACACACTTTTGGATGGAAGTCCCGTTCCTCGTCTGAAGATATGTGATTTTGGTTACTGAAAGGTATTTATTTTTTACTTCAATGTTTTTTCTCTGAGAATGGGTCTTTCAAGCATGTTCAGAGTCCATGGAAAATACAGAGAGACTGAGTTTAAGACTGAGTTTGATCTTGTCTTCGTGTCTCAATTGCTAGAGTGATGCATCAAGCTAGAAGGTAAGGATTGGTTTCTCTAAAAGGGGATCCTTTCTACAACTAGGACAAAATTTCTACTTTGACGGATGATCTGAGTCTGGCATGGTGCCTGTGGAGTGGTCTTCCATTCCCTCTATTTTGCGCCTAATCTGTGCCATGATTGTGCCTCTGTCATCAAACTCCTCAATTTTAAACCCCATGTTCGTCTGATCCTTGTATGCTTCGATGAGTTGCGCCAGGTTTTTAGTTGTCTTAGAAATATGCATTGAAATGATAACCACTCCTGCGTACATCTGATGGAAGTCATTAGCAATGCTTTTCAGTATCAGGATGCCAAGTACATGTCTGCTTGGGGTCTTCATCTCAAATGGGTTTGACAAAATTGGGTTGTTGCTTAGTTCCTTTGGAACTCTCTTCCCAGCTCCATGTCAATCTTTGTGCCTTAGAACTCTTTTTTATCGGTCCATTAACTTGCTCCAATATATTTACTTTTATTATCCTCTGGAAATTCTTAGTTGCCAAATTAAACAGAAAACATCAAGTAAATTGGAAAAGATTCAATGTTTAAACTATTGTAAGTTTCCAGTTCCAATAATAGCCAACTTTCATGTACTGCAAACCAAATTGGCAATCAATGGGATATTTGCACGTATTTTCCGTGCAGCACCTGTATTAAACTTCAACATGAAACAGCCTTGGCCGTTTTGCTACCATTAGCCTTGGGTGTAACTATCAGTGTTACATGGGGATGTGTTACTTTGGCTGAGGGGTGTGTCTTTCAAGCTTCTGATATTTCTGGGATGGTGAAACTAGTGGAGGACAGGTTCTTCCCATGATTTATGCTCAGTGGCCTGAGAAAAAGTCAACTTTCTCACACACAATAAAATCAAAACCTTGAAGTAGATGTGAATATTTATGCCATGCCTTTTGTTGTTCATATTTGTGATTTGTCAATGTTTCACATATATTAAGGGGTCTCAAGTTTGAACATTCTACTCTATCGGGGATCCCAACATTTCCAATCATGTTTTTAAAAATTGGGGGGTGCCTGCACATGTCCCTCTATTTCAGCATTCTTCCATACCAGAAAGTTGGTGGAACATTGGTAATTATGGGGGGAATTTTTTTTTTGAAGGACTGGCC
This sequence comes from Pinus tabuliformis, assembly GCA_031772625.1. Taxonomy (NCBI): domain Eukaryota; kingdom Viridiplantae; phylum Streptophyta; class Pinopsida; order Pinales; family Pinaceae; genus Pinus; species Pinus tabuliformis. The sequence continues at coordinate 1,069,523,218 of CM062809.1, forward strand.
TGATGACTCCTCGTGATTGTCTTTATTCAGCTGTGAATATTAGAATGGTGTTATATTATTTTGTATTCAGCTGTGAATATTAGAATGGTGTTATATTATTTTGCATGATGAATTATAGATGGGAAGAATTATTTCAAATTCAGCATCCAGATTTGTACTTCATATGCACTGGTTCTGTTAATTTATGTCAGTTTACTTAGATTAGTTATATCTTTAGTACACTTCCTATGGTGTATTTTTCATTATTCAGTTACTAAACCAAGAGAAAATGCTTTGCTACTACAAAGGCAGGGACTTGTTGCTGGCAATTCCTGGCTAATTATGTCATCAATATCGAAATAGTAGAATCTGAATTGGCTGCATTGGCCGAATGAGTATTAGATTAAATAGATATAATGGTTTCTGAATATTCTTTTAGTTGATGTTGCCTAGGTTTAGGTGGTTATTTTTCTAGTCAGATATAATTAAACATTTTCCAAAATTATCAGCTTTTCAGATTAAAATAATTATCAAAATTGGCAAAACTGAGTCATTTAGGGTGAAAATTCCAACCTAGCGATGCCACATTTTTTTCCACTGATGGTCAAGCTCTCCACGTTTACCTTGCTCCACAGTACGGCACTCAGTCTTCAATCATTGTACTTTCGACGATTGAAAAATCCACAAATCTTTTTATAATTATTGAAAAATGAAGGCCGTTGGTTTACCTTTCCATGGAGTAAGGCAATAATTATTCAATATATGGATGTTGTATATTTGCATCTTCTTCTGAATACTAATAAAAATAAAAATAAATAAGTAAATTATATGTAAAAAATAAACAATGAAAGAAGAGGAAATTGATAATTATATTATTATATAATATTTATTATTATATGTTATTTTATATTTAAAAAAAAGAGACCATTCATATGATAAGGCTGGAATCCAACTCTTATTTGATTTCTAACAATCTTTTTGTTAAGCTTCTTTTTTATTGTGATTTATAATAAAAAAAAAAAAAAAAAATTACATTAACAATATAAAACACAAAAATCTGAAATCACTAATAAATTATATTTATTAAAAATTATATACTAATATAAATTTATAAAATTTAAATATTAAAAAAGTATTTTTAATTTTTAGTTAATAATAATGATGATTAATAAACAAATTATAAAAGTAATAAATTATATATAGTCAAATTTCAAATGAATCACATAATTTTATCATCTATCACCATGAATTAATAAAGTTAATATGATAAATATAAAATCATATTTTTATTTATTAAATATTATAAAAATAATAAATCATGTATAATAAAAAGTTAAATTTATAATATAATATGATGTTTATATATTTGATAAATGGTTATAGATGAATGACTTACATAACGTAGTTGAATCTCAAAAAAATGATCTAATATAATGCACTGCGAAAAACCCCTCAATATTTAAAATTAATATGATTAATAATTTTATTTTTATTTTTATTTTTATTGATTTATTTTATAATAAAAATAAATTATTTGATAATTCAAATATTTAATAATATAATTTGATAATTAATTATATAATCAGATTTTATTAAATTGGTAATTTTATTTGTAAAAATAATAAACCATCTTTTTATAAATATAAATGATATATATTTAATTAAGCCAAGCATTTTAGTTTTTTAGCTAACTATAGAGAAAATTCCCAAAAATATTTTAATATCTATAAGGAAATTGATTGTTCAATTTTTATAGAATGAAAAGAATAAAAATAAAAGAGCTCTCTCTGTGAAATGGTAAAGATTAGCAATTCCAAAGTGGATGTTGGATGTTTTTTTAAAAAAAACTATGAAGCTCCATCATAATGTTAAAATATTTAAAGGATAAGTCGTTGAGGTACGGTTAAGACTAGGGGCCGATCAATGATATGGAGAAGAAATGTAATCTGAGGGATATAGGTTATGGGAAAATGGTTCACATAGAAAATTAGTAATGGTAAGAATATATTAATTGGATGAGTTTGGTGGATTGAGTATGACAGTTGGCACAAGCTATTTTTAAATTATGATGGTGTTTATTATATTTTAAATGTGACTAGAGTGTGTTGCGTTTCTGCTCCAGATTTACAAATCTTGCCAATTTTTATAGGTGAATGGACTCTTTTTTTTTATGAGTTTGGAGACATGAGGTTTTTTCTAAGTAGGGACGAAGAGGATAGTATTTCTTGGTTTAAATATAAGCAATGTGAAGTTACTTCAGGTTAGGAGGGATATAAAGCTTTGATCTAGCAAAATAGAACCTGTGAATCAAAATGGTGGTTTAATTTAGTTTCGAAGGGTAAGGACCCCTGAAATGTGTCTTTTTTATGACTTTTCCTTGAAAGGAAAATTCTCACTTGGGATGTTTTAGCAAAAACAGATAGGAAGATCCTAGGTTCTGTGTTGTTGAAGAGAGAATCTATTTGTTTCTTTCCCTTTTGTGATCCTTTATTTGTTTCTTTACCTTTTGTGAAGACTCTTTGAAAGAGGTTTTGTCAGTCCTAAAAATCAAAAGTTGGTGGCTTGGGGAACTCTATTGAAGAAAGCCTTTGGCTTTGGGTTTAGACATTTAGCTTGTCCTCTTTTAAATTTTTCCTGGGTTTGTGATGTGGGGCATTTGATTAGGGAGAAATAAATTTCCTTTCCAAAATGATGTTGTATGCTCAATTGTAATTGCACATAATGCCATAGTTGCTTTTCTGAAATAGGTTAAGCCCTTGAAATTGAAGAAGACACGAATTATAAGGGAGTTGGTGCTATCTAAAGGAAATGCATGTGGTTTCTTTGATGATGCTTGTCAAAGGGAGAATTGTGAGGCTGTTGTTGTCATTCTATTCCCTCATGATGTGGTTTTAAAATGTAAGTTGGCCATTGGAAATGGTACCAACTTTGTCTCTGAGGTTATTGCTCTTTGTTGTGCTTTAACATTAACTTGATGGAAGTAGGTGAAGGTTTTTAAATTGATTGGTGATTCCAAAATAACAGCGGACTGGTTTAATGGAAAGATGAAACTTAGAATCCTTCAATTGGGATAGTGAGAAAGGAAGATCCTGCAATTAAAACAACAATTTAATGATTTTTAGACCCTTAAGCATAATGTTCTAGCAAATCTACTCTCAAAAAAAACTTAAAAATTCCTTTAATAATACTTTATCAGTATCATTTTTCTTTCATCTATTTAATCTTTCTTTTTCTACTAGTAAGTTATGATTTTTCTTAATCTATAACTAAACTTATTTTGGATATTGGATATTAAAATAAAATGTGCAAGGAAAAAGTTTATTTTTTTATTTCTATTTTTGAAATATCAAAAATATATTTTTTCAGAAAAAATGAGTGAACCTCCTGTTAAGCCTATTTTATTATAAAAATAATAAATTACATATGATTAAATTGCAATAATAATATAATAATAAATTACCTACGATCAAATTACAATAATAATATAATAATAAATTACATATCATCAAAATGCAATAGTCAGTTGCAGAAGTTGGATTGGACTCAGAAGTGATATTTTATTTTTATTTTTTATTTACATAGTGAATTTTATTCACCAACATATTTTAGATTTGCAGCGCACTACTATGCAGAGCCAGTAGCCGAACGTGATTCCAAGAGTGATAATAGACTGCTGTCGCAGCAGAGCTAACTGATACAATTTCCTTACTGTGCAGAATTGAGAAGATGGTCTCTGAAAGGGAATGGAGTGATTATATTCAACAGGATCTCGGTCGTCCCCATCTTCGTAACAGGCCGCCGTCCGTTGTGTCAATATTCAGAGTTCCCAAGTTCCTCAAAGACACAAAAAAGGAAGCATATGTCCCTCGAAGAGTTTCGTTGGGTCCATATCATCACGGAAGTGCGGAGCTTCCTCCAATGGGCCATCACAAAGGAAGAGCCCTCCGTAGAATGATGAAGAGATTCGCTAATAAGAACCTGCCAGTTGATCCAAATGATATGGATTTCACTGTTAGTGCAAGGGCCGACATTCATTTGGATTTCGCTGTTAATGCAAGGGCCGAGATCCAACAGCTGGAGAAAGAAATCAGGGACAGCTACGAAGAAAACATCGATTGCGATGGAGAGACCCTCTCTCGGATGCTATGTTTGGACGGTTGCTTCCTTCTAGAAGTATTAAGAACTCTGTGTGGGGAAAGACACCCGATAGCCGATGCGGAAAACTGCTATGACCCTATTTTTGGGAACGATAAGCTCTACCATGCTGCATCCGATATAGTGAACGACATTTTGATACTAGAGAATCAAATCCCTTTCATCGTTCTCCGAAAGCTATTAGAATTGGAGCTCAACTCGGCCTTTGATGCCGACATGCGTTTGGAGTCTCTGATGGAACGTATATCGGTTGGGCTCATCCCTTTCTACGATCAAAATTTTGCTGGAACGCAATGTTCCTGTCAACATCATCTTTTGGGTTTCTTGCACACCGTCATTACATGTCCCCCAAGTTCCAGTCAGGGTGAGAGCGGGGATCAACGTGACTGTAACATCTCCATTGGCTGTTGTTGTAGGCAGTGCATTAGCATGTTCCAAGGCAAAAGCAAAGCACGGAATGACGCCGAAAGAATCCCTCACGCAGTAGAATTAAGAAATGCTGGGATCAAATTTTCACCACTCCAGGGAGGCATCAAGCAGATTAAGTTTGACGAGAACAGCGCCACAATTTTTCTTCCTCCGATCCGTGTCACAGATATCACAGAGAGAGTATTCCGTAACTTGATAGCTTATGAGATGTGCAAGCCATTTGAAATCAATTACGTGAGTTGTTACGCGGCTCTCATGAACGACTTGATCGACACGGAACAAGACGTGGCCTTGATGAGAAGAATGGGCGTCCTTAAAAACTGGCTTGGGAGTGACAAGGAGGTTGCCGACCTTTTCAACGGTCTAGGCAAGGAAGTCACCGTGAGTATGGGAGACGTCTTCGACAACCTGGCAGAAAAGGTGAATGCGCACTACAATAATGAAATCAAGGTCCAGATTGGAAAGCTCGTGCAGGATCATTTTTCATCGCCATGGACAGCTTTAGCTTTGACGGCGGCAATTGTCATACTGGTGCTCACCGTGCTGCAAACGATCTTCACAATTATATCGACATATAAGTAGTCCCTCCCCTCTTTTTTAACCTTCCAAATAAATAATAAAGTGTAAATGATCTGTACTCGGTTGTGATGGCTAGGATTGAACTTTGGATGATGATGTGTCACAGTTCTAGTTAGTTTACGTGGTGTAAGGAGAGTTTTGTGTTGGACATATTATTTTTTTCTGAGAATTGGGATGAGAGCTTTGTGATGAAGATATTAAACTATACTTGTTTTGTATTATTGTAATCTGAAATGTTTTTATACTTGTTTCCTATTATTGTAATCTGAGATGTTTGGTTATGAGGTTGTTAATTTGCTAAAGATTTTTATATATTAATTTTTGGGTGAATAAGTTAGAGCTGATTTTTTTTATTGTTGTTTTGTATTATTGTAATTAGAGATGTTTGGTTATGACGTTGTTAATTTACTAAAGATTTTTGGGTGAATGAGTTAAGTTGGGTAATATAATTTCAAGAATTTTTTTGTTATTTAATTTTTTTAATGTATAATTAAATTCAATATTCTGGAAAAATTTTGAGACATTAAAATTAATTATGTAAATTAGACAATTTAAACATAAATTTAAAAAAATTAAAAATAACTAAATCTACAAAACTAATTTAGTATAAATTCTTTTATTTTAAATCAACAACTAAGATTCAAATATGCTTTTCTTAATCGAAGTGTGGTGCAACTAATATTCAAATATGCTTTTCTTAATCGAAGTGTGTGCTTTTTTTCTTTTGGTGTAAATATGATTTCGTAATCGGAGTTTGCGACTTTTTTTGTGCGTTACGATCTCTAATAAATATTTTAAGGCAGTAGTCTAATTAGTCAGAGCCAGGAATTGCTCTGAAAATTATGGAAATTTCAGTTATATTTAGAGAAAATCTAACACAATTTTTTGTAAATTCAAATTTCTACAAGATTTTTTGAAATTTGCCGAAAATTATGGAAATTTCAGTTATATTTAGAGAAAATCTGACAAATTTTTTTGTAAATTCAAGTTATACTTGTTAAACTTCAAAATTTTAGGTGTCCTACAAGTTTTTGATTGTTTTGATTCTATTTCTACCATAAAAACACTATTCAAATACTGTTTCTACAAGATTTTTTGAAATTTGTTTACCCGATTCAGACCCGTCCTGGCAATTCCTCAGCCTCTTTAGACGACTCCATTTACAAGCCTGTAAGAAATTGAAGTGGAAGAGCCACCGTGGGTTAAGATACGCAAGACCGCAGTGCGTTTGAATTGGAAGACCGTTGTGCTTTTGAATTCGATGACTCTTCATTAATAACGGCTGCAATGCATGAGACGCTTCATGAAATGTTGCAGTGGTGCAGCAGCGTGGAGGTCGTAGTCAGTTGAGACGAAATTCAATAAATTTATTGAGCTGCTGTGCAAATCTAACTGCGAAGCAGGTTGAACAGGCATCTCGTAAATTCAAGATAGTGTCAATATGTTGGTCCTACGCTCAAGCAATGTTGCAGATTTACGAGGTTGTGGTCAAAGATGCGGTCGAATCAATCATTAAAGTAAGTACTAGACGGCCCACAAATAAACTAAGTAAACGAATTTGAGGAAGCTCCTCAACTACGTTTGTGAAGTTGGTGTTTCAGTGAGGAAGAGATGCGATTATTTATCCTGCCAAACATTAAAAATTTGGATAACATATTATACCCAGGGCTTAGCTTAAGCTGTGACTGGATAGTCAATATTTTTTTTTATATGTTGAAGGCATGATTTTTTCCTTCGTGTTTTGATGTATGGTGCTTTTGTTAGATGTTGGAAATAGTGATATGCATAAAAAAAACTTCCTTCATGTTTTGATGTATGGAGTTTTTGTGAGACGCTGAAAATAGAGATATGGATAAAAATCGTGGTGTATTAGAAAAACAAAACCCTTTCTTTCAGTCACACTATCCATCAACTTAAAAACGCACGCTTACGCAGATCTGAGAAAACTTAGAGGAACATTCAGATGGAGAGGCCCATGTGCAACCAATTTATGGTAGAAATCATGGCGTGCAGGCCCGAAAATTATGAAGACGAAGTCTCTCAATTTTCCCAAGGGTTGTTATTCCAATTCTGTCTACTTAGACGTCTTTGGGACAGTGAACATTCAGATTGAGAGGCCCATGTGGAAGCAATTCTATGTTAGAAATCATGACATGCAGTCCCGAAAATTCTGAAGACGAAGTTTCTCAATTTCCCCAAGGGTCATTATTCCAATTCTGTCTGCTTCGACGTCTTTGGAGACAGTTTATTCACCGTAAGTGGTGAGTTCGGGAAGGTTTAGAGGAAGGTCATCGCCATGGTTCTAGCGAGCTGGACAAAACATAAATCATGTTAAAGTTACATGGAATGTAAACATTGATAAACATTGAATTCATTATTATTGACATGATATACATTTATACTACATTTGTGTGACTGTTGGGTTTTACATCCCAAGGTCTCTTGGAGTCATGGTTCTTGACATTCTGCACCAACCCATAGAGGATTAGGTTTCCAACATTCCCCCTTAATCCGAAGGAGTATGTATGAGTCCAAGAAGAGCGTTGTAATACAAAATGTGCAAAAATGCATTGCAGCATTAGGCTGAATGTGCTCTCTGAAATGTTGGTATAAGGGAGGTGGTTTAAGGATAACCACCAACACTGGAACGCTTAATGCAGTTCCGAAACTCTTCCAAGTCTAGCATGAAGCTCAGGTCTTCTCCTAGAGGAAGTTTTTCTGATGTTTTGAAGAGGAAAACCTTCAACCATGAAAGGGAGGTCTCACCCCACATAAAAGGGAGAACCTCAACCTTAAAAGGGAGGTCTCAACCTGTGATGGTTTAAGGATGACCAACAACTCTGGAATGCTTAACGCAATTCTTGGAACTCTTCCAAAACTGGCAAAAAGATGAAGTCTTCTGCTAGAGGAAGTGTCCCAATTCTTTGAAAAGATATCACCGACTGAAGGCATGCTCAAAACCATATTTGTCTCTGCCTACAACTCTGAATCGGATATTGCAGGTTGTGGCTCAAGTTTGCTTGATGTGGCTTTGAAGCTTGTAGATGACTATCATTTCCCCCTCTGTTAGATACAAGGTGAGATGATAGAGAAAATTCAACTGCAAGATTGTTCAATACTTTAGAACAAGTTCGGACATATGACTGAAATATCTTCTTGGCTGTTGATGCCCATTGCCAAAAAGCGATCCATCCAAGATGAATATTTGTTCTTGTATGAGCTTTGTTTCTGAAACATCTATTTGAAGAATGATTGGTTTTATGATAGTGCTTACATGGATGAATATCAAAACAATGATATTTCATATGGCCAACTCGGTCACAGTGTTGGCATTTCACAATCTGTTGTTGTCGCTGTGGAAGAGGAGCAGAATCTGGAATAAGTGAAGGTGAACTGTCATGAAATCCAGCACTTTGAAATTGGATTGGCTTGGAATAGTTTGAAATATGAAAAGACACCTCCTTATCATATTCAAGACCTGTTATGTGCTTGTTGTGGACAAGCTCTTCCCAAGGTTTGATGACCAACTTGGGAAGTGCAGACTGAATTTCTGCATCTGCATGTACAACTGCTGCTTCATTGGGTACTAAATCTAAATGAACTTCAACACCAACTTGGGAAGTGCAGACTGAATTTCTGCATCTGCATGTACAACTGCTGCTTCATTGGGTACTAAATCTAAATGAACTTCAACAATATTGACTTGTTGCTGATGGGAGTTTATCTCAATGTTCTGAACATAATGGTGCTTACGATGTTGTAGCTCTTCTAGTTGTAGTTTTGTCTCAAGCTGCAAAAAATCGATATTCTCCTATACATTTTGGAGACAAATTTTAATATTGGAAAGAGCGGTTTTGTTGATCTTAACCCTCTCATCAACAGTGGAATGTACTAAATTATTCAGTAGTTTCAATATATCATCCACTTGATCCATTTCAAACCAATATAATCATAGAAATGATGTTAATTTCTCTCTAGCTATAAATTGACCTATAAAATGATAAATAGCTACAACTATTAGATGAGTAGCAGGATACCAATATCACCAAGTCACTGTAGTAGACAACCCAGTACTAATTTCAACACGGCAAATGACTCGCTGGTTCAATGCACTTACTTCTCAAATTACTCACACTGTGCAAAAGAAGAGCCAATGTTCTACTTTCTCTGCAAATGAAATTTGTCTCATAGTTCTAGAGCCTACTTACAAAACATCTTTTCATTCAAGATTCATAAATCCAATCTTCTAAGTACCAAAGCTAGCATTGATAATCTGAGTAATAGCCACGGGGGCTTCACTAAGGAAGTAATACCATACTAGGTGGGTTCATATTCCGGAGTATTTATTGAGGAAAAAATGACATAATGTATTGGGAGATATATAAGGGGTAAAAGGTTTTTTATTTGGTAGGTATAAAAAATGGAGCCCAAGGTTAATGGAAAAATATAAAGAGGTATAAAAATTGTTAATGAAAAAATGGATACCTACAATATTTAGTGAAAGTAGGGGTTTTTTAATTGGAAAGTTGTATTGGGTTTATATTGGTAGGGCGTTAAATAATGTGATTTTTAGAGTGATTTTCCAATATGTAGTCAAATTAAGGATATTGTTTAATATGCCACGAACACATGTGATATGTCAAAGGTTCATTGATTGAAGCCCCGACGGTGATAGCATCTGCAATAGACCGAGTTCTAGAACCTAATATCGTTAGCTCATCAAAGCTATTTCCCGCTGAAAGAGTAGAGCAATATTGTTTTTGGCAGCCAAGTATGAAGAAGTTTGTCCTCCAATGGCAACAAGATTTGGAGAGCATAGATTCACACTTTTAGAAATAATGCTAACAGAACAAGCAATTCTGAAGGCACAATTATTTATGGAAGAATTCAAGAGATTAATATCTTAGTGAGTTCCAAATTCTCCCCAATCTGCATCTATGTCAACTTTTTTTTCCTTTGCAATGCACCCAATGGTAGAACGTGGATGATACCGCTCCAACACTAGCGTTCATAATATAAAGGGTTTTTGTAATGAGGGCTGCAATGCTTGAATGCCAAGGAGAGACCCGTTATCTAATGCTTCTCCAACACTCGTGTGAAACACAAAAACAAGGAACTAGTCCTTTGCGAGTAGACTTGGGCACATTCAGTTCAAAACCCAATTTCTTTATACCACATCAAACATAAATTTCATTAGTAGCAAAAGCCCAATATTTTGGGTGCAATCGCGTCGTTATAACGAATGAGGTATGAGAGTTCATATATGAACCAACACATAAACTTTATTGTATATTTAAATAGGACAATGACCAACATGCATATATATTAGCCAAAACAATGAACTGTTCAATGCACTGAAAATGAATGTGCAATATTTAAGGTTGCTCACAATGTTGCATCCCACGTTGAATTATACATAGAGACCAATGCTTCATTCACTGTTTTAACATAACAACATCACTGCATATGTAATCCGACGTTTGGTATTCCACAGACTCCACGACCATCATCAACGCAGAGGAATGCACCACTTCATGTGAGATTACAACTTTCAAATGGGAGTTACGACCATCAAAATATGAATCGTTCAACGCACAATCCAATGCAACACGGGCTAGTCAAGGACTGCTTCAACGCTAAAAAAATGTGTCTAGGAGGCTTTAAACTGATGTATTTTTCTGTTTTATTGGGATTCTGCTGAGCATCTCGGGCTCCGTCTTGGCCAGAGTTGTAGGAATTTTTATTTTGTATTCAATATTTCAATCTCTACGCATTTTTGAAAATTTGCGGTGGATCGTAAGAATCTCACAGTTGAGAGAATGATGTTGAGGCAGAAAGGCGAAAGATGCATGCCAAACTTCAGTTTCTCGAGGTGATGCTATAGAGGATAAATGAAGAAGAACATCTACGGATGGCTTCAGGGATTCCTGACCATTATTCTAGATTTAGATTAAATAATACATCCAGCAATAATTCTAAGTGGGATCATAGTCGAGGCTCACCAGATTCCATCTCACATGTGCTGTCTGCGGATGCTCCTTTTCATGAGAGTCCTTCTCCACTAAATTTTGGATCAGTTGATAAACGTATTGTCCTAGACTTAGACAAGAATTTTGTTGGATCTCCACCACCTCAAGTGGATGCCATTGCAAAGCCAGATTCCAATGTTGTTAATAATGAAATCTGTTTGGACAATCTTTCTATTCGAGAACTCCATGAGGCCTTCCGAAGGACATTTGGGCGTGAAACTTCTGTTAAGGACAAACAATGGCTCAAACGTCGTATTTTGATGGGATTGAATAGCCCTCATGATGTAGCCAATAATAATGCCGTATTGGAAAATAAACTATCTGGTCATAAGAAACTAGAAAAAGATTTCAGCTTTGAAAGCAGACATATTATTGATCAACTTGTGCACTCGTTGCCAACCATACAACCCATCAAGACTAAAGTGGCAGCTGGTAGTGCTTTTCATTAGTTTGGGAGAAAATAGCGTCGTGGGAAGATATCTTTGACTACCTCATGGTGGTATGACTGTGGTGAACCGGGAGCATGGTGTATGGGACGTTATGCTGCAGATTTTAGAGAGTAGTGTATTGGAGCCAACAGGGCAACTGTGCGTAGGGAGCCACCATTCAACCATTGCCACTGATTATTAAATACACCATTCAATAAAACTAACGAAGAGGACAGAGAATATGGCAGAGAAATCTGACATGAGTTACACTACAAAAAACTAATTTGAGACCTGCGCTCTCATTGGTGCAGATAGATTTGGGCTCAAATATGAAGAGATAGATTTGGGCTCAAATATGAAGAGGGAAGGATATCGTCTCCTCTGATACCATGTTAAAGTCACATGGAATGTAAACAGTAAAAGTGGATGATAAACATTGAATGCATTATTATTGACATGATATATAAACATTGAATGCATTATTATTGACATGATATATATTTATAGTACATTTGTGAAACTGTTGGGTTCCACATAAGGTCTCTTAGACTCTAGTGATGGTTCACATTCTACACCAACTCTTTTATTCTACACCAACCCATAAAAAAGTAGGTGTCCAACATTAAACAATCTTGAAATGCCAACTTTAATCCCGGGTTATCTTCCTTAGATCCGCGGGATCTGCTTCTGCGCTTGAGCTTTGATAACATGTGCTCTATCATATCTGTGAGGGACCTCGGATTCCTGAGTCCCATAAAGATACCCTTATTAAGGGCCTTCGACAAAGCCATCGAATTGTGCACATACAAATTGATATTTTTTCCTATTTTATGGAAGTTCATTTTTAATGTGAGTTTCGAGCGAAAACACAAGAGTCATGGGTACAATGCGTGGATTTGAACCAAAGCTGGGCAGAGTTAGAAAATTTGAACAAGAAATGTGTTCAGAGTGTGCAGATATTCTGTCTACTTGGTCCTACATCCGCTGAAATAGGAAAATTTGACATTATAAGTATGTATGTTATGGGCATTACCGATTTTCCTTTTTTTCATAGGTTCAAGATATGATTTTTTTTTGTATGGAATTTTTGTCAAGTGTTGGAAATAGGGGTATGCATAAAATGGTGGCGCATGAATTTGACGGATTTCGCCGGAACAAACGCTTATTTCAATAGCTGTGTGAAGGCCACGTCCTAATTCAAATGAGTGTCGTATTTCTGTTTTCAAAGGTGAAGTCGAGTTTGAACCAACGATGGCCAAAATTCAAGAGGCAGAATGATGAAGAAAAGAAACAAATATTCCATGATTTCAAAGGGATGAATTCTGAGGTGGATTTAACGTAGGATGGTAAAAGCACAATTTTCAACATAATTATAGATTTTAATATGATATGTAAGTGCACTTGCTTATATTAAATGACAGAATTAGTAAAATGGCAAAGTGAGTCTCTAAAGTAGAAAAATTCCTTTTCCTTTTTAGTCAAAGTGATACCTAATACAATTTCCACTTTATAGTATTGTTCATGGCGATATGGGAAAGTTCACAAAAATTTTGAGTCGAAAAAGTTATCAGGTTATAAAAAACTATAGGAAATTATTTTTACATCAAGTTATGAAGTTGGGAATGTATCAAATTTAAAAGTTGTGAATATAATGGAGCTATTAAAATGGTCAATCTCCAAATCCAATTATATTTCATTCTTTTATGTAATATAACATTTCATTGCCCGTGAGATTATCGAATGCTGTGAGATTATCGAATTCTTTTCTTGGCTTGTAAGTTATGATCAAGCTTATCAACACTCGGTGTAGACATATCTACATTCACCACACCATGCTACCACCATACATATCTGCATTCACCACACCACGATACAACCCTACAATGTAGCTCTCAAAATTCTCTATTTGGAAGCTGCCAAGCTAGATCTTTCGGATTTACAGGTTTTAAAGTATTGGTATTATTTTTGAATAATTGCGCTTTGTCCTTTCTAGTTATATATATTCCAAATGATTGCTCTTTGGTACTTCTCTAAACATGGCACTATAATTTTTCTTAATAATTTTTTTTTTCAATTTTAAAAATACCTTAAAAATATAGAAGAATTATTGAAATTAAAAATATGAAATTGAAATATCAAATATAAAAATGGTTAAAATTGAGATTATATAATCTAATTATAATTAAATTTTTTAAAAATTAAATTTATTTAATGCATTTTTTTTAATTCCGATTATTTTTCTATATATTCAAATAATAATTAAAAATAAAAATCTAAAATATATAAAGTTTAGATTTCACCTTGTAGATATGAGTGTGTAATTTCATATTAGTCGAAAACAAAATCATAAACAAAAAATATTGAATAACTATTTTGATACTACCTAAAACAAAAGTTGATAGTTCAATTTTTCTATTGAAAAAGGGAAAAACCGATAAAATATTATTATAAATATCATACATATTATTAATGACTCATATTATAAATATTATTATTCATATTAGAGATGGCATATATCAACAGTAATTAATTAATTAATAAATATATTTATATATATAAAATTGATGGATGAAATGAATACCATAAATATGTATATATAAATATATGTGGTCTAGTGGCGTATATTCGCTGTAATGTGAATGTTTAGATGTGACGGATGTCAGTTTATTCTGACAGATATATGTACAAAAAAAGAGGGTCCATAATGCTTCTAAAGGGAACTGGCCCCTCCCATTCATTGAAATACATGTAGTCAAGTGATATCTTTTAGAAAATAATTACATATATATAGATAGTGAGTAATTTATTTAATTTTAAGTTAATAATTTTTAAATAAAAATTATATGTAACAATTTAATTTAATAGATGTTATAATTTAATAATTTAATTTAATTCAATATTATAAATAAATCTAAGGGTTATTAATTTCATAAATTAAAGGGATTAATTATATGAAGGGATAAATATTGTGAATTATTTAAAATATAATGGATTAATATTATAAAACTTTTTCATTAATATTATAAATTAAAGGGATTATTAATATTATAAATATAAAGATTAATAAACCCAATAAATTAATATTAAAAAATTAAAGAATTAATATTATAAATCTAAGGTATTAATATAAAACTTAAGCATTAATATTAAAAACCCAAGGGATTATAAACGTAGGGGATTGTTAATATTACAAATCCAAGGGACTAATATTAAACCTATGGGATTAATATTATTAACTCTTGGGATTCATATTATAAACCAAATGGATCAATATTATAAACCAAAAAGTTTAATACTAACTTTATGATATAGGATTTTTTTAATATTAGTTTTATAATATTAATGAATTTCACAATCGTCCTTATAATGTTTATAATTAGTTGGGTTTATAATATTAATCTTAGGGTTTATATTCTTATGGTTAAGTATTAATCCAAAGGCTTATATTATTAATCCTAGGGTTTAGTGTCAATCCATTATGTTTATAATCTCTTAGGTCTATAATATTAATATTAAGGTTTACAGTCTCAAGGTTTATAATGATAGGGTTTATAATATTAATCATAAGATTTATAATCCCTTGTGTTTATAATATTCATCCTAGGGTTTAATATGAATATTATAAACCCTTGAGATTAATATTGTAAACTGAAGGGATTATTATTATTATAAAACCAAGGGATTGATAAAGCTAAGGATAGATCTTAAAGCTAAGGGATAAGGATAAATCATAAACCCAAGGGATTCATAAACCCAAGGGATTCATAAACCCAAGCGATTGATATAAAAAAATTGAAAGGATTAATATTATAAAACAATCAAATTAATAAACCCAAGGGATTAATATTATAAACCCAAGGAATCAATATTATAAACCCAAGGAATTAATAAACCCAAACGATTATTAATATTATAAACCTAATGGATTAATCTTAAAAGCACTTGGGATTAATATGAATTAATCGTTTGGGTTTATAATATCAATCCCTTGGGTTTATTAATCTAAGGGTTCATATTCTTATGGTATAATATTATTCATAGGTTTTATAATAAATGCTATGTTATAATATTATTCATAGGGTTTATAATATTAATCCTAGGGTTTAATATAAATCCCTTGGGTTTAAAATCATGGTCAACCATGGTCCAATGTCACATTGTACTTAAGATTGTATCAATATGAAAATCATCCATGTTCCAACATTGCATTATGACAAATATTGTCTTAGTATGAAAATCAACGATTGTAAACCATGTTCAACCATGTTTATTTTAGGGTTTATACTATTTATCTTAAGGTTTTTATAGCCTAGGTTTATAATAATTATCCCTTGGGTTTAATATTATTCCTTTGGGTTTATAATCCCTTGGGGTTTTAATAATAATTCCTTGTGTTTTTAGTTATAGTCCCTTGGGTTTATAATATCAATCCCTTGGGTTTATTAATCTAAGGGTTCATATTCCTAGAGTATACTATTATTCATAGGGTTTATAATATTAATATTTGAGCTTAATATAAATTCATTGGGTTTATAATTATGGTCAACCATGGCCCAACGTCACATTGTGAGAAATGTTTTCTCAATATGATAATCAACCAATGTCGCATTGTGATAAGGATTTTCTCAATATGAAAATCAACCATGGTCAACCATGTTCCAATGCCTCATTGTGACAAAGATTGTTTCAATATGAAAATCAACCATGGTCAATCATGGTAAACCATGGTGGATAACCATGGTCACATTGTGACAAAGATTGTCTCTTGGTCCAACGTTACATTGTGACAACCATGGTCAATGATGGTCCAATGTCGCATTGTGACAAAGATTGTCTCAATATGAAAACCAACCATGGTCAACCATTACCCAACATCGCTTTGTGACAATGATTGTCTCAATATGAAAATTAATCATGGTCAACCATATTCCAACGTCGCATCGTGACAAATATTGTGTCAATATGAAAATCAGTTGTGGTCAACCATGTTTATTTTAGGGTTTATAATATTTATCTTAGGGTTTCACGGGGGCTTCACTCAATGAACCCATGACATCATGTGCGTACATGGCATACTAAAGAATAATGCCTTTAATTTAACTACATATTGAAAAATACCTCTAAAAATCACATTATTTAATCCCTTAACGATACTAACTCAATAAAGCTTCCCAATTTAAAAAACCCCTACTTCCTCTAGATATTGTAGGTATCCATTTTTCATTAACATTTTGTATACCCCTTTATATCTTTTCATTAACTTTGAGGTCCATTTTTTATACCTGCCAATATAATAACCTTTTACCCCCTATTTGGTTTGGATTTAAACAGGAACACAATAAATTACAGAGATAACCATAAACACAGAGATGCAGTGGAAATAATACTTCATTTAATTAATGTAAAATACTAAAATATGCTTACAAACAGCAATGGAAATAAACCAACTAGGGCGATGGTAGCTTATCTCTAAGAAGAGATGTGGCGGCTACATGCATCTGAACTGTGTTACAATGAGGCTCGAAGGCCCTATTGTTGAGAAACAATGGAAAACCCTTAACATCCCAAAACCTAACCCTAGAAGATGAAACACCAAATTGTGGGCCCCATTTTGGGTAAGTTGGTACATCAACTTCCCGGGGTCGTAACTTTGGCACTCAATCTTTGTTTGACGCGTACAATAACTCGTTAGAAAGATCTATCCAAGCACTACAACTTTGGGAAGACTAGCATCTGTCCATGGACCCATGTTGCTCCCAGATTTTCCAAAAAACGTCGTTTAGGGCCTCAAAATGGCTCTGGAAGTTCAGGACCCGAAAAACTGCTAAAAATAGTAAACTGTGCTACAATTTAGGAAACTGAAAAACTAAAAAAGACAGTTGTGGGGGTCCAAGTGGGATAGGTGGGTGGCCACCAACATCCACTTGGATCATTCCTCCCCCTTATGAAGCAATGGTCCCCATTGCATTGAGTTCCTCCATCTGCTGAACTTGGTCCTTGGTGAGCTCTTCTGCAATCTTGAATGTGTCCAGTAATGGTGAGAAGCATGGTCAAGGGAGGCACACATTGAACACCTGGTGCAGGCGAAGGAATGGAGGAATTCTATGCTCCAAAGCATTGTTTCCCACAGCCTTGGTAATGTTGTAAGGACCATGTCAGAGTGGTCTGAGCTTCTGACGGGCTCTTGTAAGACGTTCTTTCTACATATGTAACCAAACTTTATCGCCCACCTGAAACTTGTGTGGCAGTCTTGTGGGTGAGGAGAAGTTTTTCTTGTGTTCTCTCATGACCGTATCCCTTTGTTGTTGCTGCTGCATGGAGGAACCCTTCGCGGGGGTCATGGATGTGCCGGCGATCTTCCCCTTACTTTGGGAGCAAACCAGACAGAAAATGAATTTCCTAGTGTGGGAGATGAGCTTGCTGCCTTTCTTGGTAGTGATCAAAGAGGTGGCGGTAAGTGGGGCTACCTCTGGTATCCTAAATAATGAATTACACAAAGAAATAATGACAACATGAGGCCTTGACTTATACATAGCATGTCGCCTCCACAAGTATGGTTGGCCTAATAGTACATCACAAACATCCAGAGGTGTAACATCACACAATACCTCGTCTATGAACGGTTTGATGTTGTAAGGAAGGCGGCACTGCTAGCGAACTCGGAGATCTTGTCCTTGGTGAAGCCACCCGATACTGTACGACTGTCGGTGTGGTGTAGTCTGTTATCACTCAGGTTGTTCCCAAAAGTTGTAAGAAAGGGAATACGGCCGAGGTAACCACAAACCAATCTTTTAGACACAGATTCTAACCAATCTGTATCCAGAGAGGGCTCTCTCTTTATGATTTAACTTTGTTTTGATATGTGTTAGGCTAGTTATGAAGTACAAGGGTTTTGTTTCGTGTTGGTTGAAGGAATGGAGATTCAATAGAGCAATGAGGTAAAGCTGAAGAGTTTCAGTCCATTAGGCATGATGGAGTCAAAGGAGGATGACTTCTTGAATTCAGTTTCTAACTGAGGAGGTATCATAGAGCAAGGTACTAAAATATGGAACAATTTATATGCTGGAATTAGATGTAATGGAGTCAATGGGTGAAGGGCAATTAAGGATCCTTCATCATGTTGACAGAGGGAAAACAGTTGATTACTATTAAGGAGCAGCTAAGAATTCCTTAGCAAATATTCAAGATGAAAGAATTAGGGGAAACAGGAGCAGTTAAGAATTCGTTGTTCATACTAATCCTGAAGAAAACATTGATAATAATAAAGATTGAACACAGAGTGAAATTAAACAAATTCTGAGTTATTCTTTTTCTCCATTATTTAGATCATGACACATAGATGATATAATAAACATAGGAACTGTAAAACACGAGTTAGAGAGACTTATTGATCCATTGAGATGATTCAAGAATTCTGTAACATGGTCCTTAGCATCAAATTCCTCATTCATTAAGCTTATCAGAGTGCAATTAAACAAATTCTGAGTTATTCTTTTTCTCCATTATTTAGATCATGACACATAGATGATATAATAAACATAGAAACTGTAAAACACAAGTTAGAGAGACTTATTGATCCATTTAGATGATTCAAGAATTCTGTAACATGGTCCTTAGCATCAAATTCCTCATTCATTAAGCTTAGACAAGAATGGTTCCAACAACTTTTTATTCCAGAAAACTTTAGTATTACAGTCAAAAGCTATGAACGCCCATTCACAAACAACCAACCCACCAAATTTGTATCAGGGGGGTATTTGTACAAAAATGTCAAGATATCATACAAAATATCTGATAGAAATAATATTTACTGACAATTAATGCTTCTTTTACATAGACAGAGACAGACAGTCTCGAAAACAGGGAGACAATAAATAGATGCAATTAATTCATGCTGCGCTGGTTGATCCGTCTTTATGAGATGCACTAGAGGTAGGTGCTACCAGTCGGTTCCCAGTTGTTTTCCATTGATGCTCTGTCCTGGCCACTCTGGCTTCACCAGATTCTCTTCAACTCTGATTTGATACATCCTTGCCTGTCTGATCCTTATTTATTTCTGCCTTTCCTATTATGGTCAATAGTGCAAAATTTTCAACTCACCAAAGATACCAAAGATACCAAAGATAAGATTATAACTTTAAGATTTCTAACATATTTTGCCACCAATCCTGTTCTGGCAATTTATGTCTCTGCAACTTTCTTAAAGTTTCATCAGTTTCTGTGTACCTAAAGAAATTAGGTGGGATGGTGAACAAATGTTTCACTTCATGCTCAATATAAAATAAATTTTCCAATTTGTCATAAAGGGCTTGGCCAGATGGGAGTGCCTTCTCTGCTGAAGTACTTGATGCTGTATTAACTTGATCAACAATATATTTATTCAACTTCTGCGTGTACTCTAAATGTCTCATTAGGCATTCATTAGTCCCCAACAGACTTGGCAAACCTTTTTCATGCAAAACTGCAAATCTTTGTGTGAAAGAATCAATCTCCAGCTGCATGTCCTGGCATCTTCTGTCCAGATTTTGCATTAGAGTTCTCATGGTTAGAACTTTCTTGATATGCAGAATGGTGCCTATCCTGTCTCTGATTTGTAGTGCCTCCAGTTCTTCACTGGTCTTGGTGTTTAAAAAATGTATTAGCCTATTGACTTGTTCAGGCATCTGCCCCAATAAAGCCCTGGCCTTTTGTATCTCCACTTGGGCTGCTACTATCAAGTCAATCTGCTCATGAATAATCTGAATAGAACTCCACACAGTACCAAGGGACTGATTGATGTTGGCCCACAAAATGCCCTTGATTTCTTTCAGAGGTTTCTCTAAAGAGATATCCTTTTCCAATGCTTTCACCTTGTTTTCTAATGCCTTAACCTCTCTTGTTTTTTATGCCACAGTCATCTTGGATTTGTCATAGCTTATTTCCAATTTTGCCAAATTCTCTTTGGCCTCTTTCAATTATGATACTTGGAGTTTTAATTCATCCATAGCTTTTATTAATTCCTCAGTGGTCAAGCTAGTACTGCTGCCTACTGCTGTTGTTGTTGCTGAAATACCTGTAGTTGGTTTTGTTGAGGCTGCTGGAACAATGGGAGGCAATGCTGTCACAACGGTTGAAGGGGCAGTTGTGACTGGAGGGATTTCTTCAGGTGGCTGGGAGTTCGACTCTCCCTGCTTTTCTTTTAAAGCTTTCTCTGATGCTTGCTCTGTATCGGCTAATCTTGCGTTGAGCTTCATGAGCAAGTCCATCATGTATTCTTCTAATTTTTGTTGTACAACTTCTACTGTCTGTGGATGCATGGTGGAAGGCAGTTTGAGCTGCTTCCTTAGGGCAACAATATCTTCCTTTTTCTTTTTCATTAATGCCTTTATGCCCTTGGCATCCTTGGGATCATGTCCCAGCTCAATGATAATCTCTTCCAAGGATTTTATCCTGTTGTCCTTAGCAAGGGGAGAGGCGTTTTCTAAATCTAGTTGAGCAGAGGTGTTCTCCAGTGAGTTTTGCAATTTATGAGCTAACATAGCTTTATCAGCTAGTGTGGAGTAGACCATTTCTCCAGTTTGTTTGTGCAACTCAATTTGGTCCATAGGATGGATATCCTTGGCCAAGACCTCCAGATTTGTCCTAATGTAGTCAGCTACTAATTGTGGTTGTTACACCTTGGGCTTGAAGTAACTCATGATCATTTGCCCTCCTTAATATCATAGGCAAACATCAACCTTTGTTGGTTTGTGGGGGGCAAATTCTTAATGGGTCATTTCTTGCCTTAATCTCAGTGAACGTCCTCTTGATGTCCAAGGCCTGCTTGCTTTGTGGTTTAGAGGATGAAACTTCCACACTATGCTGCCTTTTTAGCTCCTGCCTGTGTGAGCTAGTTGATGTTTGTATTACTGGGGAAGTTTGCTGGCTGGTTACCCTTTCACCTCTTAGAATGTCAATGGTCTCCTCATAGATTTCCTCTTCAGAGTGAGGATTTAATCTTTGCCTCTTTGCACCCGGCTGTTCTACAGGTCCAGTCATGGGAGTGGGGTCTTCCTTGTCTCTTTTCTTGCCTTTTTCCTCATTTAGAGGAGTCTGTAATGCAGGGATCTCAGCTGTTTTGTTTTGGACTGGAGGTATTTGCTCTTGCTGATCTGTCATTGCTGGTTGCTCTATGTTTGCCACTTCCTTGCCTTTAGAGATCTCTGTACCTGCTATGCTGGTCTCTTGTACCGGCTGCTGAGAAGTTCCAGTAGAGGATGTCCTAATTCCTGCTTGTTGAGGTAGCTTGAAAGATACATGTGCAAAAGAATCTAGGTCAAGGCCCTTTTCCAAATCTTTTATAACATTTTCCATCCTTTCTTGCTCGGTAATTTCTTCTACTAGTGTACCCTCTACCCAGTCATCTTGATCAACAAACTGTTCAATTTCAGGGATTTTATGGTGTACATAAGCTGACAACCTATTTTTCACTTTTCTGTCACTTATAAAGCTATTTGGGTCATATGGTACCCACCAAAAACTTTTCTTCAATTTAAGTTGTTCCCCTGATATCTTATCAACTTCTTCCACGGCCTTTCTAGCATGAATGATATAAGGGCCTAACTGATTTTTTATTCTCAGCTGAGCCTTTTTCTTTACATTACAAAAGTGTGTCAAATCTGCATTGATGAGTTGCCTGAAATATTATAAAGCAAATAACCTCATAGGCACATATTTAGGCAGTTTGTAAGGGCAGAGGTGACAACCATATATTCTGATTTCTGTATGGTTTTGGTAAAGGTACCAATCACCTATCATGTACTGTTTGGAAAGTTGTAAAATATTTTTTATATCAGCAGAGAGTCTAAAAGGAGGAGCTCCTACCAATAGAGTGGTGGCGGGATATACAAACAGGTCAATGAATTCACAATAGGTATAAGGGGACTCATGGACATTGTGGAAGAGTAAGGTCCAAAAGATCACAGACCTCCGCTCTCCTTTGGAATCCAATTTCCTTATGGGAAATGAGAAACTGTCTCGCTAATAATATAACAGAAGGTGGTATATATACGAGCTGTACTTGAAGACACCTTCTCTCTTCAGATTTATGAATTACTCATTGATTGTGTTAGCAATAAAAGAGACATAGTCATATTTGACAGCAGCTGGCTGTCCAGGAGTAAACATTGACAACATAACTAAGATAGTCTCATCAACATATTCACTGGTTTTAAATCCCAAAATGAAGGATATCATATCAATAAGGATTCTTCCCGTTTCAGTGAACCAGACATGAAAATATGGAGGTGGGCCTCGGTGCAGGCAGTCTGGTCTCATGAAAATTTGTGCAATACGAGATATCTCTGATTGGGGCAATTGAGAGCCTTGTTCAAGAAAAAATCCCATGGAAAGAGGAGCCAGAGGCTGAGTGGGCTTAAAGTGTAGCATCTCATTGATAGACTCAGCAGTTATATAAAAGAGGACAGTTTGGTATGGGGTTATAACTGCTTTGGTGACAGGGTCATAATTGGCACATCATTAGTGGATAATATCTGGGAAGACATCTACTGAGGGAAGATAATACCTAGGCAGATTAGACTCCCATATTCCATAGATATTAGAATTGCTCAGATAACTGTTCCTAACTCGACATAATGCTTGGAGATGGTTCATGGCACCAGTTAACTCCTTTATTTGAAAATCTCTGTCAGCTAAGGGTAACCAATTCTGGTCCTTGTGAGGTGCATTGAGTGGAGCAACATTGAGGGCCACAAGAGCTTCCATTTTTGGTTTTTTGTGTGTTTAACCGGAACTGAAGTTTCTGTGGTAAAATCGGGCAAAAGAGAAGTTCTGGATGTCTTAGTACTGCAATTGTGGATTGCTTTAGCTTGGATTTGGCTCTTATAGGTATAATTCACAGAGGAAGAATGAAATAACAGGTTCAGGAAGTGAATTCGGGTAAATACCTGTTTTTTAAAGGTGAACAATGCAAATTGCAGGTCGGAGGATGAGCAGCAGTGCACGATACTGGAACTTGTTGGCCGGGTGGCGGACTATATGCTTGAGTAGTCGCTTTGGATGTAATTTTCATGCAACTGTTTCACAGAGGAGAACAAATGCAAAATGAGCGAAAATGACATTTTCATGGGTTTTTAAAAAAAAATTGGCTTCGCAGGGCTTTTTGGCGCTTTTCGGTCAGATGACGTCATTGGGATGTGATGTTTTGTCGTGACGAGGGGTACAGATGCTGATGTGGTGGTGACGTGGCAATGGCGTCAGCGGGCGGGGTCAGCGGGAGGGCGGTAAGCGGTATTGGCCCGCACCGCTCATGGGCTCTCGCAGTATAGGGCGGGGAGGCAGCGAGCAGTGCGGGGGAGCGATGCGTGTCCCTAGTATGGGCGGTAATACCATGGTTCCCTGGGCGTTAAAGTGCAATGGATAGGCAGGTCATGATATAATCGTGAGCCGTAGGATCTGGGGCCGTTGATTTGACGGTTGGCGGTCAACGGAGGTGACGAGGGTTAATGCATCGGCCCAATCAATTAAATCAAGGTTTTTAATGGTTTTGGGCGCAATGTTATTGGTTCAGGTCTTGGCTTATAATTAACCCTGGTGGTTAATTATCCCAAGGTTACGCACGGAGGTTATCAAAAGGTTTCAGATAAACCTTTTACTCCCTGATTTAATTAGCGAATATGGTCATATTTCAACCAGGGCGGGGATATTTAAAATATTGGGGTTTTTGTATTATATTTACATAGTATGAGTAGGGGGAGGAATATAGGGATTTATATAATAATGTTAACGGTCAAAATGAATCTTTGAAATATAGGCGCCAAGTTATAAAGTTCAACAACTTAGGCTTAGGGGAAAACAAAGGTTTGCAAGTGATTTTGTACAATCTCCTAAGCAAATGGGTTTTACTTAGGTTTTTTTATGAAATGAGGTGGAGTGACTTGGGAGTATTGAGAAAATCTCAATATCCTTTGGGGGAGGTTAGTAAGTGATTTTTGGGAGAAGTGTGAAGGAAAGTTAGACATGCCTCACTTGAATTGCTTCACCAAATGTAAAACTGCCATAGCACCTGTGAAAGAACTAAAATTTTCATTATGAGAGACAAAATTAACCACAAGTCTCTTTCTGCAACATCAAAACTGCCTACCCAGCCTACTGTACCTAACATTTTTTCTTCTTTTGCTATGGGTGCACTTGGACTAGTAGACCCTTTCAATCTTCTTTTCTTTTCATTGCAATCCTATCTAAATATACCCTTATAACATCCAAGGGCTCAGCTTTAACAGTTGAGCTCCTTTTGCTTTTGTACCTATCTATTCACCAGCCAAGATTGAACAGTTTGGACAGGTATTATTCCTCTATCTCTAAGACAAGTAAATTCAAACATGAACTGGCCAAGATTGAACTATTTGGCCATTCATCAATTGTGGCCTAAAGTCTTCAAACCGCACAATGCTTCATTCTCAAAAATGAAATAGTAGTGGCAATTTGGACTTGCACACTTTCTTGGTCTTTTGTTTTGGGGTTCATTTCTTTCTTTCTTTTTTTTGACCATTTCATTCTTCTTGCCCTCTGATTTTTCTTTTAGGGCATACCCTCTTCACATTTTTTAATTTTTTGATTTTTTCACAATATGGAAACCTTTACAACATGGAAAGGATGAACATATTTAGGGATTTCCACCAGTCAATCATGAAATATGACACCTATTGGTATATGATCATAACACTGGCTCCACTTGGGGATGGATTTCCCTGGTGGAAAGTCAAGAATAGCAGGTCAAATGGCCTTATGTACAATTCTTGCTGTAATCTGAAATTTTCCTTTGTTGTAAGTGAACAAACTGTATAGAGGACCATGTAAATATACACATCTCTCATGAAGTAATCCAAACAATTACACCTCTATTTTTAGAAAGTTTATCTGAATGTTTGTTCTCATATTTCAGCTCCTAAGTCTTCTTCAACTTTTGGTAAACTAAAAAAAAGGTAACACAAAAGGTGGTAAAGTTCCTTCACTGTTCCTCAAAATTTTCTACGCATTCCTTCCCATTCTTATTGTTGTAATAAACTACAGAGACTAAACATCCTTATGTACAAGTTAGAGTCTGGATATATCAACAAACTGGATCAAAATAATGTTTCAGCATCCGACCATTAACTGGTCCATCTTCTGCTTCTGTATCATCCAGGCTTTTCAAAAAGTAGGTATTGTTTCTTTGTGAATCCTGGATAATGAAAGGTCCTTTCCACAGGAAGTCAAACTTCCCATGTTTGCCTTTATCTTCTCTTCTGGAATCGCATTTCAGAACTTTGTCTCCTATATAAAAATCCTCTGCCCTAGTCCTCTTATCAAATATCTTCTTGAGTTTTTCTTGTAGTACTTGAGATCTTTGATATACCTCTTCTCTAATCTGCTGCAAATGTATAATCTGATTTATTCTTCTCTGAATGTCATTTGGTTCTGCCTCAACTTCTTGCAGCAATTTCATCACAGGGACTCCCAAAGATGAAGGGAATACAACCTCCATGCCATAAATCAATTCATAGGGGCTTGTTCCAATGGATCTCTTTGTAGTCAATCTCTCTACCCATAGTGCATTGATAAGCTTCTTATGCCAGTTTTTCTTGTTTTCTTCTATTATTTTCTTAATGATATTGATCATGCTTTTATTGGATGACTCAGCTAGACCATTACCTTGAGGGTAATAGGCTATGGAGTGGCCTAAGATAATGTGGTACTTGTGACAGAAATTGATCATTCTCTTGGATTTGAAAGCAGCAGCATTGTCAGTTATAATCTTTTGAGGACAGCTAAAATGGGATAGTATGTTGGTTTCTAAGAATTGCATGATTACTGAATCATTGTTTTGTCTACAAGGGATGACCTCTATCCACTTGGTGAAATAGTCAGTGGCAGTCAGGATCCATTTATGTTGGCCGGATGAGGGTGGATGAATTTCCCCAATAAAGTCTAAACCCCACTATTGAAATGGTCTTTCAGTGGAAATTGGTTTAAGAGGTAGAGGCGAAATTTTCCTCTTGCCTTCAAAGATTTGACATTTATGGCAGACAGTGACAAACTTTTTGACATCAGCAAACAAGGTGGGCCAGTAAAATCCAGCCCTTAATATTTTATCAGCAGTTGATTTCCAGTACAGATGTCCACCACAGTCCCCTGCATGAAATTCTTTGAGCACCTTGTCAACTTCATCCTTTATTAGACAATTTAATAGAACACCCTCATGATTTTTCCAAAAAATAGCACTATCTAAAATACAAAACTTTGAAGCTTTCATTTTCAAAAACATTTTCTTTGTTCTGGATAACCTTGGAGGAGCTTGCAAGTTTAATAATACATAACATATGTTAGCATACCAAAGTGATTCTAGGAAGGCCTGGTTGATTTGTGGAGTCACCATCTCCTGTTCATTATCCAGTTCATTGATATCAAGGGCTTGGAAATTTGTTTCGGTCATGAGTTTAGCCAACCCCTGTCCTTTTATAAGCCTTGTAGGTTTTATTTCAATATCATACTCTAATATAGTAGCAATCCATTTACCTTTTTTGCCTTCAATCCCCTCTTGAGTTAGGATGTCTTTGACAACAGTGCTTGGAACATAAGGTACTATATGAGAGTACAAAATGTGACCTTTGAAGTCTTTGATAGCTTTCACAAGTGCATAAGCCTGTTTTTCCATAATTTGATATTTCAGCTATGCATCTCTGAGTGCTTTACTAAAGAAGGCTATGGGTTTTTCACATCCTTGATCATATTTCTGTAGTAAAACAACAACAATAGTATGTTCTGATGCAAATGAAAAGATTATGAAGTCTCTGTCAAATTTTGGGTTGGTAAGGACTAGTGTCTTGGTCAAAGCCATTTTAATTTCTTCAAATGCTTGTTTGGCTTCTACTGTCCATTTAACCTTAGAATCATTTTTCAACATATTATTCATCAATCTAATTAGCTCAACCAAGTTAGGTATGAATCTTCTTAAAAAATTAGGTGAGGCACTTGCAAGATGGCTTGTATTTCGTCAGGGTCAATTCTGATGCCATCTTTGGAGATAATGTGACCTAACAGTTTGCCTTCTTCTAGACCAAATAATGACTTTTTATTATTCAAGGAAATACCATACTTTCTGCATTTTAGAAACACTTGTCTTAGATGATCTAGATGTTGCTGATCTGATTTGGAAAATACAGTGAGATCATCTAAATATATGACCAGAAAATCATGAATTTCTTTTGCAAAAGCTATGTCCATTGCTCGTTGGAAGGTTGTCCCTGCATTCTTGAGTCCGAATGGCATTTTCACATATTTGAAAGTTCCCCATGGGGTTGTAAAGACAACTTTTTCTTGATCATCAGGGTGAACTAGAATCTGGTTGAAGCCTGAAAACCTATCCGAAAGTGAAATTATAGAGGCACCTACCACCCTTTGTAAAATGTGGTCCATCTTAGGTAAGAGGTAGTGGTATTTTAAAGAGACTTTATTTAGATTCCTCAAATCAACACACGGTCTGATTTCTCCTGTTTTCTTCCTAGTGGGCACTAAATTAGAGACCCATTCTAAAAATCTAATGGGTGCAATTATCCCAGCTTCATACATTCTTTTGACTTCTTTTTCAATTAGAGGGAGGAGTACAGGGTTGACCCTTCTGAGTTTTTGCTTGAAAGGTTTTTGATTTTCTTTGAGGGGTATTGTATATTGAATCACAGAAGTATCATAATATTTGAGATCCTCATAGCTCCATGCAAAAACGTTTTGGAATTCTTTGAACAGTTCAACATATTTAAGCTTTTGGTTAGGAGGCAAAGTTTTGGACAATTTTATCATTTTAGGATTTTGTTCAGTTCCTATGTTACAGTCCTCAATTTCTGCATTTAGAGGCTGCATTTTGGGCTTCCTTGAAATATCATTAGAATAAAAATGTCTTCCAGAGGAGTTAATCCTGTGGGTAAGTAATTGTCCTTTAGATCAATAACTTCAGATTCTCCTCCAATAGTTTCATCAAAGTTTGTTTCTTTAAGCTCTTGCAATTCTTTGCTGGTAAATTTTGTTGGATGTAGTATTTGAGATGTTGTTTCTGCTGAAATTTCCATTTCAATTTTGTCTATTTTCTCAACCTCACAAACAGTGTCCGTGTCTATATTAGCGTTACAAAACTCTTCCTTTAGGGTCAAGAAATTGTTAATCTGAGTGTCATTGTCAAAAACTTGCCAGTTTTTTACATTGTCAGGTGCAATTAGCCTGTGTTTAATCTCAGCTGTAAAATGATGATTGGGTTCAAATGGCAGTTTACAAGTGCTGGAAAATGTTGCTAAACTGTGAGCATGCAAATTGTGTTTCCTTGGAATTTTGGCAAGCTGTGTTTCCAGAAAGGTATTAAGTATTTCAATTGCTGCTCCTCTATAAGATCTTAATCTGAGATCATTTGTAAGGAAGTTTCCTTTCATTTGTTGAATAACTAAGTCAGAGTCTCCCAAAATTGATACCCTAAATGCCCCTAAGCTTTTGATCAATTTGAGTCCTAGTAGGAGGGCTTCATATTCAGCCATGTTATTAGTGCATCTAAAATTCAACCTGTATGCATGTCTTTCAGCATGATCATTTTCCATATTATGTATCCAAATCCCTACTCCTGCTCCTAGTTTATTGACTGATCCATCAAATTCCAAATACCATAGGATTTCTTGATTATAGCCAGTATCAGGAGTCTTAGAAATTTGCTTACTAGGGAGATTTGGATTTTCAGTTTCATGTGGTTTCCCTTGTGTGTCTGATATACCATTGTCCACAGAAATTTCTTGAATTTGAACACTAGATTTTTCATTTATGAATTTTTTTTGCTCTAAAGCCAAAGCCTTGACATCAGTTGGGGGGTAAATTTCAACATTGTATAGCATGAAGGAATCCATATCAGAATGTACAGAGTATATGGGGAAATTCTGGGGTTTCTCTTGATTGCTTACCACATATTTCATTATAGTTTCTCGATACAATCATTTTGGCTAGCCAAATACTGAAATGGTAGCATAAGACATGTCCAGCTGTAAAGATCCTTGAAGTTTTGCTCCCCAAGACCTGGACAACAACATGCCATATTTTGGTGGAATATCAGCTACCACTACATCCATTAAAATTGTCTTAGCAGGGTATTGAACCAATGACACACATAAATCTTTGATCAATCCTAGACATCTTACCTAGCTTGAATCAAACGAGAACAAGTCTTTGTATGACTTGGTAATATCTAGGTCCAATTTCTCCATTACAGACTTAGGCATTAAGTTGTGAGAGGCACCCGAATCAAACATAGCATCATGAAGTATTTTATCATGAATGTTCAGACTTACGTAGAAAGGAGGGACCCCTCCATCTACTGATTTTCCATTTACCTCAGGGCCGAAAATCAATTCAGGCTGGTCATCTAAGACATTTACTGAATCTTTGTTCACAAAAACTTGGAGTGATCTGCTGATTTGATCTCTGTAAACATTATGTTTAGCCAATTATAATAGTGGAATGGCTATCTTTAATTTGCCTATTTCTGTCTCAAGGTTGAAAGGTTTTTCTGTTTGAATTTTTGCACTTCCGACAATGATATTTTCTTGTGCTGCTGTATTTTCTGTGCTTTTTTCTTGTTTAGGAGTGTTGTTATGGGATGGAGTTGCTTCTAAATCAATTTCAGGAGATTCTCTTGCATTTTCTTTGGGAGGAAAGGAAGTGGAAGGCTGACTGTTTGATGGTTGACTGTCTGATATGTCTTCAACTGTTGGGTTTTTTGGGTTAGGAGCTGTTTTAGGGAGGGGATGCACAGGGGGGTTATTGACCTTAGCTTTTTTAGACTGCTTGGCATCTCTCTACTTATTGGGTTCCGGGAAATATATTATTCTGCTCCTCAAATTGTATTGCTTATGAACCTCATAGATGGCTGTATCATATCCCTCCCTAAAATCCAATGATTCACCTGATTGAATTTGGAATTGATTAAGAGTGTGAGCTTCTTGGTCTTCTTGGGTCAAGAAAATTTGCTGTTCACTTTTGAGACCCATTAAGTTAATTTGAGTATCTTCTGTTGGCTCACTAGAAGTTGAAGCTTCAGCGTAATTTTCCTGAAATGGGGGCCTAATGTTTTGGTCAGGAACAGCCTTTCCAGTATTAGGGTTCTGGTTTTTTCTGAATTTTGGGTTCCTCCCAGTGTTGCTTGGTTGACCATCCCAAGAGGATTTTCTCTCAATAGTTTCTACTCTATCACCAAGTCTGTCCATTCCTTTAATGATAGCATCTAGTTTTTGTTCAAATGCAGTAGGTTCTTCTTTGAAAGGTGTCCTTCTTTCAGCTCTAGCTCGAGCTCGTTTAGAAATTAGGTTGGCCTCAACACTCACAGCTATACTCTGCATGTCTTCTAGGCTTCTAGGAGCTCTTTCCCTAAGCTGATATGCCATGTCAGAATCAAATGCATCAGGCAATTTGATCAAGGCTAAATCTGGAGGAGGTCTAAGATTCTGAGGGATAGCATTATATACATTATTAAATCTGGTGCAGTAATCTTGAACAATTTCTTGTGGGCCTCTCTTCAAGTTTTCATATTCTGATAAAATGTGAAGAGGATCTTTCTTTTTTTCCCATCTGTTCAAGAAGGTCTGATAAAGGGCTTCTGGGTCAGTGATAGTGTTTGTAGGGAGGGCTCTAAACCAGGTTCTTACATCCCCAGTTAAACTTTGGACAAAGATTTTCATTATCACATCATCATCATCAATCTCATAGTTTTCAAAATAATCAATCATCTTCTTAGTATGTTGTTGAGCTGTGTAGGTGCCAGTACCATCAAAATAGGTGATTTTGCTTTGATAATCTTGAGGCATAGCCCCTGGATTTGCAGGTAATTGCAGGGGAGCATAACGGTTTGCCATGTTTGCAGAGATAAGTGTGACAATTGGAAGAGCAAGGATGACAGTGGAAATGTAAGCTGTGGATGGAGGAGTGTGTTATAGACATTTTTGTGCCTTACAGCATTGAGCATGAAATGTCCATAATATAAGGGATCCAAAGTCCCTAAACATGTTGTTCCTACCCCTATAGGAACAAGGCTAACAAACTACAGCAATTCACAGAAGTTCTCCACCAAAAACTACTCAAAACAAGTCAAATCAGGATCATGTCAATGGCTCCACTGACCATCTGCGCTGAATGTCAACTGCAACACTGGCTACCTGCGTTGAATGTCAAAGGCAACACTGGCTACCTGCGCTGAGCGAGATTGGACATGTGGCAGGCTCATTCCTCAAGGTGTCAAAACCCAGGAAGCTTCCAAAATGACACTTGCCTTAGGGAATTCGACTGGTGATGAGTAAGAGGTTCGAAATCTCCAAGTGGAAGCAAGAACCTCCGAGTGGAATCAAGAACTGACAGAGGGAGAGGACACTAGTCAGATCTCAAGCTGACTCATCCTCTCTCCAAATATCTATATATGGATCTCTCCTCCATGAGATCTAGAGGCTAGAATGTTGTGATTGCAAAGAATTGCTGCTAGTTTGAGATTTGAATCATTGGGTGCTTAATGCTTTGAAGGGGGTGAAGATAGGAATTTCATTTGCTGGGAAGGAGGTGCTGGATTGGAGCCCTTTGGGTTGTATCTCTTCCTGAACCTTGTTATTCATCAATAAAGCTATCTTTTTTGCTCATATATGCTGATGTATTCTTGATGTATGATTGCATTAGTATGTTTAGTCTATTGCTAATCCATAACTATTTATGAATATGAATCCATGTCTTTGTAGTGTTCTCTTCTTGTGATCTTGCAGAAACCTCTTGTAGCTGGGCGAGTGAGAAGGCAAGTAGCTGAGAACTCTCAAAGAGAAGAGAAATCGGATCGAGGGACAAACGGAAGACACCGGCGAGTCCATCTATCTCTCTACATTCTCAATTCATAAAGGAATAATACTAGAATAGTTGTCTCTGTTTGTTGCTAAGGCACTGTCACACCTTAGGTGGATAGGATCGTCCTGCATAGGCATTTTTCCCCACAACAAATTGGCGACTCCACTGGGGACATTTGTTTTAGTCATTTTATTTGTGTCTCTATCATTGTTTGTTTCATAGACTCAACAACAACAATCGGACTGCATCTGTTTCTCTCAGATTGCAAAGTAGACAGTTGCTTCCTTGATCCAGTCTTTGGATTTGTCTATGATCTGAACAATAGACTCACAAGTGATTTGATGATCCTTTGTGATAGATCTTAGTACCCCCTCAAAGCATCCCTTTGATTATACCTTGCTTGTGTTTCTGATTTGGCCTGAAACCGTTGATTATTGAGCAATCTGTGACCTAGAACCCAGTGAGAAACGAGAGTTTCTCCTTCAACGCAACTGCTGTGAAGGTAGTTTGCATTTCAACCACAGTGTTGAGGTTGCGCTGAACCAGTTTGGCCTTGTGCAGCTGGGGTTCTCTGCTCTCTGTTGCCCTGTTTTGATCTCTGTTTTTTGCAGCCTTTAACCAGCATAGGTACTGATCTGAAAACTCCTTTTCTCTGCTTGCATTCCGCCTCCTTTTGTGCAAAAAGACTATGAATGTTTTTATGTGTTTGTGGCTTCGTTCATAGTTTTCCTTTACAAGAGTGAGATAATCATCCTGTAGCCCTTGATTCAGATCTGATTGTGATCTTAGGAGAGAGTTCATTGGCTGTTTGCAGATTGATTATACATTTGCTTTTGTTTGTGGTTTGAGTTTGTCTCTTTTAAGTGTCAAAACAAGTATTCATTTCAGAAATCGTTAAGTGTTGTAATCTCTTCTACCCTCTCTGATTTCGAAAAAGTGAACTTGTTTGTATTTGTCATTTAAAAGCAAATTCAAAGTTGTACAAAAATCTTTCTTTGTAGGCATCAATACTAAGAAAGCGGAAAACAAACACCTGCATTGTGCATATTGCATCTTGATAGTTTGCATGTCTGATTTAGGAAAAGTGCATTAGAGTGTGCTGATTGCTCTTTGAGGAAAGATGGTGTCTTTCTTTTCCATTTGTAGCTAGGATTTTCATCTGTTGAAAAGATATATAAAGCTTGCTTATCATCTTTAGACTGCATTTAGGAAGTTGTACCATACATCTCGTGGTGATCCATAAAGGCAAACTGCTAAACAAGATCAACCTAAAATAAACTGAATGAACTTAACAACGCTTTGTAACATAACACACAACATAGAGGTCTAGGCTAGAGACGTGTTCCAGCGTCGTAAAACCTGGTATCTTACCGTTGAGTGGTTGGGTGATTCCTCCACGGTGAAGCGATAAGTATCAGTACGGATTGTGCTCCCACGTACCGTCGCGTATATATTGGGAGACCCCTATAGGAATAAAGCCTTTATCCATAGGAAGCCGTGTCGGCCGCCCTACAATTCGCAATGCACTGAACACAGCTTTCGGGAAGATTGACCGCCCGTACCCTAAAAAGTATTCTGCGGTTTTGCGAAAAGTTTGGCACACCCTCTACCTAGAACTCCAGAGCTGTTCCTTTTGGCCTTTTTCAGACTCTATAACAGAAAAAGTCCATCCGAGCATTTGTCACTTCGGGCTCGTTAAAACATCGAAGGAGACTAGAGTCATCTTTAGCTTTTTCTCGACTCTTTAAAACTGAAAAAGCAAGTTGTGTCTAAAGCGTCGTTAAAAATTTATTTTAAACGGAACAAAATCACCTCCTATTCCTACGTTGATCTTTCGGTTGAGAAAATGGAGCACACCAACCAAGGAGTTCCCCTTGGTGGAAATCCTAGTCCCTTCTCCTCTTGGGGAGATGTTGGTACCCCCCACATGGCCACATTGTCGCTTCCAGGATTGACGATTGGCCTGCCGGTCTGGCTCTTCTCGACCAATGTAGTTCAGAACACCACCATTCCTGAACAGTCGAATCGACAGCTAGATGAGTCTAAAGTTAACCACCAGCCTTCTACCTCTTCTAACTCTTCCTCTTCCCCTTCCTCTTCGCTTGAGGGAACTGGTAAAGCTAAAAACCAAGTTCCTAAGGAGAAGAAGTAGAAGAAGAAGAAAGAGAAGAAGAAGAAGGAGCCAAAAGCGACTGGGGGCAAACATGAGTCATCTAGAAAAAATCCACACACAGCACTGACCGAGCCTAAATCGCCATGTGTCATATGCAGAGGAGACCACTTCCATCGAGATTGTCCCCTTAAGATGAGAAATCTATCAGGCTTTGATAAAGGAACCAGTCGACCTTTAGGGATCCTCCCCAATGTACCTATTACATTGAGAGGGAAGACCGTTCAAATGAACGTGATGGTCGTTCAAGGACCCTTGGATTATAACCTACTCCTTGGACGAGACTATATATATTGCATGGGAGCCATCGTCTCCTCGCTCTTTAGAGTAATGTGTTTTCCACACGAAGGAAGAGTGGTCAAGCTCGTAGACCAACTTTCATTTCCGGGATCACGCATCGCAAATAGTCAAATACCAACCCTAAATGGTCTGTTTACGCAAGAAATGCCTCCACCCCCAGTCCTTCTTCCTGATGAGCGCGAGTGATTCGGAAAGATATAACTGGAACCCAGGGGGCATGCATCCTGGTCTACTTCGGGCAGAGAAAACTTTGGGTATAGAGTAGGTTTCCGCGGGAGAATATGACTAGTCTGTATCCCGTCCGTCTTGGAAGAGGGGTTTTTCTAGAATAAGATTCTTTTGTCAAAGTTATGTGAGTTGACAGACGGAGTCTCTCACCCTTGTCTATTTCGGTAGACATTGCCGAAGAAGTGTTTTGTTTGCTGCGCAAACGAGACAATCTTTGGGTAACCTGAAAGAGGTAGGCCTTTCCCGGTAAAACAAATGTTTTGCCTGCAAATTGAGAGGTAACTTTGAAACCGTACTTTATGCCTGGGGGCATGCAAACCTTTCTGAGTGCAAGCAAGGGGCGACTATTTATTTTTTAAATTTTTAGGTCCTCCCTTTAAACCTGTAGGTCTAACCCTTTAAACTCATAGGATTAGCCATTTCCAAACTTGCATGAAGAAAGGATTCGGGGCATAGCTTTGGTAAGGCGCAAGCTCCATAAAAAATGGAATCTTACAGGAGACATTCTTATCATATGACTGGTATAATCGAGCAGTTTTAGCACACAGTTCATGCTCGTTAAAAAATAAATGCAAGATCCGAGCAGTTTTAGCGCATAGTTCATACTCGTTAAAAAATAAACATAAGATCGAGCAAATGTTTCAACCCGTGTTTAAGCTCGTTAAAAAATGAACTTCCCGGTAAATAACCACTGTGAAAGTAAAATTATCAGCCATTAAAGCCTTGGTCGTGTTTGCACCGTCACCTCCACTTTTCCATTGGCCGATCATTCACCTCCATTTGATTGTTTACCCATTTTGAGGAAGAGCTGCGAAGAGTGATTTCACTAAGCCATCCTTGTGACACTGCCGTGATTGGAATATTCCAAGCCGTACCTGGAATCTGCTGCTGCCCTGTTCATCACTCGTTCCTCAAAAGACGAGTCTTCTTTAAGCTCTTTTCAACTGACTCGTAAAATATGAAAAGATTGCCGAGTTTTGGCCTACCAGCTCGTTAAACGACTAGAAGAGCTATCCCTCCTCTAGATTTTAATCTTTTTGGACCTGAGGGATTATTGCACAAAAAGATCGAGCGCTTGTTTAGTTCGGCTCGTTAAAACTATCGAAGATTCATCCCTTCTGTATTGTTTTAAACTTTTTCGGACTTAAGGGATTAGATGACGAAAAAGGACTTTTGGAGTTAACTTTATGTACCTTTTCAGACTCTCTAAAAATGAAAACAACCGAGTTATCTTTGTCGTTAGACTCGTTAAAAACATTAAATAGCGACAAACTTGTCTTTAGACGAGAACGAGTTTACCTATCGCTAGGCTCGTTAAAACATAGCGATGGGCTTGCCCGAAGGGCAGGTTATAGAACAAGCATATGTTATCCTCCTCAAGCTTGACAAAAATAAAGAGGTACTGGTCAGCAATGACTGGGGAAAAATTGGGAGAAACAAGAAAACTTTGATGGTAGCAAGTCGCTCTTGAACATGAAACTTTTCCTTCGTACCACAATCGGGTTGGGTTGTTTCATTCACCAGTCACATCACCATGGTCTCGCCATACCATCCACATATTGGGGTAATGCTACCAATCCATCGCATCAGTGTCGCCATATGTTCAAGAGAAGTCATTCAGAAGAGTCAACCGTGTTCCATCCACTGCCATACATTATCATTCATCCTTTCACGACCGCCACCCTGAATCATATGTCACAGATCGTTTTCACCTCATCAAAATCATTAGCTCCGTTTCGTGTCATTGATGTGGGATTCATTAAGGCCCTCCTTTGACGGATCGCTTCTTGTTGACATCAGCTCATTATCCAAGAAGTTGATCTAGGAACACCCCCTTCGGTACTTTGAAGCTTGCATGCCTCAATGGCAAGTTTCTCACTTCCGGCGACAGGTATACATCAATGACCTTCGACCGAAAGATTTTTCGTGGTGTTCGACGCCAAGTCCTTTATTCACACCACGTGAATTGTACTGCAGTACCTTAAGGGTCATCATCCTTATCGGTGATTCCTCTCGCGCTTGTTAACAGTTTACATCATTGACTGGTAATCAAGCGATGTCTTTCCATGTTCGACTTCAGGAAATTCTCACATGGATCGACTTGTACATCGAGTGAAGATCGAACAAGATTGAAGACCCCGGATCTAGTTTCATCCATCCGGGCTGCGATATATATTCAAGAAATAAAGACATTGACATGTACAGCATTGCAGCAGATAATCATCCTACAGAAAGGGATGATGATTTCATCAAAATCATCGGTCTACCATCAGACGATTGTCTGTTCTATGTACAAAAAAATGTATTTATAAAGCTGAGCATGGGAATGCCCGCCTCAGCTAGATCATGAAAGCAGTATGAAAAATAATGTATTGTATTGTATTGTATTACAGGTCTCCTCCCAACAATGAATGAACTTCGGATCCCCCTGATAAAGCATTTCGCCCGATAAACAGCCTCATACTTTAGGGGGCAACTGTTATAGACATTTTTGTGCCTTACAGCATTGAGCATGAAATGTCCATAATATAAGGGATCCAAAGTCCCTAAACATGTTGTTCCTACCCCTAGAGGAACAAGGCTAACAAACTACAGCAATTCACAGAAGTTCTCCACCAAAAACTACTCAAAACAAGTCAAATCAGGATCATGTCAATGGCTCCACTGACCATCTGCGCTGAATGTCAACTGCAACACTGGCTACCTGCGTTGAATGTCAAAGGCAACACTGGCTACCTGCGCTGAGCGAGATTGGACATGTGGCAGGCTCATTCCTCAAGGTGTCAAAACCCAGGAAGCTTCCAAAATGACACTTGCCTCAGGAAATTTGACTGGTGATGAGTAAGAGGTTCCAAATCTCCAAGTGGAAGCAAGAACCTCCAAGTGGAATCAAGAACTGATAGAGGGAGAGGACACTAGCCAGATCTCAAGCTAACTCATCCTCTCTCCAAATATCTATATATGGATCTCTCCTCCATGAGATCTAGAGGCTGGAATGTTGTGATTGCAAAGAATTGCTGCTAGTTTGAGATTTGAATCATTGGGTGCTTAATGCTTTGAAGGGGGTGAAGATAGGAATTTCATTTGCTGGGAAGGAGGTGCTGGATTGGAGCCCTTTGGGTTGTATCTCTTCCTGAACCTTGTTATTCATCAATAAAGCTATCTTGTTTTCTCCTATATGCTGATGTATTCTTGATGTATGATTGCATTAGTATGTTTAGTTTATTGCTAATCCATAACTATTTATGAATATGAATCCATGTCTTTGTAGTGTTCTCTTCTTGTGATCTTGCAGAAACCTCTTGTAGCTGGGCGAGCGAGAAGGCAAGTAGCTGAGAACTCTCAAAGAGAAGAGAAATCGGATCGAGGGACAAATGGAAGACACCGGCGAGTCCATCTATCTCTCTTCATTCTCAATTCATAAAGGAAGAATACTAGAATAGCTGTCTCTATTTGTTGCTAAGGCACTGTCACACCTTAGGTGGATAGGATCGTCCTGCATAGGCATTTTTCCCCACAACAGAGTGGAAAGGAGGGTTTGATGCACTGATGGTGAGCTTGAAGAAGTTGCAACAATGGCAGAATGGATTTGTGTTTTTCCAAAAGTAAGCTCAGATTGGAGAGGGTTTTGCAACTATTTGTCAAAGTTTGAGCTGGCAAAATGTTCTTGGCTCTCTTGGATTCTAAGGATTTTAGGAATTAGATTAGTCTTTTTAAAGACAGGTAGGGGTTTAGTGTCTGGATTTGATTTGGTGTAACAAATCTTTTTCTTTGGAGCCAACTTCTAAGTCTGTTATTAGTTTTTTTTTTTTTTTGAAATATTTAACAATACAACTTTAACAACATTTTTTAGGAAAATTTTGGATTTAAGACTTTTGAATTTTCTTAAAGATCTATTGAAACAAGGGACTGATCAAGTTTTTGAGACAACTGTTCAAAGCATAAACTAGACTGGAGATAGACTGAGGTAGCTTTTATTTACTCCTGCAATTGCATAGCAAAAGTAGTTTCAAAGACTAGCTGGCTAACTTCAGGCTCCATCTGTAGTTTGTGAAATAACCAGCAGCAACAAATGATTATTCTGCTCCCCAGTGGAGTCGCCAATGATGTTATCACTCAGGTTGTTCCCAAAAGTTGTAAGAAAGGGAATACGGCCGAGGTAACCACAAACCAATCTTTTAGACACAGATTCTAGCCAATCTGTATCCAGAGAGGGCTCTCTCTTTATGATTTAACTTTGTTTTGATATGTGTTAGGCTAGTTATGAAGTACAAGGGTTTTGTTTCGTGTTTGGTTGAAGGAATGGAGATTCAATAGAGCAATGAGGTAAATCTGAAGAGTTTCAGTCCATTGGGCATGATGGAGTCAAAGGAGGATGACTTCCTGAATTCAGTTTCTAACTGAGGAGGTATCACAGAGCAAGGTACTCAAATATGGAACAATTTATATGCTGGAATCAGATGTAATGGAATCAATGGGTGAAGGGCAATTAAGGTACTCAAATATGGAACAATTTATATGCTGGAATCAGATGTAATGGAGTCAATGGGTGAAGGGAAATTAAGGAGCAGTTAAGAATTCCTTGGCAAATATTCAAGATGAAAGAATTAGGGGAAACAGGAGCAGTTAAGAATTCATTGTTCATAATAATCTTGAAGAAAACATTGATAATAATAAACACTGAACACAGAGTGCAATTAAACAAATTCTGAGTTATTCTTTTTCTCCATTATTTAGATCATGACACATAGATGATATAATAAACATAGAAACTGTAAAACGCAAGTTAGAGAGACTTATTGATCCATTTAGATGATTCAAGAATTCTATAACATGGTCCTCAGCATCAAATTCCTCATTCATTAAGCTTAGACAAGAATGGTTCCAACAACTTTTTATTCCAGAAAACTTTAGTATTACAATCAAAAGCTATGAACGCCCATCCACCAACAACCAACCCACCAACTTTGTATCAGGGGGGTATTTGTACAAAAATGTCAAGATATCATACAAAATATCTAATAGAAATAATATCTGCTGACAATTAATGCTTCTTTTACATAGACAGAGACAAACAGTCTCGAAAACAGGGAGACAATAAATAGATACAATTAATTCATGTTGCGCTGGTTGATCCATCTTTATGAGATGCACTGGAGGTAGGTGCTGCCAGCCAGTTCCCAGCTGTTTTCCATTGATACTCTGTCCTGGCCACTCTGGTTTCACCAGATGCTCTTCAACTCTGATTTGATACATCCTGGCCCGTTTGATCCTTATTTATTTCTACCTTTCCTATTATGGTCAATAGTGCAAAATTTTCAACTCACCAAAGATACCAAAGATAAGATTATAACTTTAATATTTCTAACATATTCTGCCACCAATCCTGTTCTGGTAATTTATGTCTCTGCCGCTTTCTTAAAGTTTCATCAGTGTCTGTGTACCTGAAGAAATTAGGTGGGATGGTGAACAGATGTTTCACTTCATGCTCAATATAAAATAAAATTTCCAATTTGTCATAAAGGGCTTGGCCAAATGGGAGTGCCTTCTCTGCTGAAGTACTTTATGCTGTATTAACTTGATCAGAAATATATTTATTCAACTTCTGTGTGTACTCTACATGTCTCATCAGGAATTCATTAGTCCCCAACAGAATTGGCAAACCTTTTTCATGCAAAACTGCAAATCTTTCTGTGAAAGAATCAATCTCCAGCTGCATGTCCTAGCATCTTCTGTCCAGATTTTGCATTAGAGTTCTCATGGTTAGAACTTTCTTGATATGCAGAATGGTGCCTGTCCCGTCTCTGATTTTTAGTGCCTCCAGTTCTTCACTGGTCTTGGTGTTTAAAAAATGTATTAGCCTTTTGGCTTGATCAGGCATCTACCCCAATAAAGCCCTGGCCTTTTGTATCTCCACTTGGGCTGCTGCTATCAAGTCAATCTGCTCATGAATAATTTGAATAGATCTCCACACAGTACCAAGGGACTGATTGATGTTGGCCCACAAAATTCCCTTGATTTCTTTCAGATGTTTCTCTAAAGAGAGATCCTTTTTCAATGCTTTCACCTTGTTTTCTAGTGCCTTAACCTCTCTTGTTTTTTCTGCCACAGTCATCTTGGATTTGTCATAACTTATTTCCAATTTTTCCAATTTCTCTTTGGCCTCTTTCAATTATGATACTTGGAGTTTTAATTCCTCCATGGCTTTTATTAATTCCTTAGTGTTCAAGCCAGTACTGTTGCCTGCTGCTGTTGTTGTTGCTGAAATACCTGTAGTTGATTCTACTGTGGCTGCTGGAACAATGGGAGGCAATGCTGTCATAATGGTTGAAGGGGCAGTTGTGACTGGAGGGATTTCTTCAGGTGGCTGGGAGTTCGACTCTCACTGCTTTTCTTTTAAAGCTTTCTCCGATGCTTGCTCTGTATCGACTAATCTTGCGTTGAGCTTCATGAGCAAGTCCATCGTGTCTTCTAATTTTTGTTGTACAACTTCTGCTGTCTGTGGATGCATGGTGGAAGGCAGTTTGAGCTGCTTCCTTAGGGCAACAATATCTTCCTCTTTCTTTTTCATTAATGCCTTTATGCCCTTGGCATCCTTGGTATCATGTCCCAACTCAATGATAATCTCTTCCAAGGATTTTATCCTATTGTCCTTAGCAAGGGAAGAGGCTTTTTCTAAATCTAGCTGAGCAGAGGTGTTCTCCAGTGAGTTTTGCAATTTATGAGCTAAAATAGCTTTATCAGTTAGTGTGGACTAGACCATTTCTCCAGTTTGTTTGTGCAGTTCAATTTGGTCCATAGGATGGATATCCTTGGCCAAGACCTCTAGATTTGTCCTGATGCAGTCAGCTACTGATTGTGGTTGCTGCACCTTGGGCTTGAAGTAACTCATGATCATTTTTCCCTCCTTAATATCATAGGCTGACGTCAACTTTTATTGGTTTGTGGGGGCCATATTAAGATATTGGTTATAAATTTGAATTCTTAATGGGTCATTTCTTGCCTTAATCTCAGTGAACGTCCTCTTGATGTCCGAGCCCTTCTTGCTTTGTGGTTTAGAGGACGAAACTTCCACACTATGCCGCCTTTCTAGCTCCTGCCTGTGTGAGCTAGTTGATGTTTGTATTACTAGGGAAGTTTGCTGGCTGGTTACCCT
The DNA here is from genome assembly GCA_031772625.1 of Pinus tabuliformis. Classification (NCBI taxonomy): domain Eukaryota; kingdom Viridiplantae; phylum Streptophyta; class Pinopsida; order Pinales; family Pinaceae; genus Pinus; species Pinus tabuliformis. The sequence continues at coordinate 1,069,565,533 of CM062809.1, forward strand.
TTCACCTCTTAGACTGTCAATGGTCTCCTCATAGATTTCCTCTTCGGAGTGAGGATTTAATCTTTTCCTCTTTGCACCCGGCTGTTCTGCAGGTCCAGTCATGGGAGTGGGGTCTTCCTTGTCTCTTTTCTTGCCTTTTTCCTTATTTAGAGGAGTCTATAATGCAGGGATCTCAGCTGTTTTGGTTTGGACTGGAGATATTTGCTCTTACTGATATGTCATTGCTGGTTGCTCTATGTCTGCCACTTCCTTGCCTTTAGAGATCTCTGTACCTGCTGTGCTAGACTCTTGTACCGGCTGTTGAGAAGTTCTAACAGAGGATGTCCCAATTCCTCCGTGTTGAGGTAGCTTGAAAGATACATGTTCAAAAGAATCTAGGTCAAGGCCCTTTTCCAAATATTTTATAGCTTTTTCCATCCTTTCTTGCTCGGTAATTTCTTCTACTAGTGTACCCTCTACCTAGTCATCTTGATTAGCAAACTGTTCAATTTCAGGGATTTTATGGTGTACATAAGCTGACAGCCTGTTTTTCACTTTTCTGTCACTCATAAAGCTATTTGGGTCATATGGTACCCACCAAAAACTTTTCTTCAATTTAAGTTGTTCCCCTAATATCTTATCAGCTTCTTCCCCAGCCTCTCTAGCATGAACGATATAAGGGCCTAACTGATTTTTTATTCTCAGCTGAGCCTTTTTATTTACATTACAAAAGTGTGTCAAATCTGCATTGATGAGTTGCCTGAAATATTATAAAGCAAATATCCTCATAGGCACATATTTAGGCAGTTTCTAAGGGCAGAGGTGACAACCATATATCTGATTTTTGTATGGTTTTGGTAAAGGTACCAATCACCTATCATGTAATGTTTGGAAAGTTGTAAAATATTTTTTATATCAGCAGAGAGTCTAGGAGGAGGAGCTCCTACCAATAGAGTGGTGGCGGGATATACAAACAGGTCAATGAATTCAAAATAGGTATAAGGGGACTCATGGACATTGTGGAAGACTAAGGTCCAAAAGATCACAGACCTCCGCTCTCCTTTGGAATCCAATTTCCTTATGGGAAATGAGAAACTGTCTGGATGATAATATAGCAGAAGGTGGTATATATATGAGCTGTACTTGAAGACACCTTCTCTCTCCAGATTTATGAATTTCTCATTGATTTTGTTAGCAATAAAAGAGGCATAGTCATATTTGACTGCAGCTGGTTGTCCAGGAGTAAACATTGACAACATAACTAAGATAGTCTCATCAACATATTCACTGGTTTTAAATCCCAAAATGAAGGATATCATATCAATAAGGATTCTTCCTGTTTCAGTGAACCAGACATGCAAATATGGAGGTGGGCCTCGATGCAGCCAGTCTGGTCTCATGAACATTTGTGCAATACGAGATATCTCTGATTGGGGCAATTGAGAGCCTTGTTCAAGCAAAAATCCCATGGAAAGAGGAGCCAGAGGCTAAGTGGGCTTAAAGTGTAGCATCTCATTGATAGACTCAGTAGTTATATAAAAGAGGACAGTTTGGTATGGGGTTATAACTGCTTTGGTGACAGGGTCATAATTGGCACAACATTGATGGATAATATCCGGGAAGACATTTACGGAGGGAAGGTAATACCTAGGCAGATTAGACTCCCATATTCCATAGATATTAGAATTGCTCAGATAACTGTTCCTAACTAGACAGAATGCCCGGAGATTGTTCATGGCACCAATTAGCTCCTTTATTTGAAAATCTCTGTCAGCGAAGGGTAACCAATTCTGGTCCTTATGAGGTGCATTGAGTGGAGCAACATTGAGGGCCACAAGAGCTTCCATTTTTGGTTTTTTGTGTGTTTAACCGGAAGTGAAGTTTCTGTGGTAAAACCGGGCAAAAGAGCAGTTATGGATGTCTTGGTACTGCAATTGTGGACTGCTTTATCTTGAATTTGGCTCTTATAGGTATAATTCATAGAGGAAGAACGAAATAACGGGTTCAGGAAGTGAATTCGGGTAAATACCTATTTTTTAAAGGTGAATAGTGCAATTGCAGGTCGAAGGATGAGCAGCAGTGCATGATACTGGAACTTGTTGGCCGGGTGGCGGACTGTATGCTTGAGTAGTCGCTTTGGACGTAATTTGCATGCAACAGTTTTGCAGAGAAGAACAAATTCAAAATGAGCGAAAATGACATTTTCACAGGTTTTTAACAAAAATTTGGCTTCGCGGGGCTTTTTGGCACTTTTTGGTCGGATGACATCATCGGGATGTGACGTTTTGTTGTGACGTGGGGTACCGATGCTGATGTGGCGGTGACATGGCGATGACGTCAGCGGGAGGGTAGTCAGCGGTATTGGCCAGCACTCCTCATGGGCTCTGGCGGTATACGGCGGGGAGGCAGCGAGCAGTGCGGGGGAGCGATGCGTGTCCCTAGTACGGGCGGCAATACCACGGTTCCCCGGGCATTAAAGTGCAGCGGATAGGCAGGTCGCGATATAATCATGAGTCGTAGGATCTGGGGCTGTTGATCTGACCGTTGGCGGTCAATGGAGGTGACAGAGGGTTAATGCGCGGGCCCGATCAATTAAATCAAGGTTTTTAATGGTTTTGGGCGCAATGTTATTGGTTCAGGGCTTGGCTTATAATTAACTCGGGTGGTTAATTATCCCAAGGTTACGTGCAGAGGTTATCAAAAGGTTTCAGATAAACCTTTTACTCCTTGATTTAATCAGCGAATATGGTCATATTTCAACCAGAGCGGGGATATTTAAAATATTGGGGTTTTTGTATTATATTTACATAGTATGAGTAGGGGGAGGAATATAGGGATTTATATAATAATGTTAACGGTCAAAATGAATCTTTGAAATATAGGCGCCAAGTTATAAAGTTCAACAACTTAGGCTTAGGGGAAAACAAAGGTTTGCAAGTGATTTTGTACAATCTCCTAAGCAAATGGGTTTTACTTAGGTTTTTTTATGAAATGAGGTGGAGTGACTTGGGAGTATTGAGAAAATCTCAATATCCTTGGGGAGAGGTTAGTAAGTGATTTTTGGGAGAAGTGTGAAGGAAAGTTAGACATGCCTCACTTGAATTGCTTCACCAAATGTAAAACTGCCATAGCACCTGTGATAGAACTAAAATTTTCATTCTGAGAGACAAAATTAACCACAAGTCTCTTTCTGCAACATCAAAACTGCCTACCTAGCCTACTGTACCTAACATTTTTTCTTCTTTTGCTATGGGTGCACTTGGACTAGTAGACCCTTTCAATCTTCTTTTCTTTTCATTGCAATCCTATCTAAATCTACCCTTATAATATCCAAGGGCTCAGCTTTAACAGTTGAGCTCCTTTTTCTTTTGTACCTATCTATTCACCAGCCAAGATTGAACAGTTTGGACAGGTATTATTCCTCTATCTCTAAGACAAGTAAATTCAAACATGAACTGGCCAAGATTGAACTATTTGGCCATTCATCAATTGTGGCCTAAAGTCTTCAAACTGCACACAATGCTTCATTCTCAAAAATGAAATAGTAGTGGCAATTTGGACTTGCACACTTTCTTGGTCTTTTGTTTTCGGGTTCATTTCTTTCTTTCTTTTTTTTGACCATTTCATTCTTCTTGCCCTCTGATTTTTCTTTTAGGGCATACCCTCTTCACATTTTTTAATTTTTTTATTTTTTCACAATATGGAAACCTTTACAACATGGAAAGGATGAACATATTTAGGGATTTCCACAGTCAATCATGAAATATGACACCTATTGGTATATGATCATAACAATGGCTCCACTTGGGGATGGCTTTCCCTGGTGGAAAGTCAAGAATAGCAGGTCAAATGGCCTTATGTACAATTCTTGCTGTAATCTGAAATTTTCCTTTGTTGTAAGTGAACAAACTGTATAGAGGACCATGTAAATATACACATCTCTCATGAAGTAATCCAAACAATTACACCTCTATTTTTAGACAGTTTATCTGAATGTTTGTTCTCATATTTCAGCTCCTAAGTCTTCTTCAAATTTTGGTAAACTAAAAAAAAGGTAACATAAAAGGTGGTAAAGTTCCTTCACTGTTCCTCAAAATTTTCTACGCATTCCTTCCCATTCTTATTGTTGTAATAAACTACAGAGACTAAACATCCTTATGTACAAGTTAGAGTCTGGATATATCAACAAACTGGATCAAAATAATGTTTCAGCATCCGACCATTAACTGGTCCATCTTCTACTTCTGTATCATACAGGCTTTTCAAAAAGTAGGTATTGTTTCTTTGTGAAGCCTGGATAATGAAAGGTCCTTTCCACAGGAGGGCGGTAAGCGGTATTGGTGACGTGGCAATGGCGTCAGCGGGCGGGGTCAGCGGGAGGGCGGTAAGCGGTATTGGCCCGCACCGCTCATGGGCTCTCGCAGTATAGGGCGGGGAGGCAGCGAGCAGTGCGGGGGAGCGATGCGTGTCCCTAGTATGGGCGGCAATACCGCGGTTCCCTGGGCGTTAAAGTGCAACGGATAGGCAGGTCGTGATATAATCGTGAGCCGTAGGATCTGGGGCCGTTGATTTGATGGTTGGCGGTCAACGGAGGTGACAGAGGGTTAATGCGTCGGCCCAATCAATTAAATCATGGTTTTTAATGGTTTTGGGCGCAATGTTATTGGTTCAGGTCTTGGCTTATAATTAACCCTGGTGGTTAATTATCCCAAGGTTACGCACGGAGGTTATCAAAAGGTTTCAGATAAACCTTTTACTCCCTGATTTAATTAGCGAATATGGTCATATTTCAACCAGGGCGGGGATATTTAAAATATTGGGGTTTTTGTATTATATTTACATAGTACGGGTAGGGGAAGGAATATAGGGATTTATATAATATTGTTAACGGTCAAAATGAATCTATGAAAGATAGGCGCCAAGTTATAAAGTTCAACAACTTAGGCTTAGGGGAAAACAGAGGTTTGCAAGTGATTTTGTACAATCTCCTAAGCAAATGGGTTTTACTTAGGGTTTTTTATGAAATGAGGTGGAGTGACTTGGGAGTATTGAGCAAATCTCAATATCCTTGGGGGGAGGTTAGTAAGTGATTTTTGGGAGAAGTGTGAAGGGAAGTTAGACATGCCTCACTTGAATTGCTTCACCAAATGTAAAACTGCCATAGCACTTGTGATAGAACTAAAATTTTCATTCTGAGAGACAAAATTAACCACAAGTCTCTTTCTGCAACATCAAAACTGCCTACCCAGCCTACTGTACCTAACATTTTTCTTCTTTTGCTATCGGTGCACTTGGACTAGCAGACCCTTTCAATCTTCTTTTCTTTTCATTGCAATCCTATCTAAATCTACCCTTATAACATCGAAGGGCTCAGTTTTAACAGTTGAGCTCCTTTTGCTTCTCTACCTATCTACTCACCAGCCAAGATTGAACAGTTTGGACAGGTATTATTCCTCTATCTCTAAGATAAGTAAATTCAAACATGAACTGACCAAGATTGAGCTATTTGGCCATTCATCAATTGTGGCCTAAAGTCTTCAAACTGCACACAATGCTTCATTCTCAAAAATGGAATAGTAGTGGCAATTTGGACTTGCACACTTTCCTGGTCTTTTGTTTGGGGTTCATTTCTTTCATTTTTTTTTTTACCATTTCATTCTTCTTGCCCTTTGATTTTTCTTTTAGGGCATACCCTCTTCACATTTTTTTATTTTTTGATATTTTCACAATATGGAAACCTTTACAACAGGGAAAGGATGAACATATTTAGGGATTTCCACCAGTCAATCATGAAATATGACACCTATTGGTATAGGAGCATATCATAGTCAATAGTCCAAACTGCTTCATGACCTCTGCTGAAATGAGGTTCTTTTGGCTGCCACTATCAACAATGAATTGCAACAGTGAACCCTTCACCCACATTTGTGAGTGGAAAATACGCTCCCCCTCTTCTGGATCCTCGAGCTCATTCTTCTGTCTTGGTGGTGGAAACAGTGACTTTGGGTTCCGCATCAATGATCTGCTTCCCTTTCCCATTCCCCTTGTCGGGTTTTGACTTAGGGCCGAAACATGCATCTGATTCTGAAGCCTTCAACTCAGCCACCAGCGACTGCTTGGTCCGACACTCACTTGTGTTGTGAGTGGGGCTCTTGTGGAACTCACGCCACTTTCCTGTGTCCTTCTTCGACTTCGTGGTCTTGTTCTTTTCTTGCGGCTTCGATGGGTTGTCTTGGGTCACCCCGCCTTGGCTTTGTCCTTTTGTCTTCAGATTTGTAGATCCAAAGTCTCGCTTCTTTTGTTTGAACTTTTGCTCAATTTTGACAGCGTATCGGTACACCGTGCCAAGCGAGGAGATGTTCAGGAACTCCAGCTCTTCCTAGATATATTTGTGTAGGCAGTCACAGTATTTGAGCACCAAATGCAGCTTAGAGTCCTTGATACCCAACTGTGTGCGAACGGTATGAAAAATGTTTTTGAACTCCGGCACATCTTGGTCCCTTCCTTGCCACAGTGTGGTCCATTTGATGTATTTGTCTTCATAGCTTTTGACATGGTAGTACTGATCCTTGACGGCATCCCGGAATGAATCCCAAGTGGGTGCAACTGAAAATAGTGAGCCCGTACTTTCATTCTTCTGCTCGCAGTAGGTTTCCCACCAGTCCTTGACGTGGGGGGCTGCTTTGAGAAGAGTGAAAACAATCTTTTCCCGACTCGAAAATTCATGAATAGAAAAATACCCATCTAACAGATTTAACCATTTATCTACGGCATCTGCATCTATTTGACCCTCGAAGATGGGGATTTCAAAATTAACTTGTACCTTAAACGGTGTGGCATTTCCAGAGTAGCTATTGGAAGCCGATGCGTCGCCTCTGGGTAGCCGCTGAAGGATCTGCGCAAAGCTATCCATCATCGCATTCCTTTGCCGCTCGAGGGCTTCTTCGAGCAAGATTTTGATAGGATCTCCTGCCCCCTTGTCTTTATTTTCATCCACCATGGGAGGCCGTTAGGATTTGTGAGGCTGGTCATGCAAAGGTTCGACCAGTTCAAGCCCTAACTCCTTATATCCTGACCTCATTGGGGACATGCAAAGAAAAACAGGGAAAAAGCATACCGCTCTGATACCACTGATCTGGATTTAAACAGGAACGCAATAAATTACAAAGATAGACATAAACACAGAGATGCAGCGGAAATAATACTTCACTTCATTAATGTAAATTACTGAAATATGCTTACAAACAGTAATGGAAATAAACCAGTTAGGGCGATGGTAGCTTATCTTTGAGAAGAGATGTGGCGGCTACATGCCTCTGAATTGTGTTACAATGAGGGTCGAAGGCTTATTTATTGTTGAGAAACAATGGAAAACCCTTAACATCCAAAAACCTAACCCTAGAAGATGAAATGCCAAATTGTGGGCCCCGTTTTGGGTAAGTTGGTACATCAACTTCTCGGGGTTGTAACTTTGGCACCTGATCTTTGTTTGATGCGTACAATAGCTCTTTAGAAAGATCGATCTGAGCACTACAACTTTGGGAAGAGAAACATCAGTCCATGGACCCATAATGCTCCCAGATTTCCCAAAAAATGTCGTTTAGGGCCTCAAAACGGTTCCATAAGTTCAAGACCCGAAAAGCTACTAAAAATAGTAAACTGTGCTACAATTTAGGAAGCTGAAAAACTGAAAGAGACAGTTGTGGGGGTCCAAGTGGGATAGGTGGATGGACACCAACATCCACCTGGATCACTATTATATGTTCAATATATTATGTCACTTTTTCTTCAATATATATTCCCTAATATGGATGCACGTGGTATGGTATTCCCCCCTAGTGAAGCCCCTAGCTAGGGTTTATACACCTTTGGTTTATAATATTTATCCCTTGGGTTTAATATTATTCCCTTAGATTTATAATCCCTTGGGTTTTTAGTATTAATCCCTTGTGTTTATAATACCTTGGGGTTTTAGAATTAATCCCTTGAGTTTATAATATCAATCCCTTGGGTTTATCAATCTAAGGGTTCAGATTCCTAGAGTATAATATTATTCATAAGATTTATAATATTAATGAGAGGGGTTAATATAAATCCCTTCAGTTCATAATGATGGTCAACCATATGCAACCATGGTCCTATATCACTTTGTGACAAATATTGTCTCAATATGAAAATCAACCATGGTCAAATGTCACATTATGACAAAGATTGTCTCAATATGAAAATCAATCATTGTAAAACATGATCAACCATGGTAAAACTGTTGGGTCTCTATAATACTAGTGATTACCCCATTAATATTGTAGTTTCATCTCTTATTAATATTGTTGTGCCCCTATTATCCCCATATTGTTATTACTGTGCCCCATAGAATCCCTCTATTGTTATTTTTGTGGCTTTATATTATTATTGTTAAGTCGGCTGGGTTATATTGTGACTCCTTAGACTCCTATATATAGAAAGGAGGTTTTTTCATTTGAATCATCCAAGAATTGTTCATTCATGTAATGTAAAGGAAGTTTCCCCCTCAAAGAGGCTGAATTCTAAGGCGTTGATCTATCTTTTCTACCTTTTCTTGAGCCGGTTTCATAACATTTGGTATCAGAGCTTTGGATTCTAGGGTTTCGCTGCTCCAAGTAGGTCATCATGGCATTTTTACTATAAAATTTTTTTGCGACATTTCAGAAGCTAAAAAAAAAAACCCATTTGAGAAGAAATCGCGCTAAATCTCGGGTCCGAATTTCAGAGCTTTTCGCTCTATATTTGTGGAGATATGATCTGATGAAGTTCGTCTTTTTGCAGACTCCTGAATTACAATCCAAACAGGTGACCTGGGAAAATCATCATAACTTTCTCTCTGAGAATCAGATTGAAATTTCATAAGAAGGTAAAGAAATAGGACGGATTGTGGTTTCTTGTATATATTTTTCAAAGCCAAAGGTCAAAAAAGTGACTCGTGGCACGTCGTACAAGTTCACTCTACTGAACTAGTCTATAATCAGATCACTGTGGGAGATTTTGCATAACTCTTCCTTGGAGAATCCAATTTGGATAAGACTGGTTTCATTAGAAAGAGGACATAGAGGGCTACTGCAGGTTACAATTCCAGAACTAGATGATCTGAAAGTACAGAGATACATGAGAAGCAATATCGAGCTTCTACAAAGTGAAAAAAGGTGTGTAGATTTTTTTAAATTTTTGCTTAAGATTGGTTTAAAAATTTATTTTGAAGGAATTCAAAGGGCATAGTAGAGCATTATTATCAGTAACTGATGCCCCAAGGAAAAAAAATGCAAACACCTAGTAAGCAACCTGAAAGCTCTAGCATGACTCATGAAGAAGATGAAGAAATGCTACATGATATATCAAAATTACAAGAACAAGTGCAACAAATGTCACGCTCACAAAAGCTAACAGAAGCTAAGATAAATAGCATGGAATCTAAGATAAAGGGCATGGAAGCTAAGATGGACAATGTGAAGATAGATTTGAAGACAGATTTGAAGAGAGACATGGCAGATTTGAAGACAGACATGGCAGATTTGAAGATAGATTTGACAAATTTTCTACAAGAAATAATTACTAATGGTGAAAAGGTTGTAAAGGAAACTCATGATGCAAACAAAAGAAATGTTAATCATGATTTCATAGACTCTAATGTCAGATCGAAGACCCACCATATTCCAAAAATCGATATGAGGAAGTTTGATGGCAAGGATCCCGCAACATGGATATTACAGATGGAGTAATTTTTCGATCTCAATAATGTGCAAAACACATAAAAGGTACATATTGCAACTTTATATTTGGAACCGAATCAGTTTGTATGGTATTAATGGCTTTGCTCTCGTAAAACAATTATCACTTGGGCAATTTTTACAGAAGAATTGACAACACATTATGAGGATACAAAAAGCAACACTTTTTTTAGCCAATTGATAAGTCTCAAACAAAAGGGTTCAATAATGGAGCACATTGAGGAGTTCCAAAAATTAAACATAAGGGTAAAAAATATTCCAGAGGAGCATAGGATTGATGTGTTCATAGGGACTTTAAAGGATAATATCCAACACGATGTTCACCTTTGGGAACCTGATTCATTAGAGAAGGCATTCAGGTTAGCAAAAAAAATGGAAAGCAAAATTATGGCAACCAGGAAGCATACCACTCACAACTATAAAGATGGAAGTGTTGTTGCCCTTAGTATTCCACAACCTATAAGGTTGACACCACAACAATTGGAAGAAAAAAAGGCAAAAGGACTTTGTTACAATTGTGATAGCAAATACACTAAAGGTCATAAGTGTGTTGAGAAGAAATTATTCTACATAGATTGCGAAGAGGAAGAAGAAAATGAGCAAGAAAGGTCAAAAGAAGAGGATATACTCCAGGAACGAAGCCTAGATAAAGAAGAAATGAATTTGACCATATCTTGTAATGCATTGGCTGGAATTACCACTCCTCAAACCATCAAGATAGAAGGACAAATCAAGAAGAAAAAGGTAATAGTGTTGATTGATTCAGGAAGTACCCACTATTTTATTGATTGTAAGGTAGCAAAAGAATTGAATTGCTTCTTATATCTAGCACCAGAGTGTCAAGTGATGGTTGCAAATGGAGGAACAACAAATTGCTTTAGAAAGTGCCATAATATCAACCTATCGATGGGAGAATATGCATTGACTAGCCCAATGCTTTCCATTCCAATGGGAGGTGCTGATGTTGTACTAGGAGTCTAATGGCTACAATCCTTGGGTACAATAGCTTTTAATTTTCAAGAACTTTTAATGAAATTTTCTGTGGAAGGAAAGGAAGTTGAATTAAGGGGTATTGCAGGGAAACCAGGAAAGATAATCAGCTCTAACGATATGACAAAGCTTCTAAAAAAGGAACAAAGGGGTGTAATTGCACAATTATGTTCACTAGATGTTTCCACATTAGAATCATCTATTTCTCCAGATCTCCAAAAAGTCTTGAACAATCATTCCAAGGTATTTGAAACTCCCAAAGGTCTCCCACCTATTCGTGATCATGATCATGCTATTCATCTAATTCGAGGAAGTGTTCCTCCAAACATCAGGCTGTACAGATATCCCTATACCCAAAAGAGTGAAATTGAACGTATGGTTGCAAAAATGCTAGAGGCTGGTATAATTCAACCGAGTCAAAGTTCTTTCTCTGCTCCAGTAGTATTAGTGCACAAGAAGGATGGATCATGGCGCATGTGTCCAGATTATAGGGAGCTCAATAAGCTAACTATTAAAGATAAGTGTCCCATTCCTGTCATTGATGAATTATTGGATGAATTGCATGGATCAATTTACTTCAACAAGTTGGATCTTCGTTCAGGATATCATCAAATCAGAATGAAGACTGAATACATTCCAAAAACAACATTTTGAACTCATGAGGGTCATTATGAATTTTCGGTCATGCCTTTTGGCCTTACCAATGCACCTTCAACATTTCAAGGTTTGATGAATTCCATTTTCAAACCATTCCTTTAAAAATTTGTGTTAGTATTTGTTGGGTCCCTATAATACTAGTGATTACCCCATTACTATTGTAGTTGTACCCCTTATTAATATTGTTGTGCCCCTATTATCCCCATATTGTTATTACTGTGCCCCATAGAATCCCTCTATTGTTATTTTTGTGGCTTTATATTATTATTGTTAGGTCGGCTGGGTTATATTGTGACTCCTTAGACTCCTATATATAGAAAGGAGGTTTTGTCATTTGAATCATCCAAGAATTGTTCATTTATGTAATGTAAAGGAGGTTGCCCCCTCGAAGAGGCTGAATTCTAAGGCGTTGATCTATCTTTTCTATCTTTTTCTTGAGCTGGTTTCATAACATTTGGTATCAGAGCTTTGGATTCTAGGGTTTCGCTGCTCCAAACAGGTCATCGTGACATTTTTGCTATAACTTTTTTTTTTTCTGCGATGTTTCAGAAGTTGCAAAAAAAACCCATTTGAGAAGAAATCGCGCTGAACCTTGGGTCCAAATTTCAGAGCTTTTCGCACTATATTTGCGGAGATATGATCTGAGGAAGTTGGTCTTTTTGCAGACTCCTGAATTACATTCCAAACAGGTGACCTGGGGAAAATCGTCATAACTTTCTCTCTAGGGATCGGATTGAAATTTTGTAAGAAGGTACAAAAAGAGGACGGACTGTAGTTTCTTGTATGCATTTTCAGATCCAAAGGTTGAAACAGTGACTCGTGGCACGTCGTACAAGTTCGCTCTACTGAACTAGTCTATAATCAAGTCACTGTGGGAGATTTCGCATAACTCTTCCTTGGAGAATCCAATTTGGGTCAGACTTGTGGCATTGGAAAGAGGACACAGAGGGCTACTACAGGTCACAAATTCAGAACTAGATGATTGGAAAGTACAGAGATACATCAGAGGCAATATCGAGCTCCTACAAAGTGAAAAAAGGTGTGTAGATTTTTTAAATTTTTGCTTAAGCTTGGTTTGAAAATTTATTTTGAAGGAATTCAAAGGGCATAGTAGAGCATTATTATCGGTAACTGATGCCCCGAGGAAAGAAAATGCAAACACCTAGTAAGGAACCTGAAAGCTCTAGCATGACTCATGAAGAAGAGGAAGAAATGCAACATGATATATCAAAATTACAAGACCAAGTGCAACAACTGTCCCTTGCACAAAAAGGAACAGAATCTAAGATGGATGGTTTAAAGAAAGACGTAGAAGCTAAGATGGATTGTTTAAAGAAAGGTGTAGAATCTAAGATGAATGACGTGGAAGCTAAGATGGATGATTTGAAGATAGATTTGAAGACAGACATGGAAGAATTGAAGATAAATATGAATAAGTTGCTACAAGAAAGGGTCACTAATGGTGAAAGGGTAGTAAAGGAAACTCATGATGAGAACAAAAGAAATGTTAATCATGATTCCATAGACTCTAATGTTGGATCGAAGACCCACCATATTCCAAAAATCGATATGAGGAAGTTTGATGGCAAGGATCCCGCCACATGGATATTACAGATGGAGCAATTTTTCGATCTCAATAATGTGCAAAACACACAAAAGGTACGTATGGCAACTTTATATTTGGAACCAAATCAGTTTGTATGGTATCAATGGCTTTGTTCTCGTAAACAATTTATCACTTGGGCAATTTTTACGGAAGAATTGATAGCACATTATGAGGATACAAAAAGCAACACTTTTTTTAGCCAATTGATAAGTCTCAAACAAAAGGGTTCAATAATGGAGCACATTGAGGAGTTCCAAAAATTGAACATAAGGGTAAAAGATATTCCAGAGGAGCATAGGATTGATGTGTTCATAGGGTCTTTAAAGGATAATATCCAACATGATGTTCGCCTTTGGGAACCTGATTCATTAGAGAAGGCATTCAGGTTAGCAAGAAAAATGGAAAGCAAAATTATGGCAACCAGGAAGCATACCACTCACAACTATAAAGACGGAAGTGTTGTTGCCCCTAGTCTTCCACAACCTATAAGGTTGACACCACAACAATTGGAAGAAAAAAGAGCAAAAGGGCTTTGTTACAGTTGTGATAGCAAATACACTAAAGGTCATAAGTGTGCTGAGAAGAAATTATTCTACATAGATTGTGAAGAGGAAGAAGAAAAGGAGCAAGAAAGGTCAAAAGAAGAGGATATACTCCAGGAACAAAGCCTAGATGAAGAACAAATAAATCCGACCATATCTTGTAATGCATTGGCGGGAATTACCACTCCTCAAACCATCAAGATAGAAGGACAAATCAAGAAGAAAAAGGTAATAGTGTTGATTGATTCAGGAAGCACCCACAATTTTATTCATTGTAAGGTAGCAAAAGAATTGAATTGCTTCCTATATCCAGCACCAGAGTGTCAAGTGATGATTGCAAATGGAGGAACAATAAATTGCTCTGGAAAGTGCCATAATATCAAGCTATCCATGGGAGAATATGTATTGACTAGCCCAATGCTTTCCATTCCAATGGGAGGTGTTGATGTTGTACTAGGAGTCCAATGGCTACAATCCTTGGGTACAATAGCTTTTAATTTTCAAGAACTTTTCATGAAATTTTCTATGGAAGGAAAGGAAGTTGAATTAAGGGGTATTGCAGGGAAACCAGGAAAGATAATCAGCTCTAATGGTATGACAAAGCTTCTAAAAAAGGAACAAAGAGGTGTAATTGCACAATTATGTTCGCTAGATGTTTCCACATTGGAATCATCTATTTCTCCAGATCTCCAAAAAGTCTTGGACAATCATTCCAAGGTATTTGAGACTCCCAAAGGTCTCCCACCTATGCGTGATCATGATCATGCTATTCATCTGATTCCAGGAAGTGTTCCTCCAAACATCAGGCCGTACAGATATCCCTATGCCAAAAAGAGTGAAATTGAACGTATGGTTGCAGAAATGCTAGAGGCTGGTATAATTCAACCGAGTCAAAGTTCTTTCTCTGCTCCAGTAGTATTGGTGCACAAGAAGGATGGATCATGGCGCATGTGTCCGGATTATAGGGAGCTCAACAAGCTCACTATTAAAGATAAGTTTCCCATTCCTGTCATTGATGAATTACTGGATGAATTGCATGGATCAATTTACTTCACCAAGTTGGATCTTCGTTCAGGATATCATCAAATCAGAATGAAGATTGAAGACATTCCAAAAACAACATTTAGAACTCATGAGGGTCATTATGAATTTTTGGTCATGCCTTTTGGCCTTACCAATGCACCTTCAACATTTCAAGGTTTGATGAATTCAATTTTCAAACCATTCCTTAGAAAATTTGTGTTAGTATTTTTTGATGATATACTAATCTACAGCAAGTCTTGGAAGGATCATGTTGAACATGTTGACAGGGTGCTACAACTATTGGAGGAGAAACAATTATATGCAAAAAGATCCAAATGTTTCTTTGGAGTCCAAGAGGTGGAATATCTGGGTCATATTGTATCTCATGAAGGAGTTAAGGTAGACCCTAGCAAAATTAAAGCCATTAAGGAATGGAAAATCCCCACATCCATAAAGCATCTGCGAGGATTTCTCGGGTTGACAGGGTATTATCGCAAGTTTGTTAAGAATTATGGGAGAATAGCAGCACCTCTAACAACATTATTGAAGAAAGATGCATTTTCATGGACTCCAGAAGCAACAAAGGCCTTTGAAAATCTTAAAGAGGCAATGTGCCAAGCACCGGTCTTAGCTACACCGGACTTCACAAAAACCTTTATTGTGGAATGTGATGCTTCAGGAAATGGAATTGGTGTTGTTTTAATGCAAGATGAAAGACCCATTGCTTTTGAAAGTCGTCCAATCAAGGGAAAGTTTTTACACAAAGCTATTTATGAGAAGGAAATGTTGGCAATACTCCATGCACTTAAGAAATGGCGACCCTACCTAATGGGAAGACACTTCAAGGTAAAAACGGATCATGATAGCCTTAAATACTTTTTAGAACAAAGATTATCCTCTGAAGAGCAACAAAAGTGGGTCACAAAGATGTTGGGTTATGACTTTGAAATCATCTACAAAAAAGGGAAGCAAAATGTGGTGGCAGATGCACTCTCAAGAAAGGATGAGGATGTGGAAGCATTGTTGTGCGCCATTTCTATTATCCAACCAGATTGGATAAACGAAGCAAGGGAGGAATGGAAGAATGACGAAGAAGTGTGGGCACTTATTCGAAAGTTACAACAATATTCTGTTGGAAATAATACTGAGAGGGGGGGTGAATCAGTATTATCAGATCAATCAAACTTTTCTATTTCATACTCAGAAACATATACGCTACTTCAATTAAGTGAACCCGCGTGTACACGCCACTGTGTCTAATGAAACCCGCGTATATCCAGAGATCTTATAATTCAGTTATCTTAATCTTCAGTAAATGCATCAGATCATTATTAAGCATATTAACAGTAAACAGGTGCAGAATAACAGAACAGAACATCACACAAGAGCCACACACATGAACACCATGATATAAGGTGGAAACCCAATGTGGGTGAAAACCACCTGCTGCAATTCGTCTCTTTCTTCTTTAATAAGAAACTTCTTTTACAATGCACTGGTGCAGTCATTTACCAGCACGCAGGCTGCAACCTGCAGAGGGCTACAACCCTCATAGCTTTTGTACTAGCCGATCCATTTACTAGTACGTAGGTGCCAACCCTACAGAAGGCTACAACCTTCACTCGTTTTCCAGCTGCTCCTAGAAGGGAGCTACAACCCCCCTTGGCTCTTGTACTGGCTGATATGTTTACCAGTACGTAGGTGCCGGCCTACGATCTTCCCGGGACCATGTTTCATACATTTTCATACTAGATCCATAAGACAATCATCATTGTAGTACAACCTGCATCATCAATCACTGAAACACCCAATTCTGAATCACTGTAACCCTGTCAACAACAACCAGACAACATAACAACAACCAGATCCAACTCCATCTTCAAATATCATACTTCACATTGTATACGCTACTTGGATGACCCCAACCTGCGTGTATACGCTCTTTTACCAAAACCAACTCGCGTACAGATCTATAAATTCAACCTTAAAACTCTGCAGCTATATCAGACATCAAAGCATACCCAGATCATAATAATAAACATGCGTCAGTAGATCTAGTCTATCCAGAGTCAAACCATATGAAGATAATCATTCCAAGCCTTGAGATCTCGTTCCATCATTCATCATCCTCCACATGGGTGAAACCTTGGTTCAGATCACCAACCCATAACCAGCACTTGGATCACACACTTTCTCAGATCTTCATCACTCACACTTGCTCACACTTGCACACTTTGGCCTAGTGATCTTTTCCTTATATAGCCTTAGGCCTTGCTCAATGCCAAGAGCCAAAACCATAGTAACACAATACCATCAACTTCAATACTAGGGATCGACACGCCCGTCGAGACACAATGGTCCGAAACCATAGGCACAACTTCCAAGGACTAACCGCCATGGACCAAAGGTACGTTTCCACATACACGCGCTTTTGCTGAAGCCAACCTGCGTGTACACGCTGATTCGCCTTGCTGAACCTGCGTATATCTCTTTCTTGTCCTGCTGTACTGAGATCTGTCCATTAGTTAAGTTGTCATCACCTGTACCAGTCTCTGAGCACCTGTACCAACCTCTGAGTGAGTTGCCATCAAGGACAACACTTGAGTCATAATGCCAACAATCTCCCCCTTTGGACTTGATGGCAACCACCACACCGAGTCACTCTCCCCCTTTGACATCAAGGGCAAAGGGTGGACCAAGATATTCTCTTCCTTGGTATACCTTCTGCTGTCCATACTGTTGTCCATACTCCCCCTGAGTACATGCTGAAATCTCCAAATGTGCTCCCCCTTTGTGTATGCCAAAGTGTACCAATCTATCCATCCTGCTCTTGCTGAATTGTGCTGTTCATGCTCCCCTTGACTGTAGGCAAGATCTGTAAAAGATGTTCTACAAAAAGAACAAGAACTTATACATCATAGAAGACCTTCCTATCACCAAAAGACTCAATACATACATTCATCACCCAACCTAGTGGGGATATACCAATATTGACTCATCCACCTAACCATGTGGAGATACATTAAGAGTTTACTCATGACAATACATAAACATTTCATCATTCATCCCAGGCATAGTGGGGAAACCAACATAGGCCGTTACATGACCTTGACATCATAAAAGAGATATCACAAAGAGATACATGACATAGTGATGAAATATCTAGACCAAGACTTATGAAAGCCACCAGCAGCATCATGATCTGTACCATAAGCATCAGCCTGCAATACCATTCATAAACAGCAAGATGTATCATTTAGCTTCATAGACTTTATCAACAACTTCTAACCATAATGCCAATCAATGAATTATTTGAAGAATCTGCTCCCCCTGAGTGTGAGCCAACCATGTCTGAACCATTTCCTGAGTCTGTTCTGCTCCCCCTGAGCCTGAGCCAACCATGACTGAACCTGGGTCTGTTCTGCTGCCCTTTCTCCATATACGCGACTTTGCAGCCTGTAACGCGCGTATATACGCGGCTTTCCTTCATGAAACTTGCGTATGAGAATTAGAACACTGAAGTTTTACACCTTCAGCTCCCCCTGAGTTTGTTATGTCTGTGCTGTGCTGAGTACCCTGTGCTGTGCCATATTTTTCTGACTGAACTTCCTTTTTCTTCCATATCTTCAAGCATGTTGATGATTTCTTCTTATCATGAGCTTTGTTCCTGCAATCTCTTGCTTTATGTCCAAACTTGTTACATGCATAGCATCTTACATGTTTCATATTCCTCTTGTAGCAATCAGCAGCTTTGTGGCCAAACATATTGCAAGAAAAGCAATATCCATTAAAGTATCTTGAATGTGATGATCTTTCTGCATGATGGTCTTGAAACCGTCTTCTTCTACATATGGCTGCAACATGTCCAAGATTATGACACACATAACATTCAACATTATTCAGTGGAGGAAATAATCGTCTATCACGTCCATAGTTAGGAGTAGAGAATCTTCCTTGAGGAATTTCTTTCCTTGGTTGTTCCTTTTTGGGCATTTCAGATTTCTCATTAGAGTTTCTTGCCTCACCTTGTGAACTAGATTCACCTTCAACATATTCATGAAAACCAAGACCAGTCTTGATAGCAGGAGACCTTTGACTACTAAGAATATCATCCAAGGCTTTAGTACTATCTTGAAATCTCAAAAGTTTATCCTTTTCTTCTAATTTACCTTTCAAGATATTTACCTCAACTTGAAGTTGTTCCTCCTTTTCTAGATATTGTTTCTTCATGTCTTCTCCATCTTTCCTTCCTTCTTCCAATTGATGCCTTAGTTTGAGAATCTTCTTTTCTTGTTCTTCATTCAGATCCTGCTGCATTTGACGAACTCGGAAGGCACATTCTAGTTGAGATTTTAAGCTGATGACTTCATTTTCTTGTTTTTCAATTGCTTGATGTAGATCTTCATTTTGCTTCCTTGATTCTTCAAGATCTCCCTTTAGTGAGAGGATTGTAGCTTCAAGATTTTCATAGTAGCTGGATCTATCTTTGAGTTTCTTGATGGTTGTGCTTCTTTCGTTGACTTCTTTTCTTAATGATGTCACTTCATGCTGCAATTTTTGACATTGGTCTTCCTTGTCCTTGAGTAGCTTTCTTACCTTGTTTCCTTCTTCTAGTTGGGCCTTTAGTTTGGTAACTTCTTCTTTGAAAGCACATTCCCTTTTGTTCAATAGATCTTGTTGATCTTTAACTTTGTCTGTAAGCCTTCTAAATACTGCCTCTATTTGATACTTTTCTTGCTCACCCATAAAAGCATGTTCAGTAGTTTCACTATCACTTCCATCACTTTCACAAGGAAATATAGCAGGAACATCAGAGGATAACACATTCATACCTGATAATGATTTTGAATCTAATTCTGAATCTGATTCTGAATCTGAAGAACTTCTTATACCTAATCCCCAATCGACTCTCCCACTATCATAGATCTTTTGAGATGTCTTCTTCTTCCTATGAGCTTTCTTCTTAAGCTTCTTTCCCATTGTTCCACGGATCTCCTTCAAGCGATCAAGCTTCTACCAAAGGACCTGCTCTGATACCAATTGTTGGAAATAATACTGAGAGGGGGGGTGAATCAGTATTATCAGATCAATCAAACTTTTCTATTTCATACTCAGAAACATATACGCTACTTCAATTAAGTGAACCCGCGTGTACACGCCACTGTGTCTAATGAAACCCGCGTATATCCAGAGATCTTATAATTCAGTTATCTTAATCTTCAGTAAATGCATCAGATCATTATTAAGCATATTAACAGTAAACAGGTGCAGAATAACAGAACAGAACATCACACAAGAGCCACACACATGAACACCATGATATAAGGTGGAAACCCAATGTGGGTGAAAACCACCTGCTGCAATTCGTCTCTTTCTTCTTTAATAAGAAACTTCTTTTACAATGCACTGGTGCAGTCATTTACCAGCACGCAGGCTGCAACCTGCAGAGGGCTACAACCCTCATAGCTTTTGTACTAGCCGATCCATTTACTAGTACGTAGGTGCCAACCCTACAGAAGGCTACAACCTTCACTCGTTTTCCAGCTGCTCCTAGAAGGGAGCTACAACCCCCCTTGGCTCTTGTACTGGCTGATATGTTTACCAGTACGTAGGTGCCGGCCTACGATCTTCCCGGGACCATGTTTCATACATTTTCATACTAGATCCATAAGACAATCATCATTGTAGTACAACCTGCATCATCAATCACTGAAACACCCAATTCTGAATCACTGTAACCCTGTCAACAACAACCAGACAACATAACAACAACCAGATCCAACTCCATCTTCAAATATCATACTTCACATTGTATACGCTACTTGGATGACCCCAACCTGCGTGTATACGCTCTTTTACCAAAACCAACTCGCGTACAGATCTATAAATTCAACCTTAAAACTCTGCAGCTATATCAGACATCAAAGCATACCCAGATCATAATAATAAACATGCGTCAGTAGATCTAGTCTATCCAGAGTCAAACCATATGAAGATAATCATTCCAAGCCTTGAGATCTCGTTCCATCATTCATCATCCTCCACATGGGTGAAACCTTGGTTCAGATCACCAACCCATAACCAGCACTTGGATCACACACTTTCTCAGATCTTCATCACTCACACTTGCTCACACTTGCACACTTTGGCCTAGTGATCTTTTCCTTATATAGCCTTAGGCCTTGCTCAATGCCAAGAGCCAAAACCATAGTAACACAATACCATCAACTTCAATACTAGGGATCGACACGCCCGTCGAGACACAATGGTCCGAAACCATAGGCACAACTTCCAAGGACTAACCGCCATGGACCAAAGGTACGTTTCCACATACACGCGCTTTTGCTGAAGCCAACCTGCGTGTACACGCTGATTCGCCTTGCTGAACCTGCGTATATCTCTTTCTTGTCCTGCTGTACTGAGATCTGTCCATTAGTTAAGTTGTCATCACCTGTACCAGTCTCTGAGCACCTGTACCAACCTCTGAGTGAGTTGCCATCAAGGACAACACTTGAGTCATAATGCCAACATATTCCAGTATGTTTGATACATTTAGCTGGCAAAATGATTCGTTATGGTACAAAGATCGCTTATACCTCTGTAAGAATTCCCAGCTAAAACAAAAGATTCTTATGGAATTGCACACTTCTCCCTTAGGAGGGCACTCAGGATTTTTAAAAAGTTACCATAGGGTTAAGAAGGAATTTTTTTGGGATGGCCTTAAAGCAGATATTAAAAAGTTTGTGGCGGAATGTTTAGTTTGCCAACAAAATAAAGTTGAAACAATTAAGACACCGGGTCTATTACAACCTTTATCCATTCCAAGCCAATGTTGGGAGGAGGTTTTAATGGATTTTATCACAGGTTTACCCAAGTCTGAGGGAAAGAGTGTCATCATGGTGGTAGTTGACAGATTTACCAAGTATGCACACTTTTGTGCATTATCACATCCATTTAAAGCCAATACAACTTCTACTACATTTATGGAAACAATTCAAAAGCTACATGGAAACCCAAAGATTATTGTAAGTGACAGAGATCCCATTTTCACTGGGAATTTTTGGACAGAATTATTTTCTTGTCTTGGTACTCAATTAGCTCATATCTCATCTTATCATCCTCAATCTGATGGGAAAACTGAGATATTAAACAAATGTTTGGAAGGATATCTTCGTTGCTTTGTATCTCATAAACAGACACAATGGGTCAAATGGTTGCCTTTGGCTGAATGGTGGTATAACACTTCCTTCCATACAACAACAAAAATGACCCCATTTATGGCACTTTATGGGTATCAGCCACCATCCATCACATCATATTTAAGAGAAAATTCTAAGGTTCAAGCAGTGGAACATCACATTGAACATAAACAACAAGTCCTCCAACTCTTAAAGGATAACCTCGTGTTGGCACAGAATAGAATGAAACAACAGGCAGATCAACATCTTAGTGAAAGAAGTTTTGATGTAGGTGATTGGGTATTCCTACGGCTACAACCATATAAGCAAATGTCCCTCAAGAAAGCTAAGAAGGATAATAAATTATCACCAAAGTATTATGGTCCATACAAGGTGTTGCAAAAGATTGGTACTATGGCATACAAATTGGAGCTTCCTGCAGCTTCTCGATTGCACCCAGTTTTCCATGTTTCATGTTTAAAGAAGGTTATAGGCAACAAGCTCCCAGTTCAAACAATATTTCCAGAACTTGACGAGGAAGGAAAAATTATATTGGAACCGGACGCAGTCACAGTAACAAGAACTCGACAGCTACGAAATCGATCAATTTCGGAGTATCTTATCAAGTGGAAGATCTTATCCGCTTAAGATTCCACATGGGAGGATGAGAATTTTATATAAAAGCATCGAGAACTTCTCAAGCGTTGAGGACAACACTTTTTTGAAGGAGAGGGGCATGTTGGGTCCCTATAATACTAGTGATTACCTCATTACTATTGTAGTTGTACCCCTTATTAATATTGTTGTGCCCCTATTATCCCCATATTGTTATTACTGTGCCCCATAGAATCCCTCTATTGTTATTTTTGTGGCTTTATATTATTATTGTTAGGTCAGCTGGGTTATATTGTGACTCCTTAGACTCCTATATATAGAAAGGAGGTTTTGTCAGTTGAATCATCCAAGAATTGTTCATTTATGTAATGTAAAGGAGGTTGCCCCCTTGAAGAGGCTGAATTCTAAGGCATTGATCTATCTTTTCTATCTTTTTCTTGAGCTGGTTTCATAACAGTATTTTTTGATGATATACTAATCTACAGCAAGTCTTGGAAGGATCACGTTGAACATGTTGACAGGGTGCTACGACTATTGGAGGAGAAACAATTATATGCAAAAAGATCCAAATGTTTCTTTGGAGTACAAGAGGTGGAATATCTGGGTCATATTGTATTTCATGAAGGAGTTAAGGTAGACCCTAGAAAAATTAAATCCATTAAGGAATGGAAAATCCCCACATCCATTAAGCATCTGCGAGGATTTCTCGGGTTGACAAGGTATTATCGCAAGTTTGTTAAGGATTATGTGAGAATAGCAGCACCTATAACAACATTATTGAAGAAAGATGCATTTTCATGGACTCCAGGAGCAACAAAGGCCTTCGAACATCTTAAAGAGGCAATGTGCCAAGCACCGGTCTTAGCTACACTGGACTTCACAAAAACCTTTATTGTTGAATGTGATGCTTCAGGAAATGGAACTGGTGCTTGTTATAGACATTTTTGGGCACTGCAACCCCAATCATACATGTCCATAAACCAAGGTCTCCTAAGTCCCTAAAAGTGTTGCTTCACACCCTAAAGGAACAAGGTCAGTTGATTACATCATCTCCTAGAAGTTCTCCACAGAAAACTGCTCAGAACTTGTCGAAACTGGATCATACAGACTGACCAGTGTAGAGGGTGCGATGCATCTCACCTGCTCAGTGTAAAAGGTGCGATGCATACTGAAAAGCCCTTTTGTAGGGTGCGATGCGCGAGAGTAGATAAATGGCAGAGACAGTTTGCAAGGTGGATGATGATGGAATCTTCCAGAAACTTCTCCTGTGACACTTGCCTCTCTAAATTCGCCCAGGGATGAGTAAGAGATCATCAATCTCCAAGTGGAATCAAGAACTATCAGAGAGAGGACACTAATCAAAATCCCAGAAGCTGACTCACCCCCCTACAATCATCTATATATGGATCCATCATCACAGAGATCCAGAGGCTGGAATCTTATATCTTGTAAAGAAGTGTTGTTGGTTTCTTGGTGTAATATCATAGTGTTGTATGATCTAAGCTTTTCATGAGGTGAAGAAGGGCTTTCATGCTGAGAGGATGACGCTGGGTCAGAACAATTGGTTGTAATCCTCTTTTCTATTCTTGATATTAATAAAGCTATTCAAGCTTTCCTCCACATTCTTGTATGTTTGATGATATATGCATTTATGTGGTCAATACATATCTCGTCCTGTATTGTTTATGATTGTAGATCTCTATTCTTCGATAGTATTATGCTGCTTTGATTCCATAGTTGCTCTTTGAAGCTGGGTAGACAAAGAAGGAGCAGTGAAGATCTATTAGAAGGGAGAGGAACCAAGCAAGGAACCAAGTGCAAGATTGAGGTTGGTGTCCTTTGTTCCCCTCTTATCTACTTCTCATAAAGGAGAGAGAAAGTGGCTTTAGTTTGTTTGTTTCTAAGACAGCTACCAGTCTTAGTGGGACTAGCAGCTCCAAGTGGACACTAGATTTCCCGTTAACAAAATGGTGACTCCACTGGGGAGCGAATAGATTGCTTGCTTGTCTATATTTGTTTGTTTTATAAACTTACAGATGGAGCCTGAAGTCAAGCCAGCTAGCCTTCGAACTGCATTTGCTATGCAAGTGAAAAGTAGATCAATGCTACTTCAGTCTATATTCGAGTTTTGTTTATAAACTGAACAATCGATTTGCAAACATTCTAATTGCCCTGGTGGTGGCTCTAGTAACCTCATTAGATCAACCCCTGTGATTTCTATTTGCTGAACATTACTTGCTCGGCCTAAATCCCTGAACTAAGTTGCAAACTGTGACCAAGAACCAAGTTGAAGTCTCGTCCCTAGACCATCGCACCTTCTACTCTTTGGAATCTAGATGCATCACACCTCCCGTGTGCAGTAGGTGCGCTGCATCGCACTTTCCCTGTGTTACAGGTGCGCTGATATGACAAGACCTCTTCTGCTTCCATATTATGGTTTTTTGTTCACTCTCTTCAGCTTTATTAAGGAATTTTGCTGTCTGTGATCAGTATACCACTATGGAAACCCCCTTCCTTTCCATCATTCTGCCTCCATTGTGCAAAGAACTGTGAATGTTTTTTGTGTATTGTGCGCCATTTTCAGCTCTCTTTTACAAAGAAGTAGCGTAATCGAACTGTCGTTTCTTGATTTGGAAGTGTCGCAAGTGTCGTTTTCAGTCGTAGAAAATAATCCTATTGTTCTTGATGGTAGATTATACTGTTACTCTTGTATTTGATTTGAATTAGTAGTTTCTCAAGTGTCGAAAG
Organism: Pinus tabuliformis; assembly: GCA_031772625.1. Lineage (NCBI taxonomy): Eukaryota > Viridiplantae > Streptophyta > Pinopsida > Pinales > Pinaceae > Pinus > Pinus tabuliformis. The sequence continues at coordinate 1,069,590,632 of CM062809.1, forward strand.
CAATTTTCAATTCAAAATCGCAAAGTGTTGGCATTATCTTCCTTTCGTATTTTGAAGAAAAATTGTTAGTCCTGTCACTTTGAAAAAATAATTCAGATTTGTACTTAACATTCTTCTTATCATTCACACATTAAGAAGGCTGAAAACAAATACATGCATGTATTTTTGCATTTAGACTGCTTGTTGGTTTGATTTAGGATAGTGCATCTAGTGTGTGCTTTGTGCTCTATGTTGAAAGAAAATCGTCTCTCTTTCCTTAGTAGCTAGGATTTTCATTGCAAAAAGAAGATTAAACGATTGTTTATCATCTTAGATTGCATTTTAGGAATTGTATATCTACATAATGCGGTGAACCTGAAAGGAAAATTTCTTAAGCAAGATCAACTGTAAAATAAATTCAATGAACATAAAAAAGCTTTGGAACCTAACGCACAACATTTAGAAGTCTAGGCTAGAGACGTATTCCGGCGTCGTAAAACCTGGTAGCTATCGCATTGATTGTTGGTTGGGTGATTCCTCCTCTTTGAGACAACAAGTGCTAGTACGGACTTGTGCTCCCACGTACCGTCGAGTATATATTGGGAGACCACAATAGGCTATATCCTTTATCCTTAGGAAGCCGTGTCTACCGCCCTATCGATCGCAATGCATTGAACACAACATTCGGGAAGATTGACTACCGTACCATAAAAAGTATTCTGCAGTTTTGCGATTGGTTTGGTAATCCCTCTGTCTAGATTTCCAGAGTAGTCTCTTTTGTTCCTTTTTAGACTCCTTAAAGGAAAAGGTACATCTGAGCACTTGTCACTTCAGGCTCATTAAAAATCGAAGGCGACTTGAGTCATCTTTTGTTTTTTCCTGACTCTTAAAAATTGAAAAAACAAGTTGTGTCAAAGCGTCTAAAATTCATTTAATTCGGAATAATTTTCCCCTATTATTTTGAGTTGATCAAGTAATCCGCAAGCGTGGAAGAAAGTCAATCAAAACCCCATCGTTCGTGGAGGCTTACGAGTCAACCGTCGTTGACTCCGGAAATGAAAATATTCCGGACAAAGCGAACTCGTTTGACCAGATCAAAGTCCCGTAGGTTGGTTGGAGCAAGTACTCCGACATCCTCAGAGACTCCGGTTACTTCGAACATTTCTGGTATCCCTGCCTCTACAGAAGAAATCCCGTAGCCACAAAAGGAAATTACAACTGATCTTGGTGTGACGGTAAACACTTCTATTCCTAAACTGGCTCCTTCTAGAGCTGATTCGGAAGGTGTTACTCCCTGAACATCAGTCACTGCAGAACCTATACCTTCTTTGGCACCAGAAATATTTTACGGACTTGACGGTCTACCTCTTCCGCCTGGATTGATTGCCATAGAAGAGATTGTGGAGGATCCTCCTTCTAACGCTCCATCGCAATTTGGAGCCAGGATCACCATATATCCTTCTTCATCAGAAGTTAGTCTCCTGCCACTGGAAGTTCCTGAAGAATCGCTGAGGAATCTTTTGGATAGACTAAATATGTATGAATAGCTGTCGACATCTAGGACTGTGCCTTCCAACACAGCAGCGGCAGAACTTCCTGCTGCTACTCTGACATTGTTCGCCGGCATACTATCTGTCCCAACTAGCTCTCACTCGCTGGATGGAGTCCATACAGGGGCTGTTTTTACAGTATGGACTGTTCCCATTTGTTCGTCTAGAATAATATCTAGAATCTCTTATGTTGAGTCTCAACAAAGTGATCCTTCACAGTGTCAATTTGGGCAATCAGTCCCCAAAGGCAAATCATTCCTTTGAGCACTGGATTACCGCCGTATGGAGGGCAGTATACTCTTTCATTGTCTCCTTCGGGACAACAACCATACGAGAGTTCACAACAGAATTTAGGGTATGCTGGAATTACATCTAGCGGATGGGTGCCAGTACTGCCTCAACAACCAAGAGTTGTATACTCGATGCAACAAAGTTTACCTATGTCAAATATCCCCACTACGCCGGCTATTGTGATGGTGTCACAAGTACAAGTGTTGCCTGTTGTATGCCAACCTCAGGATTCCAGGTCGTAATACAACAACCTCTTGTCCTTGCGACGCAACCACAATCACCGGCTAGTGGAATGACCCAGGTTCAAACGGGGGCCATTACCCCTCATCTTGGTAAAACAGTCAGTACTGGAAAATAGTCCATGGCTTCAAAACCATGGCTCGTACAATACCAAAAACTACAATTCCAACAAGCCTACCAAGGATCTGAGAAATGAGTCTTTGCAAGTAATGGGTAGCCGTATATTCAAAACAGTCAACATCAATCATATCATAATGGTCATGCCCATAAACCTTACCAAAGTTATCAGCATCAAATGCATTATGCTGGTATGCAAAGGCCAACTGCTGTGGAGTGATAAAAAGGTGTCTTTTAAACTCCTAATTACCTTCACATTAATTATCAACCCAGGGACGACTTTTTATTTCAAGAGTGTACTTAGTCTGAGGCGGCTATTTACTCAAGAGTAATGTTTAGTATTACAACGTTTAGAAAATACAAGAGTAAACAGATGCTAAACTATGACTAAATTACTTCAAAAGGATAAAATCACACAAGACAACTTATCAGTCAAGGGTGCGGAAGCGATAACCCATCCCTCTAGAAACTGATGGAAAGGAAATTAGAGCATGGACCATAGGTCTGGGAGCTAGGCAGCGACTGTTGAGGCTCACTACAGCCTTAGACCTTCTCTCACACCAAAGCAGCAAATGCAAGTAAATGGAATGGCATGAAGTAAAATAGAACAGCAAATAGGAAATGGAACAGCAAGTCTAAAATGGAACGACCGTAAATGGAACAACAAACTAGAATTAAAGGAACCGAACAGCAAAACTAAGTAATTAGAAAGACACAACAAACTATAAATGTAATTGAATCAGCAACCTTAATCCAGCAGCATGAACATTAATCGCAGTTATTGAAGCAACAACAATCGTAGTTGTAATTGAATAGTAACTTAATTGAACAGCCATTGCAATTATAAATGAGCAGCAATTAAATGGACCACGGTTCTTAATTAGACAACGCAGTATTAGATCAAAATTATCAGCAGTACATTTCAAGTTATAATTAATAATTCTATCACTCACGCAATCCAATTATAATTTCAATATAACAAAGTAATTCTGCGAAATGTTCATAAACAAAAGATCGCTGAACAAAACAATTTAAAGAAATGAAAAGGAAAACAAACCATCACACGGAAGCAATTGTAAAGATATGATACACAGCAGCAGCGTACTCCACCAGAGGCTGGGCCCTTAGCCGCCAGCGGATGCTGCTGGGTTACTTCAGAAGGAAAAGAGCGAACAACAACTCCCAAATCATATATTAATCAGCAAATTGTGGAATCATTACAACATCAAATGCTTGAGAATTACAGCATGCAACAATCCCTATCCTATCATGAATAATCCACCATCATTCTTCATTATTTTTCATCCCCCAAAAATCATCCTGAAGTCATCCCATAAAATCCCCATCTCTGATCTCTGTTTTCATTTAAATAGAGAGAGATCAGAGAGAAGTTACAATAAGGATAAGTACAACATGATTCCTATTACAAAATTGGATTGATTCTAACCAGTTGATCAACAAGAAAATACATTTCCTTTCATCTCTCAACAAAAGCAAGACGAATTTGGCTTTGCAGCTGAGATTTGGAGGACGGCCGCAACAACAAATCTGAGAAAATCGTGCTCAAAGAACCTTGTGTTTCTCTCAGTACAAGCCGAATTTGGGCAAACCATTTTTTGATTAAGTTAATTGGGTCCGTTCTGGACAAAACCCATGTTCCGTATTTTCCAGATTCTTCTCCATTTGCTCAGAAGCTCAACCGCAAAACGGTCCCTCCTTATTCCAGCGCATTTCTGAGTTGGTGCTTTTAAAAATCAAATCTTCAATCTGAAAATTATCTTGGAGGCTAAAAATGGTAAATAATGTTATAACCAACTTATTAAAACTATCATTGATAAAATAATTCATAATCATGAATTTATTAGAAATAAAGGAGAATAGATAATATTCATTCATAAGAGCATAAATCATTTATAAAATGGATTTAAATGATAAATTATAACAAATGATATGATGAAGAATAGTGGAAATGGGTGGGATAAGTGTTCAAAAGTGATAATAATAATGGCATATTAACGGCCCAACAAATGCTCAAGAAATTCCATCTTATCTTGGGTATGCTTCGCCGAGCCTGAATCAACAGTTTCCTTTCGTGGCAACTTTAGAGTTACCAGATCTAAATCGACTAACGAACGATCCAACTGCATACACCTCTTGGTGGCCAGCAATTCCTCATAAACTTCCATCTGATATTCCTAAATTTAATGGAAATCCGGGTGAAGACCCGTTAAATCATGTGATGACCTTTCATCTATGGTGTTCATCAAACACTCTCAACGATGATTCGATCAGGCTTCACCTTTTTCTGCGAACGTTAACAGGTCTGGCAGCAAAATGGTATATCAAATTGCCTAGAGCTTCATTTGATAACTTCAGTACCCTAGCCACAACCTTTTTAACCCATTTTCAGTTACCCATAAGGTACGAAACGGGAACAGAGCTTCTTACCAATTTCAAACAAACGACAGCCACTCACATATCTGATCATATTCATGAGTGGCGACGTCGTCGTAGAATGGTAAAAACATATGTTCCTGATCAACTGTTGGTTGAATGGTTTATTAAGTCATTGTTACCTTCTATTACAGAAGATGTGGCAAAGAGAGGAGTCGTCACTGAAGAGAAAGTTATTTCTCGTGCACAATATCTAGACTTGATCTATACTCAGTCTGGCACACTCTACGATAAAATCCCTGATGCTCCTAGACAGGATTTTTCTGTTCCTCCCCCTCCTAAAACAAACAAAGACTCTCATTCCGACGATGGTGTGATAAGTATGACTAGCACGAAAACCGTAAGGGCTATGTCAAAGAAAGCACATATGGTTTCAGGTCAAAATGAAAATGAAGAACTTCTCTTCTCGGAAGTAAATGCCATGTCAACTGACAAAGGCAAAGAAACCAAGAAACCAAGAGGCAAGAAGAAAAAGAGAGGGAAGAAAAAGAAACAGGAGGAGTCGTCTCCTGAAAAATCTTATGCAAACCCTTCTGGAAATAGGAAACCAAGTCATCCATGCTTGATATGTGATAAGGATCATTAGACAAGAGAATGTCCATATAAAGCTGAGCTTAGGAAATTCTTCAAGAGTTCAAAAACCTTGGCAGTATTGACAGATCCATTTCCAAACCCAGGAACAAATTTGGTTGCTAGCGACAATGCTTCCCCGTCCCAAGCGCTAATGTTGTCTGTTTCGAAGCAGCTAAATGACACTTTGATATCGACAAGGAATAAAGATTACGGGAATCCACAGATGTCGAACAACAAGGATAATGATCAACCTAGTAATTCGACAACAACTTCACCCGAAGTTGTGCCACCCATCACTCCTGAACTAACGATAAAACTGCCAAAGGGAGTAGTACACAAATCGATGTTTAATCCTTGTGCCAGAGCAGCACAACATTATAATATAGTGGAGGATCTAGCCCAATCGCCGTCCGCTATGTCGACACTTGAGGTACTGCAAAATTGCCCCTCCCAAAGGCAGGCTTTATTCTCAACGATAGGTGGGATTGACCCCACGGATTCCAATCTTGTGTCCTTTAGTCACAAAGGATATGACCCTCAGATACCAGCTCAACTAGCTTTCCTTATTCAAGTGAAAGCCCTCAACAAAACTGTTCATCGAACAATTATTGATGAGGGGGCATCTACATGTATTATGTCGATGAGTTGCTAGAAAACTTTAGGATCTCCACCCTTTTCGAGATCGTCGACGAAATTAGAAGCATTTGATGGACAAACATACACCCCATATGGGGTATTAAGTAACTTGCAAGTCGAACTGGGGGGAAAACAGTAGAAATTGATGTTGAAGTTATCGACGGAAACCTCGATTACAACATCCTACTGGGAAGGCCTTGGATATATGCTATGGCTGCCGTTGTACCGACGTACTTCAGGAAGGTTGCATTTCCCTTCCAAGGAGGAATTAGAGTCATCGGCCAACAAACATTTCTTCGCAACAGTTCACAAGTTACAGGAAGCATTCCGATGATCCATGGAAGCCCTCATTCGCTTCAAAATATCGGAGTAGGCCTACTGAAAGACCCTACATTAATGGGGACTTTTGCGCTACCACCTCCAATCAATTTGGCGGAAGTAGCAATGGTGGGAACTTGCAATATGATATCTTCTATTCAAAAGATATCTGAAAACGATATTAACTTGGATCATCTCCAGGTATTGCCTCCAAGCCCAATATAAATATTGTAGCAATCAATTTTTTCGGCATGGGAGGCAAACCTGAATCAACGCTCATCAAGCGTGCAGATAGATAGGTCTAAGGAATATGGCACCCCTTCAGATCCTTGGTCACAAGTACATTCTACAGACGAAGAAATTGTTCAATCAATGATGATTGACGGGGCACCATGGGAGGATTACCACCATCGTTCCCATCTTCCGTATTGTAAGGAGGATAGTTCCAGTGACCTTGATCATCCATCAGTTTTTGACTTTCTGTCAAATACTGTAAATACGGTGGATTCTGAGTGAAACCTGTCCAATATTGAAGATACTATCTGTAGGAATTTACAGGGTAAGTTCCTCAGAAAGAACACCAAAAGGACACCGCTCACAACCAGATCTCAAATCAATACACCAGTATTTTGACGTGGTTAAAACCCTCAAAGTGCAAGGAGGGAAACAGTCCACGGCCTGTCCCAACGTGGGTACTACAGGAAATTTATTAATCAAAGAATGAAAATTTACATAAGCTTCTCTCATGCACGGATTACCCGAACAATGACCCTCCATGCGCTTTAAATAGAACTCATGGACCAATCGGGTGTCAAGCCACGGATCAAGTGTCGGTAATACCGAGGTGAGAGTGAACCGTCGGATCACTACATATCGTGACCGTCGGATTGTAAGTTACAAAATGTACAACGGTAAAGAAACACACTTTACCTAACTCTAACCTAACTCTATACTAGACCAAGTTGAACTTAACTATATCCTATGTGTCGGAATATCCTAACATCCCCCCTTAAGAACAACTTGGGATAGGATTGAAGGATTTACAAATATGACACAATAGGAGAAGGAAGGAGGCACTAGAGCCTATCCCCCCTTAGTGACAACTTCCTGAACTCCAAGCATATATCGAAGTTTAGTGAACTTCGCCTCTGTGAGAGCCTTTGTGAAGATGTCTGCAACCTGATCATCTGTTGGACAATATTGCACTTCAAGAACATGGTCATGAATGAGCTTTCTGATGAAGTGCATGTGTAGTTCAATGTGTTTGCTGCGCTGATGCTGGACTGGATCTTTGCATAGCTGAATGGCACTTTGATTATCACACCAAAGTGTGGTTGGATGCTGCTGCTCAAAGCCAAACTCTGATAGGATCTGACGAAGCCACAAGGCTTCCTTACTAGCTTCCACGGCACCACGATACTCTGCTTCTGCTGACGAAAGAGAAATGGCAGCCTGTTTCTTACAAGCCCATGTAATAGGTCCTGAACCAAGAGTGAAGACATAACCGGCAGTAGACTTCCGATCATCAGGGTCACCAGCCCAATCAGAATCAGTGAAACCAACTAACAGAGGAGCTGCTTTGGCACTGTAATGAATCCCAAACTGTACTGTACCTCGAACATAACGAAGTATTCTTTTAGCTGCTTTCCAATGACTTTCACGGGGGTTTTGCATAAAACGAGCAACAAGGCCAACAACAAAGGAAAGATCAGGACGAGTATGGGTTAAATACAAGAGTTTTCCGACAAGTTGACGGTATAAGGTAGCATCAACTTCAGGAGAAGTACAAGAGACTGAAAGTTTGACTCCAGACTGAAAGGGAGAAGGGGCTGGCTTACAGTCTTCCATGTGAAAATGACGAAGAATATCACAAGCATACTTGGACTGGGAAAGGAAAATACCCTCCTGGGATTGCAAGACTTGAAGACCGAGAAAATAGTGTAAGTGTCCTAAGTCTGTCATTTCAAATTTCTTTTTAAGGCTGGACTTCACATGGTTTATAAGGTTGGGATCACTACCAGTAAGAATAAGATCATCAACATAAAGAACAAGGATGATAAGAGAGTTGCCCACTTTCTTGGTGTAGACAGTATTGTCAGAATGACACCTAGAAAAGCCAGATTCTAAAAGAAAGCTATCCATTTTGGCATACCAAGCCCGAGGAGCTTGCTTGAGGCCATAAAGGGATTTCTTAAGTCGACAAACAAGGCTGGAGTCTGTTTGTATGAAGCCAATGGGTTGTTCCATATAGATTTCTTCCTGCAAGTCCCCATGCAAGAAGGCAGATTTAACATCCATCTGATGGACTTCCCATTTTAAAGAGGCAGCAAGGGAAAGAACAAGGCGGATAGAGTTCATTTTGGCAACAGGGGAGAAGGTTTCAGTGTAGTCAATGCCTTCAACCTGTGAAAAGCCCTTAGCAACGAGACGAGCTTTATGTTTATCAACTTTCCCATCTGGTCCATACTTGGTTCTGTAAACCCATTTACATCTAACAAGTTTGCGTCCCTTTGGTAGAGGAACAAGATCCCATGTATCATTTGTCATCAATGAATGATATTCTTCATTCATAGCTGCTTCCCAATGTGGATGGCCTGAAGCTTCTGCAAAAGTGTCAGGATCATGATTTACTGGAGCTTGAGCCAGTAAAGAAGAGGCTCTTTCAAACTGAGAACGTGTACGTCGCTGATCTGTAGGATCACCGGCAAGATCACCTGCTGCATCCCGAGTAGCACGGACCCATCTTGGAAGTTGAGGATCCTGAGAAGGTGGGGGAGGATTATCATCCTCGCTTTCATCATCTGAAGAAGAAATGTTTTCAAAAGTAGAAGAGATAGGAAGAGGTGGCACATCCGCCGGACTAGGCTCGCAGGCCGATTTATTTTCATCAAATTTTACATCTCTTCTAATGATAACATTTTTGGACTTAAATGGAATAAGTCTATAACCTTTTACATCTTCAGAATATCCAACAAAAGTACATTTCTCACTCTTAGGTTCTAAAGCTTTATGCTTTTCATCTGGAATATGGGCCCATGCTTCACTTCCAAACACACGAAAGTGACTTACATCTGGTTTAATGGAACTCCAAGCTTCTTCTGGAGTGATATTCTCTAGAACCTTAGTAGGAGTGCGATTGATTATATAATTTGCACAATTAATTGCTTCGGCCCAAAAACTAAGACTGAGTCCTTTAGATTGCAGCATACAATTAGCCATTTCCTTTAAGGTGCGATTTTTCCTTTCAGCTACACCATTTTGTTGTGGAGTGTATGGAACAGTATGTTGCATTTGAATTCCATTTTCGGTGCAAAAGTTGATGAATGTGTTTTTAACATATTCTCCACCATTATCAGTTCTTAGCTTAAGAATTTGATGTCCAGATTGTTTTTCAACAAAGGCTTTGAAGGCCAAAAAAGTGTTAAATACTTCGCTCTTGAGTTTTAAGAAGTATACCCAAGTGCGTCTGGAGAAATCATCAATGAAAGTTAAGAAGTACTTGCAGCCAGAGAATGAAGCAACAGGAAGAGGACCACATAAATCACTGTGCACAAGCTGTAAAGGGGCTGAGGCGTGCCAAGAGGCACGTTTGTCAAAACTGTCCCGATGATGTTTTCCGAGTACACATCCGGAACAAACACCATCTCTGCAAGATACCATAGGAAGACCTGTCACCATATTTTCTTTACATAGATGCTGAAGGGAGCGATAGTTTAAGTGACCAAATCGCTCATGCCAAAGTTTGCTCACTTCATCATTATGAGCAACAAATACTGAGGGAAGATTTGATGACCCAAAGTTGTGAAACTTATACAACCTTTTGGAATCATCAGCAAGACCAGTAGCTAGAATCTGTTTAGGATCTTTTAGATCCTTGATTACAACATCATGAGGTGAAAATTCAACAATTTTACCTTCACCTGAATGAGTTATCTGATAGACAGATAGAAGGTTGCAGGATAAGGTTGGAACACATAATACATCATTAAACTGACCATTGTCTAGATGAACAGTTCCAGTCCCTACAACATTAAGAGATCTATCATCACCAACATATATATTTTTGGTGTTACAATCATTTAAAGAAGAAAACATGGCTTGGTTTTTGGCCATGTGACAAGAGGCTCCAGAATCAATGAGCCACTCATGAGAATGAGAAGAAGAAGAAGATACATTTAATGCATAACCAGACTGAGATGATTGACAATGACATGCAGAAAGTGCCATTCCGGAAGTTGAAGTTGAAGTAGGCTCCACATGGATGTTATGTTTCTTCATTGCGGCTTCCAAGGCTTCCATCTTCTTAAAGCATTTAGATTCTAAGTGGCCATCTCGATTACAAAAGTTACAATGTCTATCAGTCTTCTTCCATTTGTTTTTATTGGTCTTATCATTTTGCTGAAATGATCTTTCATTTTGAGGCTGAGATGGTTTAGGACCATTCTTTTGAGGATATGACTTCTTAGGATTCTTTGAATTTGGTTGCTGCTGGGCGGCTAACGCTTTCGTGGAAGAGTTTCCAAGATTAAGAAGACCAAGGTGTAAGAGTTTTTCTTGTTCTCTTATTAAGGAATCACAAAAGGAGTCAAAGGAAGGGGCCTTGTAGTCTTTTCCTTGACAAATGAAAGCTTCCCTTGTAGAATGGAAAGTGGAAACAAATACAGAGTAGGCTGGTCCCAACTTAGTAAGGATGGAATAAATAAGGTTACCATCTTCTTTCTTAACTTTAACACCTTCCAAGAGATATCTAAGGGTCTTGAATTTGGACAAGAAATCTTCAATGCAAGAAAAATTATTAGGATCCAAAGTAAGCAGCTCATTTTCAAGTTGATGGGCTCTAATTTCATTTTTAATCCCAAAAACTTTAGCAAGTTTTTCTAATGCTTCATGAGTCTCAAATTCTGCAATGTGGAATCTAAGATCAGGAGAAATAGACATCCCTATCAAACCACGTGCTTGATCTTGTCTATTTTCCCATTTTGCAGCCTTGTCTTCATCTTTTGGTTTCTTCTCTTGGTCTGTGGCTATTCTGAAGAGACCTTTACTTCTAAGTAAATCTTCCATGTAGGCTACCCATTGGAAGTAGTTAGTGCTGTCAAGAATGACTTGGCATGGACTTTCCATTTTTAAAAAAAAACTGAAGCTGAAGATGCTGAAAGTAAGTGTTCCAATGGATAGATCTCGAAAAAATAGGCGGTTTTAAAAAAAACGGCTCTGAAAAAGGCTTCCGGATGAAGAAGTTATGGCTTTTTGAAAAAAAATTGTTGACGTTGCCGGCAAAGTGCGCGAATGTGCGGGAATGAAAAAAATCCGCCCCCACAAAATGGAGACTTGAACCCAAGACCTCTACTCTCTTAAAATAGCTTTGAACCAATTGATCTATACAAAAAATTTGAGAGAGAGAGGGGGGGGGGGGGCTTGGTTTGCGTGCTTGCCTTGAGAAAGCTCTTTTTCCCTACAAAACACAAAACACAAAACCCAACACGAATATGCAAAGAAAAACAAACCTTGCGGCTCGAAGTTAGCTTTAGCCAAAAAACTAGAAATTTAAAAAAAATCTCAAAGTTAGCTTTAGCCGAAAAACTAAATATTTTTCTCAATGTTTCTGATTTTCCGAGATCACACTAAGGTGCAGGGAAAAGAGCATACGCATGAGAAAAATCCTTCCTTTTTGTTTATGATTTTCCTAGATCGCACAGAGTCGCAGGGCAAAGAGCATACACAGAAATGAAAGGTATAGATCCGGTTAAAAAAAAGGCTAAATAAACTGAGACCGAAATAAGCAGAGAGAAAATAACAGTAAACTGCAAAAAAGCCACTGTATACCTCCCGATCTGAAAAATGACGCAGCTAGGGCTACCGGAAACCTTTTCGCGTGAAACGAAAGGGGTTCCTCACTGGAACAGATGGTCCGAACGCAACAGAGCAGTCCTCTCGGCCCGAAAGCAGTCAGAAACAGCAGATCTAGGAAACGACAGCCGCATGCAGTTCTACCGGCTTCAGATTTGGATCACCAACGGACGCAGCCCTCAAATAGCTCTGATACCATGTAGGAATTTACAGGGTAAGTTCCTCAGAAAGAACACCAAAAGGACACCACTCACAACCAGATCTCAAATCAATACACCAGTATTTTGACGTGGTTAAAACCCTCAAAGTGCAAGGAGGGAAACAGTCCACGGCCTGTCCCAACGTGGGTACTACAGGCAATTTATTAATCAAAGAATGAAAATTTACATAAGCTTCTCTCATGCACTGATTACCCGAACAATGACCCTCCATGCGCTTTAAATAGAACTCATGGACCAATCGGGTGTCAAGCCACGGATCAAGTGTCGGTAATACCGAGGTGAGAGTGAACCGTCGGATCACTACATATCGTGACCGTCGGATTGTAAGTTACAAAATGTACAACGGTAAAGAAACATACTTTACCTAACTCTAACCTAACTCTATACTAGACCAAGTTGAACTTAACTATATCCTATGTGTCGGAATATCCTAACACTATCGCCATAAATATCTCGACCAAAATAGATGTTGTAGAGAATATTCATGTCAGCAAATCTTGTTCTCCTTTAGAACTGGAAGTATATTGCGCTCTTTTTCGCGAGTTTAGAGATGTCTTTGCTTGGTCATATGATGAAATTCTAAGCATTGACTTGAGCATAGTTGAACATGAAATTAAGATGTATCCAGATGGCAAACCAGTACGACAACGGCTCCGGCAGGTGCACCCCAAGAAATCCGCTGCCATCAAGGCGGAAGTTGAAAAACTCCTCCATGCTGGTTTTATCTACCTGGTTCCTCTAACCAATTGGGTATCAAATATTGTTCCTGTAATGAAAAAACAAGGAACGATTAGAGTGTGTGTTGATTATAGGGATGTAAATCAAGCTTGTCTGAAAGACAACTACCCTACACCCTTCATTGACCAGATAATTGATGAATGCACCGGATGTGAAATCTTTTCATTTATGGATGGATTTTCTGGGTATAATCAAATAAATATCCGCCCACAGGACCAGTCAAAGACTCCATTTTTTTGTCCGTGGGGCACATTCACATATTGCAAGCTACCCTTTGGTTTAAAGAACGTAGGTGCAACATTTTGGAGGGCAATGAATTACGCCTTCCATGACATCAAGAACATCGTTCAACCATATCTCGACGATCTTCCGGCTCATTTGCGAAAGTGGTCCGATCATCCACAGCATTTAAGAGCGATATTTCTACGTTGCCGACACTACAAGATACGACTAAATCCACACAAATGTGTGTTTTGTGTCAGTTCTGGTCGTTTACTTGGATTTGTGGTCTCAAAGGACGGGATTCATCTCGACCCATGTAAGGTTCAGGCAACCATTGATTTGCCTCCACCTTCAAATTTGCTTCAGATTCAGAAAATCCAAGGGAAAGAAAAGTTTCTGAGGAGGTTCATTCCAAATTACGTCAAACTTGCTAAAGGTTATACTCGTCTGTTGAAAAAAGAAGTAACCTTCATCTGGGATCAAGTCGCGCAAGCTTCCTTTGATGCTTTAAAGGAATCCCTAATAAAAGCATCATTAATGTATGCTCCTGATTATCAAAAAGACTTTAATCTGTATCTGGCTGTAGCGGATATGACCATAGCGATGGTTTTAGTTCAAGAAGTTGATGAAATTGAACATCCAATATATTATTTAAGCCGAAACTTAAATGATACAGAAATGAAGTACTCCTATGTTGAAAAGCTAGCTCTCGCAGCTGTTTAAGCGATACAGAGATTTTGACACTATGTCCTCTTCAGGAAAACTACCATTTTATCAGATTGCATCCCCATGACTTATATATTGTTGCGACAGTTGCTGGGGGGAAAATATTCAAAATGGATAGCGATTTTACAAGAGTTTGATCTGGAATTCAAAAAATCCAAATCGAAGAAAGCCTTGGTTTTCGTGGAGTTACTATGTGATCTCCCATCATCGTCCAACAACGCAACATCCGAAGAAGAAATTGTGGACGAATCTTTGTTTCTGATATCTTCAAGCAATCCGTGGTATGGAGATATAATAATCTATCTCCAAACCCAAACATATAGGTCTAATACCTCACGCTCAGAACAACGATGGATTCGATACCAAGCAAAAGACTACGTGATCATCGGTGATACGCTTTACCGTCGTGGTATCGATACAGTTCTGTGGAGGTGCCTCACCCATGAGGAGGCCGAAAAATTCCTGAATGATTGTCATTCAGGCGCGTGTGGGGGGAATCAATCTGGTTATGCTATGGCGCAAAAGGTTTTACGAGCAGGATACTTCTGGCCAACAATGTTCAAAGATTGCATAACTGCAGTTAGAAGTTGCCATGCCTATCAAATCTTCGATCGCAAAACCAGAATACCACCCACACCTCTGCAGCCAGTAGTAGCTGTTGGGCCATTCGCCAAATCGGGCATAGATTTCATGACATGTAACCCCACCTCAACTGATGGGCATGGGTATATCATAGTCGCAGTAGACTATTCTACCAAATGGGCCGAGGCGATGCCTACATTAAACAACAACGGCGAAATGACTACCCTCTTTTTTTTTCAATCATGTAGTCTCCAGATTCGGCATTCCATAGGCCATAGTCACAGATCATGGATCACATTTTCACAATCACATGATGGTTGAGTTGGCTGCCAAATTAGGACTGTCCCACGACAGCTCTACTTTGTATTATCCACAAGCTAATGGACAAGTTGAGGCAATAAACAAGGTCCTGAAGCGCATGCTGCAAAGGATTATTGGAGTCCATAAACAGAGATGGCACCTGATCCTGTACTCGGCCTTGTGGGAATACTGGACATCGGTGAGGAATGCGACCGGGTTTACACCTTTTCAACTGGTGTATGGCTTGGAAGCGATCTTGCCAGTTTAGTGTGAAATCTCGTCCCTCAAGCTCGCAGTCAACCTTCTCCCCGGAACTTCAGAAGAAGAGGCTCGTTTCTTGGAATTAATCAAATTGGATGAAACCCGTTGTGACGCCGCGTTGGCTAACGAAGCCCATAAGAAACGAGTCAAAGCGCAGTTCAACAAAAATGTCAAACCTCGTGTCTTCTCAGAAGGTGACTTGGTCTTACTTTACGACCAGGAGTCCGATAAGTTGGGAGCAGGTAAGTTCAAGTCTTTATGGATGGGTCCCTATATTGTTAAGCGTGTATTAGCAAAAGGATCCTACGAGTTGGTGGATTATGATGGGATTCCACTGGCGCAACCCTGCAACGGGTTGTACCTCAAGCATTACTATGCTTAACTCAGCGTAGTAAACCCTATGCTTTTGTTACATTTTTGTTTTCGCTAAGGGTAATTGTTTTGTTTAGGCAATCCACTTTTTGCATTTGTTGCAGACGTTGAACCTATTGGAACCATTTGTTGGATTTGCCGACAGAGCGAGTCGTAGTTCGCGGAACCTATCTTCTGCGGCCTGGGCCATCTTCGATCCCAGCGATGAGTTAGTGAGTTTCGGAGGGGTATGTATTGGTCGATCAAAAAACAATATCGCTGAATACATCGCGTTGATAGAACTCCTCTTTGATGCCATCACACATGGCATACGCCGACTTGTCGTCAGGCTAGACTCACAACTCGTCATTCTACAACTCACTGGTATCTACTCTATACGGAATCCGGCTATCTATCGCATGTTCCTAAGGATCAGGATTTTGGAAGGACAATTCATTTCTATTCAATATCAACATATTTCCAGAAATTTAAACACATTAACAGACTCATTGGCAAATTATGTGTTAGGTAGACATTTGCAATATTTATAAAAAGAAACATTGCATCAATATTTGCATTAGGATCATGTAACTTAACCAAAATAAAGCTCCGAAAATAATATATATATATATATATATATATATATATATATATATATATATCTATCTATATATATATATATATATATATATATATATATATATATATATATATAACTATTTATGGTTTATACATAATGTTCTGTAACTAAGACAAAATCGGTCAAATGACCCAAAACTCAAAATGCTAGGGGGCACCCTAGTCTAATGATGTTGGTGATAACAAGTCACCGCCTGTGCAATCATGCGTAAAAGCCTAGTCCATAGACTCGGCACACCAGTAGTATGTCGCTGCAACCTCAGAGACAGCTCGTTAGTCCTCACGTCCAGAATACCAAGAGTGAGACCCTCGGCCTGATCCTGTAATGCTAAAAGAGTCTTGGCCACATCAAGGTCACGAAGGATGGCCCTCCCAACAGCCTCTCCTGCCAGAGCGGCAGCTGGTGCTCTCAAGCGTACTGCTGGTCGAACTGGTCCAATGTCTGCATGAGCACATGAGTTTTAATTAGTCTTGATCAAAGGAACCAGTCGATCGTTAGGGATCCTTCCCAATGTGCCTATTACTTTGAGAAGGAAAACCGTTTATATGAACATAATGGTAGTCCAAGGACCTCTAGACTATAATCTACTCAGGCGCGACTATAATTTTAGCATGAGAGCCATTGTCTCCTCACTCTTTAGAGTAATGTGTATTCCGCATGAAGGCCGAGTGGTCCAGCTCGTAGACCAGCTCTCGTTCCCCAGCTCACACATAGCTAATAGTCAAATGCCATCCCTAAATGGTCTTTTCACGCAAGGAATGTCTCATCAATCTCCAGTCCGTCCACCTGAAGAATGCGAGTAATTCGGGAGGACATGATTGAAACCCAGGGGGCATGCACCCTGGCCTGTTCCAACAGGAAAACTCTAGAGTAGGTTTCTGCGAAGGATATATGACTAGTCCGATACCTGTCTATATAGGAAGAGGGAATTAGACCGGAATAAGATACCTCCATTAGAAGGTAGGCCTTTCCCGATAGAACAAATGTTTTGTCTGAAAATTGAAGGGTAATTTGGAAACTCTACTTCGCTATGCCTGGGGGCATGCAAACCTTTTGCAAGCAAGTGAAAAGCGACCAGCGTAACGCTAATTGTAGTTCCGCTAACTTCAACTGCTTAAGTTGGGTGAGTAGTCAAATGACCATTCGCCTTCACAGGGGCCAAATGGCACCGGCGAAGTAAAGGAAAAATTTCCCTACCTGACCTTAGTAGTTAACTAACCCCTAGCACAGTAGTTGGTCGTTCCTAGCTTGCATGCGAAAGGATATGGAGCAAAGCTTCGAAAGGTGCAATCTCCATAAAAAATGGCATCTCTCGATGAGATTTCCTTATTATATGACTGGCACGAGCAATTTTTATGTGAAGTTCAAGCTCGTTAAAAATGAAACCTAAGAAATGAGCAAATGTTTCCCCCAGAGTTTAAGCTCATTAAAAAATGAACCAATCTCCAGTAAATAACCATTGTGAATGCATTATCATTTGCTTTTGAGCCTTGGTCGTGTTCTCATCATCACCTCCATTCTGTTTTAGCCGATCATACGCCTCCATTTGATTGTTTACCCTTTTGAGGAACATCTGCGACAAGTGATCTTGCTAGCCATCCTTGTGACACTGTCGTGATTGGAAAATTCCAAACCTTACCTGGAATCAGCTACTACCCGAAATTATCACCCGTTCCTCAAAAAATGAGTCTCCTTTAAGCTCTTTTCACCTGACTCATAAAATATGAAAATATTTCCGAGCGATTGGCCTCTCCGGCTCGTTAAAGCTACATAGAGTTCTATCCCTCCTCTAGATTTTAATCTTTTTGGACCTGAGGGATTATTGCACAAAACGATCGAGCGCTTGTCTTGTTCGCCTCGTTAAAACTATCGAAAATTCATCCCTTTCATATTATTTTATACTTTTTCAGTCTTAAGGGATTATATGACAAAAAAGGATTATGGGAGTTTCCTTTCCGTCCCTTTTCAGACTCTCTAAAATTGAAAAAGGACCGAGTTATCATTGTCGTTAAACTCGTTAAGATCAATAGCGACAAACTTGTCCAAATGGACGAGAACAAGTTTCACTGTCGCTAGGCTCGTTAAAACATAACGACGGGTTCGCCCGAAGGGCCGATTATAGAACAAGCATATGCTATCCTCCTCAAGCTTGATAAAAATAAAGAGGTACTGGTCAGCAATGACTGGGGAAAAATTGGGAAGAAAACTTGAAGAAACTTTATTGGTAGCAAGTCGCTCTTGAACATGACACTTTCACTCCATGTCCGAGTCGGGTTGGGTTATTCTGTTCACTGGTCATATCACCATTGGTCCATTGTACCATCCATCTTTGGGGTTAACGCTACCAATCCATTTCAGTGTCACTGGTATGTTCAAGAGAAGTCGCTCAGAGAATTCACCTGTGTCTCATCTGCTGCAATACATTCACGCTCCATTCTTTCATGACCACCACCCTGAACCTTGTATCATCAGATCATTTTCACCTCCAAAATCATTTGCTCCATTCCGTGTCGTAGATGTGGGATTCATTAAGGCCCTCCTATGACGGGTCGCTTCTTGTCGACATCAGCTCATTATCCAAGAAGTCGACCTAGGAACAAGCCTTTCAGTACTTTGAAGCTTGCATGCCTCAATGCAAGTTTCTCACTTCAAGTGATAGGTTCACATCGATGGCCTTCGACTGAAAGATTTTGTGTGATGTTCAACGCCAATTCCCTTTTTCACACCACACGAATTATACTGTAGTACCTTGAGGGTCATCATCATTATCGGTGATTCCTCTCGCGCCTGTTAACAGCTCACATCATTGGCTGGTAATCAGGCGATGTATTTCCATGTTCGACTCTAGAACATCTTTCACATGGATCGACTTGTACTCCGAGTGAATACTGAACGAGTTTGAAGACCCCGGATCTAGTTTCATCCATCCGGGCTGTGATATATTCAGGAATATAAAGACATCAAATGTACATTATTGCCAAACAGATGATCATCCGAATCAAAGGATGATGACTCCGTCCGAATCATCAGTCTGCTACACAGAAGGTTGTCTGTCCTATGTACGTTAAAATGAATTTATAAAGCTGAGCATGGGAATGCCCTCCTTAGCTAGATCATGAAAAGTATTATGAAGATAATGTATTGTATTGTATCTTATTACAAATCGCCTTCCATCTCGAAAAAACTTCGGATCCTCATGATAAAGCATTTCACTCGACATCAAAAGATTAACAACCTCATGCTTTAGGGGACAACTGTTATAGACATTTTTTGGCACTGCAACCCCAATCATACATGTCCATAAACCAAGGGCTCTTAAGTCCGTAAAAGTGTTGCTTCACACCCTAAAGGAACAAGGTCAGCTGATTACATCATCTCCAAGAAGTTCTCCATAGAAAACTGCTCAGAACTGGTCAAAACTGGACCATACAGACTGCCCAGTGCAGAGGGTGCGATGCATCTCACCTGCTCAGTGTAAAAGGTGTGATGGGCGAGAATAGACAAATGGCAGAGACAGTTTGCAAGGTGGATGATCATGGAATCTTCTAGAAACTTCTCCTGTGACACTTGCCTCTCTGAATTCGCCCAGGGATGAGTAAGAGATCATCAATCTCCAAGTGGAATCAAGAAATATCAGAGAGAGGACACTAATCAAAATCCTAGAAGCTGACTCACCCCCCTACAATAATCTATATATGGATCCCTCATCACAGAGATCCAGAGGCTAGAATATTGTATCTTGTAAAGAAGTGTTGTTGGTTTCCTGGTGTAATATCATAGTGTTGGGTGATCTAAGCTTTTCATGAGGTGAAGAAGGGCTTTCATGCTGAGAGGATGACGCTAGGTCAGAACAATTGGTTGTAATCCTCTTTGGTATTCTTGATATTGATAAAGCTATTCAAGTTTTCCTCCACATTCTTGTGTGTTTGATGATATATGCATTTGTGTGGTCAATACATATCTGGTCCTATATTGTTTATGATTGTAGATCTCTGTTCTTCGATAATATTACGCTGCTTTGATTCCATAGGTGCTCTTTCAAGCTGGGTAGACGAAGAAGGAGCGGCGAAGATCTATTAGAAGGGAGAGGAACCAAGCAAGGAACCAAGCGCAAGATTGAGGTTGGTGTCCTTTGTTCCCCTCTTATCTACTTCTCATAAAGGAAAGCGAAAGTGGTTTTAGTTTGTTTGTTTCTAAGACAGCTACTAGTCTTAGTGGTACTAGCAGCTCCGAGTGGACACTAGATTTCCCGATAACAGTGATGTTTTAATGCACGATGAAAGACCCATTGCTTTTGAAAGTCATCCAATCAAGGGAAAGTTTTTACACAAAGCTATTTATGAGAAGGAAATGTTGGCAATACTCCATGCACTTAAGAAATGGCGACCCTACCTAATGGGAAGACACTTCAAGGTAAAAACAGATCATGATAAGATACTTTTTAGAACAAAGATTATCCTCTGAAGAGCAACAAAAGTGGGTCACAAAGACGTTGGGTTATGACTTTGAAATCGTCTACAAAAAAGGGAAGCAAAATGTAGTGGCAGATGCACTCTTAAGAAAGGATGAGGATGTGAAAGCATTGTTGTGCGCCATTTCTATTATCCAACCAGATTTGATAAACAAAGCAAGGGAGTAATGGAAGAATGATGAAGAAGTGTGGGCACTTATTTGAAAGTTACAACAAGATTCCAGTATGTCTGATACATTTAGCTGGCAAAATGATTCTTTATGGTACAAAGATCACTTATACCTCTGTAAGAATTCCCAACTAAAACAAAAGATTCTTATGGAATTGCACACTTCTCCCTTAGGAGGGCACTCTGGATTTTTAAAAACTTACCATAGGGTTAAGAAGGAATTTTTTTGGGATGGCCTTAAATCGAATATTCAAAAATTTGTGGCGGAATGTTTGGTTTTCCAAAAAAATAAAGTTGAAACAATTAAGACACCGGGTCTATTACAACCTTTATCCATTCCAAGCCAACGTTGGGAGGAGGTTTCAATGGATTTTATCATAGGTTTACCCAAGTCTGAGGGAAAGAGTGTCATCATGGGGGTAGTTGACAGACTTACTAAGTATGCAAACTTTTGTGCATTATCACATCCATTTAAAGCCAGTACAGTATCTACTGCATTTATGGAAACAATTCAAAAGCTACATGGAAACCCAAAGATTATTGTAAGTGACAGAGACCCATTTTCACTAGAAATTTTTGGACAGAATTATTTTCTTGTCTTGGTACTCAGTTAGCTCATAGCTCATCTTATCATCCTCAATCTGATGGGAAAATTGAAATAGTAAACAAATGTTTGGAAGGATATCTTCGTTGCTTTGTATCTAATAAATAGACACAATGGGTCAAATGGTTGCCTCTGGCTAAATGGTGGTATAACACTTACTTCCATACAACAAAAAAAATGACCCCATTTATGGCACTTTATGGATATCAGCCACCATCCATCACATCATATTTAAGAGAAAATTATAAGGTTCAAGAAGTGGAACATCACATCGAACATCAACGACAAGTCCTACAACTCTTAACGGATAACCTCGTGTTGGCACAGAATAGAATGAAACAACAGGTAGATCAACATTGCAGCGAAAGAAGTTTTGATGTAGGTGATTGGGTATTCCTACGGCTACAACCATATAAGCAAATGTCCCTCAAGCAAGCTAAGAAGGATAATAAATTATCACCAAAGTATTATGGTCCGTACAAGGTGTTGCAAAAGATTGGTACTATGGCATACAAATTAGAGCTTCCTACAGCTTCTCAATTGCACCCAGTTTTCCATGTCTCATGTTTAAATAAGGTTATAGGTGACAAGCTCCCAGTTCAAAAAATATTGCCAGAACTTGATGAGGAAGGAAAAATTATATTGGAACCGGAAGCAGTCACAGAAACAAGAACTCGACAGCTACAAAATCGATCAATTTCGCAGTATCTTATCAAGTGGAAGAACTTATCCGCTGAAGATTCCACATGGGAGGATGAGAATTTTATACAGAAGCATCCAAAACTACTCAAGCATTGAGGACAACACTTTTTTGAAGGAGAGGGGCATGTTGGGTCCCTATAATACTAGTGATTACCCCATTAATATTGTAGTTGCATCCCTTATTAATATTGTTGTGCCCCTATTATCCCCATATTGTTATTACTGTGCCCCATAGAATCCCTCTATTGTTATTTTTGTGGCTTTATATTATTATTTTTAGGTCGGCTAGGTTATATTGTGACTCCTTAGACTCCTATATATAGAAAGGAGGTTTTGTCATTTGAATCATCCAAGAATTTTTCATTCATGTAATGTAAAGAAGGTTGCCCCCTCGAAGAGGCTGAATTCTAAGGCATTGATCTATCTCTTCTATCTTTTCTTGAGCTGGATTCATAACAAAAACATGGACAACTATGTTTATTTTAGTGTTTATAGTTTTTATCTTGGGGTTTATATACCTAGGATTTATAATATTAATCCATTGGGTTTATTAATCTCAGGGTTTATTTTCCTAGGGTGTTATATTATTCATAGTGTTTACAATATAAATCCTTGGGTTTATAATCATGGTCAACCATGCACATTTGACAAAGATTTTCTCAATTTGAAAAAATCAACCATGGTCCAACGTCACAATGTGACAAAGATTGTTTGGATATATATGAAAATCAATCATGCTCAACCATGGTCCAATGTCACATTGTGCCAAATAGTGTCTCAATATGAAAATAAACCATGGTCAAACATGGTCCCACGTCGCATTGTGACAAAGATTGTCTCACTATGAAAATCAATGATGGTAAAACATGGTCTACCATGTTTATATTAGGGTTTATTATATTTATCTTAAGGTTTTTATACCTTGGGTTTATAATATTTATCCCTTAGGTTTATAATATGTTGGGTTGTTAGTATATATCAATCCCTTGGGTTTATAATATCAATAATTTGGGTTTATTAATCAGAGGATTCATATTCCTAAGGAATAATGTTATTCATAGGGTTTATAATATTAATATTTTGGTTTAATATATATCCATTGGGTTCATAATTATGGTCAACCATGGTCCAACGTCACATTGTGACAAACATTTTCTCAATATGAAAATCAACTAATGTCATATTGTGACAATGACTGTCTCAATATGAAAATCGACCATGGTCAACCATGTGCCAATGTCACGTTGTGACAAAGATTGTCTCAATACGGAAATCAAACATGGTCAACCATGGTCAATAACCATGGTCACATTGTGACAAAGATTGTCTCTTGGTCCAAAGTCACATTGTGACAACCATGGTCATCCATGGTCCAACGTCGCATTGTGACAAAGATTGCCTCAATATGAAAATCAATCATGGTAAACCATGGCCAACCATTGTCCAACGCTGCAATGTGACAAATATTGTTTTAATATGAAAATCAATCATGGTAAACCATAGACCAACGTCACATTGTGACAAATATTATGTCAATATGAAAATCAACCGTGGTCAACCATGGTCAACCATGTTTATTTTAGGGTTTATAATATTTATCTTAGGGTTTATATACCTTGGGTTTCTAATATTTATCTGTTGGGTTTAATGTTATTCGCTTGAGTTTTTAATATTAATACCCTAGGTTTATAATATCAATCCATTGGGTTTATTAATCTAAGGGTTCATATCCCTAGGGTATAATATTAATCATATGGTTTATAATATTAATCTTTGGGTTTAATATAAATCCATTGGGTTTATAATCGTTGTCAACTATGGTTCAACATCACATTGTGACAAATATTTTCTCAATATGAAAATCAACCATGGTCCAATGTTGCATTGTTACAATGAAAATCAATATGAAAATAAATCATGGTCAACCATATGAAAATCAATCATGGTCAACTATGGTATAACATCGCATTGTGACAAAGATTGTCTCAATATGAAAATCAACCATGGTAAACCATGATTGTTTTAAGATTTATAATAGTTATCTTTGAATTTATATACCTTGAGTTTATAATATTGATCAATTAGGTTTAATATTGTTGCCTTAAATTTATAAGGCCTTGAATGATTATTATGTGAATGTAATAAATACTTTCGGTTATGCAATTTACATGTTTAATATTTGTGAGAACTATGTTAGATATGATGAAGACATCATAATATGTTATTGTTGCAAATTTTCTTTGAGTTCTTCCATTAATATTACACGAACACGAAAGTGCGTGAGCAAGATAGCTAATAATAAACACTCCAAGAGCGCAAGAAAGTTAAATTAATCCATGAACCCCTTTACATTCGAGAAAAGCATTTATGCTTAGCTCTAAATCAATTCACCTAACCTTTATGCACAATGTTTCTCTCATATATGTATATATGAGAAACTATAGATTAATCTTTGCATAAATAATTTACATGAAAGTGAATATGTTATTTAAAAAAAAATATCATATACATCTTCCTTTTAAATTAGGATAAGCAACGTCTAAACGACTACATAAGTTTACTAGGTAATCTACAACTAAATATTAACATGGACTTCTTCGACACAAGAAGTCTTAATTTTTCTACCCTACTTCTTATGAGGCACTTTTTATAATAAATCAAGGCATGTTTAAGAATAGAAGAAAATTCATGTTTCACGGCAATAAGGATGAGGGAAGATGGCTTTATTTTCATTCAATCTTTTCCGTTAATTGTAGTAACATTTTCTCTTTCATTCATTCAAATCTGAGAGAGGTTTTCATTATGATGTTTATACTCATTAAATTTTACAAATTTAAAAATAAAACTAAATCGTTTTATTATAGATATCGAATATAATTTTTTGTTTGAAGGAAATTTGTGAAATAAGAAAATTAAATTTACAAAAAAAATTCATAACACCATTTGATCTTAGATGTTAACGAGAAAAAAAAAGATAATTATAAACCTTAAATGATATTAGCCTCGAAACAATATCATAATTGTTAACCAATATCAAAACATCCCAACCAATCTCCTCCATACCTTGACCAAATGTTGGGCTTCATACATGGATTGAGGCTAAATCAAATATTATAACAAGTATAAATTATAACTTATTTTACATGGTAGTCATCTCATTGACATCATATGCACTTAAAAGTGCAAGCACAATTTCTAAGTTAGGTCTTATCAATGTTATATTCAACCTCTTATAGTTGTATAATAATATTCTTAATATTTCTAT
The DNA here is from genome assembly GCA_031772625.1 of Pinus tabuliformis. Lineage (NCBI taxonomy): Eukaryota > Viridiplantae > Streptophyta > Pinopsida > Pinales > Pinaceae > Pinus > Pinus tabuliformis. The sequence continues at coordinate 1,069,615,892 of CM062809.1, forward strand.
TATATTATTCAATATTATCATCTATAAAACTATAACAAATATAATAATAAAAATATAGATAATACGAGAGAAAATTCCTCCTCTTATTTGAACACGATACAATTAATTATCATTTCTATAGCGAGTTAGAAAAACGAACTTATAATAACAAAACTGTTCCCTATTTTATTTAAAAATAACATATCCATTATATATAAATTTTACATAGAATTTCAAAATACACATCTACTTTACGGGGAAGAAAAACAAATCTGTACTCTAAAATCCTTTTTTATTATTCTAAAAGAAACATATTCATTAGATATAACGTTTTACTGAATTTTCCAAAAACATATTATGTATGAAAAAATCAAATGATTTTTTAAAACATACATCTACTTTTATAAGCGAAAAAAACCAAACGTATAGTGCCAAACTTCTCTTGTTTTTTTTTCGAAAAGTAATATATTCATTTATATAACTTTTTCCAAGTATTTTCAAAATATATATCTACTCTATCTTTCCATGGATTTTCAAAGTATACATCGACTTTATGAGTTTGTTTCCTTTGATTTGACAGAATGACTACTTCACGGTGTTTAGATTTAGGAAGACCCAACTCATACCTAAACAACCTCCCTAAGGCTCTTATTTCCATGCTTTGTAATGTTAATAAATCGAAAACGATTATCATTTTAAACCAAGGGAGTTGCCAAGTAGAAAGTCCTTGCTAATGCTTTAGAAAAATTATTATTAAAAGTAAATGTCTTTAAAAGATTATTATTATTAGTTTCTTATTTCCATGCTTTGTAATGTTAATAAATCGAAAACGATTATCATTTTAGACAAGGGGAGTTGCCAAGTGGAAAGTCCTTGCTAATACTTTAGAAAAAATATTATTAGAAGTAAATGTCTTTAAAAGATTATTATTATTATTATAAACTATTATTATGTTTATGGATAAAGTTTTCAAAGCTTTCGGGAAAAGAACATTTTCGTCTATCTAATGGCATGGAGTTTCAATAATCTCAATTAGTTGCAAAATAACGTTGAAAAATAACTCAAAAGTGATCTAATTTTTTTTAAGGGGATTTTGATATTAGCTCAACAAAAAAATGTAATGGGATTGTAATTCCTCAAAATCCACTTAAAATACTTCCAAAGGGGTATTTGATATCAGTTCAACCAAAAATGTAATGGGACTGTAACTCCTTGAAATTTGTTGAAAGGACAACGTTAAGAGAGTATACATATATTTCTTATATACGAAATAAGACATATAATTGCAACATTCTTGTAAATCATGGCATGATAATTAAACCATAGGTTTTGTAGGTATCCCTCAGGTTTTGATACCCCCTGGAGGTGGAAAGTTAGCAACAGGTTATACTGATATACACCTTTGATTATAAGGGTTTAAGACAAAATGGAAGATATGATTATGGAACTAACACCTTGTAGGTCCCTGTGACTATTTGGTTTCCTTGCAAATTTTTCATAGTAGGAGTGTTGTTGATGTCCTCTTTCGATGACAATGTATGTCAAGCCAATACTTGCAAAGAAGATTTGGGCGGTTATGGATCATTAAGGTCTGTTTTTGGCAGTGAGAAGTTATTTGGTTCCTCCAACTGATGTTCCTGGTGAGAATCATACATTTCCTTCCAGCCTGCTTTGTTTAAGACATTATTATTTTGAGGAATTCTCACCCCTGCGCTAAGGGGTGGAATGACTGATCCAGGTGGATGTTGGTGGCCACCCACCTATCCCATTTGGACCCCCACAACTGTCTCTTTCAGTTTTTCACTTTCCTTATTTATAGCGCAGTTTACTATTTTTAGCAGTTTTTTCGGGTCCTAAACTTCCAGAGCCGTTTTGAGGCCCTAAACGACGTTTTTTGGGAAATCCACCGACTCCGTCGTAGTCCTCGGAGAGATCTTTCCAACGGGCTATCATGCGCGTCAAACGGAGATAATACGACCAATTCGCGACCCCAGGAAGTTGGCTGTCCAACTCACCCCAAAACGGGGCCCACAATTTGGCGTTTCATCTTCTAGGGTTAGGTTTTGGAATGTGAAGGGTTTTCCATTGTTTCTCAATAATAAATAGGCCTTCGAGCCTCATTGTAAACACAGAGTTGGGAACAGTTCAGAGGCATGTAGCCGACACATCTCTTCTCAGAGATAAGCTACCATCGCCCTAGCTGGGTTATTTCTATTTCTATTTGTAAGCATATTTCAGTATTTTACAGTAATGAAATGAAGTATTATTTCCGCTGCATATTTGTCTTTATGGTTATCGCATCTCTGTGTTTATGGCTATCTCTGTAATTTATTGCGTTCCTATCTAAATCCGGATCAGTGGTATCAGAGCGGTCTGCTTTTTCTCTGTTTTTCTTTGCATGTCCCCAACGAGGTCGGGATATAAGGAGTTAGGGCTTGAACTGGTCGAACCTTTGCAAGACCAGCCTCGCAAATCCCGACGGCCTCCCATGGCGGATGAGAAGAAAGACGAGGGAGCAGGAGATCCTATCAAAATCTTGCTCGAAGAAGCACTCGAGCGGCAAAGGAACGCAATGATGGATAACTTTGCGTAGATCCTTCAGCGGCTACCCAGAGGTGACGCATCGGCTTCCAACAGCTACTCTGGAAACGCCACACCGTTCAAGGTACAAGTTAATTTTGAAATCCCCATATTCGAGGGTCAAATAGACGCAGATGCCGTAGATAAATGGTTAAATCTGCTAGATGGGTATTTTTTTGTTCATGAATTTTCAAGTCGGGAAAAGATTGTTTTCGCTCTTCTCAAAGCAGCCCCCCATGTCAAGGACTGGTGGGAAACCTACTGCGAGCAGAAGGAAGAAAGTACAGGCTCACTATTTTCAGCCGCACCCACTTGGAATGACTTCTGGGATGCCATCAAGGAGCTGTACTACCCTGTCAGAAGCTATGAGGAAAAATACATCAAATGGACCACACTGCGGCAGGGATGAGACCAAGATGTGCCGGAGTTCACGAAAATTTTTCATACCCTTCGCACACAGTTGGGTATCAAAGACTCTGAGCTGCATCTGGTACTCAAATACCACGGCTGCCTACACAGATACATCCAGAAAGAGATGGGGTTCTTGAACATCTCCTCACTCGGCACAACATACCGATACGCTGTCAAAATCGAGCAAAAGTTCAAACAAAAGAAGCGAGACTTTGGATCTGCAAATCCGAAGCCCAAAGGACAAAGCCAAGGCGGGGTGACCCAAGACAACCCGTCGAAGCCGCAAGAAAAGAACACCACCACGAAGCCGAAGAAGGACACAGGAAAATGGTGTGAGTTCCACAAGAGTCCCACTCATAACACAAGTGAGTGTCGGACCAAGCAGTCGCTGGTGGCCGAGTTGAAGGCTTCCAAATCAGATGCATGTTCCGCCTCTGAGCCAGAACCCGACAAGGGGAATGGCAAAGGGAAGCAGATCATTGATGCGGATCCTAGTGCCATTGTTGCCACTGCTAAGATCCAGAAGAATGAGCTCGAAGAGCCAGAGGAGGGGGAACATCTTTTCCACTCACAGATGTGGGTGAAGGGTTCGCCGCTGCAATTCATTGTCGATAGTGGCAGCCAAAAGAACCTCATTTCAGCAGAGGTCGTGAAGCGGTTGGGCCTATCGACTACACCACACCCGCAGCCGTATAGTATCGGGTGGCTTCACGAAGGACGAGATCTCAAAGTTCGCTAGCAGTGCCGCCTTCCCTACAGCATCAAGCCCTTCACAGACGAGGTATTATGTGATGTTACACCTCTGGATGTTTGTGATGTACTATTAGGCCAACCATACTTGTGGAGGTGACATGCTGTGTATGAGTCAAGGCCTCGCGCTGTCATTATTTCTTTGGATAATTCATTATACAGGATACCGGAGGTAGCCCCACCTACTGCCACCTCTTTGATCACTGCTAAGAAAGGCAGCAAGCTCATCTCACAGACTAGGAAATTTATTTTCTGTCTGGTTCACTCCCAAAGTAAGGGGAAGATCGTTGCTACGTCCATGACCCCCACGAAGGGTTCCTCCACGCAGCAGCAACAACAGAGGGATACAGTCAGAACAGAACACAGGAACAACTTCTTCTCACCCACAGGGGTACCACACAAGTTTCAGGTGGGGAACAAAGTTTGGTTGCATCGACAGAAAGAACGCCTTACCAGAACCCATCAGAAGCTCAGGCCACTCCGACATGGTCCTTACACCAGTACCAAGGCTACGGGCAACAATGCTTTGAAGCACAGCATTCCTCCATTCCTTCGCTTGCACCGAGTTTTCAATGTGGACCGTCGCCGATCATGCTTCCCACCATTTCTGGACACATTAGAGATTTCCGAACAGCTCACCAGAGACCCAGCTCAGCACAAGCTTCCTCATCTCAGGGAGGAACTCAACGCAATGGGGACCATTGCTTCCTAAGGGGGGAGGAATGATCCAGGTGGATGTTGGTGGCCACCCACCTATCCCATTTGGACCCCCACAACTGTCTCTTTCAGTTTTTCACTTTCCTTAATTATAGCGCAGTTTACTACTTTTAGCAGTTTTTTCGGGTCTTAAACTTCCGGAGCCGTTTTGAGGCCCTAAACGATGTTTTTTGGGAAATCAACCGCCAACGATTTTTTTGATAAAAATCGTCTTTTCCGTCGTAGTCCTCAGAGAGATCTTTCGAACGGGCTATCATGTGCGTCAAACGGAGATAATACGACCAATTCGCGACCCCGGGAAGTTGGCTGTCCAACTCACCCCAAAACGGGGCCCACAATTTGGCGTTTCATCTTCTAGGGTAAGGTTTTGGAATGTGAAGGGTTTTCCATTGTTTCTCAATAATAAATAGGCCTTCGAGCCTCATTGTAAACACAGAGTTGGGAACAGTTCAGAGGCATGTAGCCGACACATCTCTTCTCAGAGATAAGCTACCATCGCCCTAGCTGGGTTATTTCTATTTCTATTTGTAAGCATATTTCAGTATTTTACAGTAATGAAATGAAGTATTATTTCCACTGCATATTTGTCTTTATAGTTATCGCATCTCTGTGTTTATGGCTATCTCTGTAATTTATTACGTTCCTATCTAAATCCGGATCAATGACTAGGCTAAAAAAAGTAGCACTTAGAGGTTTTGCAGTTTTGATTTGCATAGAAGTTTATTCCTTGTTCAACATTATAGAATTTATTGAAGTCTTAAGAAGAACAATTTTTGATAGCCAAAGTCATGTTTAAATTATTCTAATAAGAGAGGACTTTAAGACAATCCAACCAATCTTTGTTTCGCTTCTTGTATTATTGCAATTTAGGATCAAAGTTTTGGCTGCATAATTACTCAAAGTACGTTGACTCAATCCTCTTGGGGGATGCATGTAATTTCAAGGTCATAGGCCTTATTGGCTCTTACTCTTTAGAGTATGCTTAGGCAATATGTAATTTTTTAGTGTAAATCCTGTGTAGATGTATTATTTTACTTTGCCCATTATCTCAACACGTTAGGTAAGTAACCATAGGATTGCACATTGGGTTGGATGAAAATGTGGTCAAATAAAAATTCCAGGGTGGGTGGCATTGATGATAGATATTCCATCACAACATTCAAATAGAAGCTGATGAAATCATTGCATATTAGGACTCATCATTTTCTCTAGACAATCATCATCAACTAACTAACGACCATTAACGCCTAAAAAAAGAATGGTGCATCAGAAAACTAATTTCCCATGACATAGATAAATAGGTCTCATAAATTGACAACCAAAAATACTAAGATTAACAAAAGCCATGGGACGAGACTAATTAATTTATAACATTTTTTCAGTAGTACGAACTCAGCCACTACAGAAATCAAATTCTACTTAAAAAAATGATCACAGTGGAAAGCTTTAACATGGTCATGCACAAAGAGGTATTATGAGAACATAAATGGCTTTAATTTGTTAGTAGAGAAACATACCAACATAAAACAAAATTTCACCTCAAACAAAAGTTAGATTTTCCAATCTCCACTAAAACAATGTAAAATGACATGAAACAATTACTGGGCACAACAAATGAAAATTCATTCGATAACAACTCTAATCACTCAATTTTCATCATAAGTGAAGGAGAAAGGAGGGAAACACTGCCAAAAGAACCCGTACAAATATTTACAAAAAAATGGCCCATTTAAAAACGAAATCAATGATGGAATATTTACCTTATATTATAATGATGATGATGATGATGATGGTTGTTAACGTCCACTCAGACCAAATTGGTCTATCGGACCTACAATTTTCTTACTTTTTAATTATCTGGCTCCTTGTCTTTCTTGGCGAGATTGGTGCTGTAGCTTTCTTTTTTTTTCTCTACGGTCTTCCAACTTCCTTTATCTTGCATCTCCTTCATCTCTTCTGGTTCTTGGGACATTGGTGTCTTAGCTTCGTGATCTATTGTGTTCGTACTTTTGAAGATAGTCGAAGAAGAAGTTTGGTCTAGGAGATCTGCTTTGCTGTTAAATGAAGATTTATTTTGTGCGATATAATAACTACTCTAAAAATACAAATCAACTATTGGAATTTAATCATGAAGGTATTAAATCTTCCCCATATTGATGTGATTACTTACTTGTAACCTTATATCCAACAAAGAAGGGTTTATCTGCCTTCCTTTCTTGCCCTTATTTTTTGTATTTTTTCATCCTTGACTATCAAAATCTAAAATTGAAGATGATACAACTTTACTGTTCTCTTTTTCCGCTCATGGTTTCTTTGATTTCCTTCATTTATTTAGAAAGGATTTTGCTTTGGAAATTATTCCTTGTGTTAGCGTCACTGAAAGTGGAAGTCTTACTTACATTTGAAATGGGTAAATTTTCTTTAAGCTAGAAAACACTTTCTGAGGGCTTCACTGCAAGATTGCCACCAACATTTTATGCAATGCATTCTCTAGCTTGTCGATGGACAATCTAGACAACTTGTTAATTAGAGGTAGTTTTTCTGAGATTTCATAATAGTCACTTCTAATATCAATCTTGTGAGGTAATGAACTTACCATGAGAGGTTCTTTTGTTTTTATGCAAGCCGTGTGCTCGTGCGTATCACTAATTCTTTATAGAATGGGCGTATACAATACATTGTTTCCCAACTTTAAGAAAGTTTACAATGCTCCTTTGTTTGGTTTTTTGCGTTTTCTACCCTAACATGTTTACATTTAGCATTTTATAACTTAACAAGTTTAAAATGCACCTTTTTCTGCTTTCTTGCATTTTCTTCCTTAACAATTTCCTATAACAAAAAACCGCTCAGTTCATGCAACAACACTGTAAGTGTTGAGAGTTGAATAAGACGAGTTGTTCCTTGGATTCCCATTACTACCATTCTGCAAGGAGGAACAAATTGATACGTAAATGGTTTTTAATAACTACCAGGGTAGCCCAAAACTCAGCTTCCACATTGTGGTTAAGATGCCGAAAATTGAGATCCCTTTTCCCGCGAGAATGGAATGCAATGACGTTGAAACAAAAATTGATGGATCCATCGCAAAGGTGCTCTTCCTCCTCCTATTCTTTCTTTCCAGAGATATGGGTGGATCAGGTGGGCGTCGAGCTGTTGTTGTATTTTTAATACAATTAGTTATCTCCACTCCCTACTCTCTCATGCAAAGGGCTGTGGATTTGGACAATGAAACAAATATTGACAGTGAAATTAAGTCTTCGTTATATTTAACTCCACAAAAGCTTATTGAAATGGATTCCTTAGCCAAAGCATTGACTGGTCAGAAAGATTGGTATTGTTTCTCCAACTAATGCCTATGTGGGCACATTATTGGCTGGTTTAAGGCCAACTATCAGACGTAAAATTTGTATGCATCATCTCCGAATATCATGTTTTTGAATATGCATGTTGTTTGTCACTACAAACATTCTTTGTGGCCAACACAATTGCATAGGAGGAGGTATCTAAGAGTGAAAAATGACGCAGTTGAAGTATGAGAGCCACGTTCAGATGAAAACTTGAAGAGTTACTACATTTTAGTGAGGAAATTCTTGGTAAGTGGCTGAAGTTTGTAGTTGTGGCTATAAATATATAAATTCGTTAACTTCTGGATAATGAATATAGTTTAGAACTCTATTATCTTTGTACTCGGATAAATATATGAGCCTGTATGTTTTCAAGCGTCCTAATCTCAAAAACATTCTCAGGGAAATGTAATTCCAACATGAAAGGAAGGAAATTCAAACCCAGGTTTGGTGAAGCCTGAAGCATTGATTGATTGAGTTGCAAATTGAACTGCATACCTTGCTCTACCTCGATCCTGATGCCACAGAGCCAAAGGTTTGAACAAAGGTAACAACGATATTGTTCCAAATGTAACAACAACACCGCATAGCCAAAGGTTGTAACAGAGGTAACAAGAACACTGTTACAATGGTAATAACATAGGGGAACTTCTCGATAATGAATATAGTTTACAACTCTATCACCTATCTACTCGAATAAATATATGAGCCTGTATGTTTTCAGGCACCCTAATCTCAAAAAAATTCTCAGGAAAATGTAATTCTAACGTGAAAGGAAGGAAATTCAAACCCAGGTGCGGTGAAGCGTGAAGCATTGATTGATTGAGTTGCAGATTAAATTGCATTACTTGCTCTATCTCAATCCCGCAAAGCCAAAGGTTGGAACAAAGGTAACAACAACACTGTTCCAAAGGTAACAACATAAGGGAACTTCTGGAAAATGAATATAGTTTATAACTCTATCACCTCTATACTCGAATAAATATATGAGCTTATATGTTTTGAGGAATCCTAATCTCAAAAAAATTCTAAGGAAAATGCAATTCCGACGTGAAAGGAAGGAAATTAAAACCCAGGTGCGGTGAAACCCTAAGCATCAATTGATTGAGTTGCAGATTGAATTGCATACCTCACTCTACCGTGACCCCGATCCCGATCCCACAGAGCCAAAGGTTGCAACAAAGGTAACAACAACATTGTTCTAAAGGTAGCAACAACACCAGAGGGCCGCATGCTAGAAAAAAGGTAACAAAAACCCTATTTCAAAGTACTAACATAGGGTAAGGGGAAGAGTCCCTCTGTGTTGCCTAGGCAAAGCCTAGATGTCACAAAGACACAAATGTCACACATCGAAAAAACACATTTTTCAGAAAGACACTTGATGTCACAAGCTGGAAATTCTACAAGTGAAAGGAGGAGTTAATAGAGTTAATTAAAAGACTTAACATTTATTTTTAGTGAAGTAATGCTAGGTACTTCTAATATTATTTCACTCACAAAAAACCTTTCATAAAAGATACTATATATCCGAAGCTTTAACGTGGTCAATGCTTTGGAAGAGGACAAATAAGATCTCAAATCTTAGACTTCGATTAAAATCCTGAAAAGTCATAAAAAAATCGAAAATGAATTATATACTTCCATGAATTTTTTGTTTAAAATATTTTAAGTTAGTTTTGGTTTATTAACCTAACTAATACATCACCAAATTTGATTACTACAGTCCCTGCAGCGAGAAAGGCAGGAACTAAAAATATAGTTGTGTAAAGCTAGGTATGTTTTAACGTGGTTATAGAGATTACCAAACATTAACTACTAAACTTCATCTTCACTTAGCTAGAACTGTAATTGATTGCAAGAATTTTCATCGATAAACTACGCATAGGTTTTTTTGTTGGGAGGAATGATATATTTTTAATTGATAAGATGGGGACAAAGCAGAGTTTGGTAGAATATTTTTTTGTGAAGTAAACTTAATATTTACTGCGTATACTATGTCACCTAGATGCGAATGACATCATCAAAAATCATGGAGAAAATCAAAATTCATATAGGAAGTAAAATAATGATTTTTTCCCTTAATTGTAAGAGGAATTTTTTTTAAGGTAATATTTAGTCACAGTGTATATAATACATTAATCAAGTGACTATTTCATGTAGAATAACATCATAAAAATGACGGGGAAATCAAAATTCATGTAGAAAGTAAAATAATGATTTTTTTTCCCTTAAGCTTGAAATGATTTCGAAATTTAAAAATAATTTTTTATTTTAATATTTTAAAAAATAGAGAATAAAATTTTATGTTAATATTTTTATTAATAAAATGGAATTATGATTAAAATTTGAATTGCATTAAAGAAAAAATGATTTATTATTTATTCTTTATTTTAGAGTTTTTTATTTATTAATTTGTTTTTTATTTTAGAGTTTCTCAGTTTATTAATTTATTCCTTATTTTAATACTAATATTGATAATTGTTAAGATGGAATCTTAAAATTCTTGCAACACGCATTCGATTACACATTTAATTTTATGTTTGTCTGGATTTTTACTTTGTCCTTGACATAAACAAATTTGCGACTTCCACATAATTTAACATTATCGATTGATATTTTTTGTTTCCTATTATTATTTAAAATTCAATGTGACTGGTTCACTTCTTATTCTATAATCATTACAACCACAACTATCTCCAAAATTTTATACAATAATTTCTGGCATAATTTCCATAATCATGACATAATTTCTACAAATGGATATAGTGTTTTGCTATTTTGGGAATAGCCGTTGCTATTTCAGCTGCCCAAGAAATTAATCCTTCATTAATAAAATTAATCACTCCCTCAACCTAATCAACTAAAGTTTGAAATTAAAAATTTCAAAAATGAGTAGAAATATTGAACTTTGGTTAATTAAAAATCGTTAAAATCCATGCACTGAGTTGAAGGATTAAAGGTGATGTCACCATCCTGGTAAATTCATGGCACACATGTGTTGAGCACGGGGTTACCTTATTTCTAATAAATATAAGGCCGCCCGACCTGTGACTTTATTATGGCCTTAACCTCAGTTACGATCTATTAGCCTACATAACCCACTTCCATCGTTTTTCTGACTGCACTTACAAGGCCCATGGAATTATAGTTTAAATTAGTTGCACATCAAGAAACTAAAATGAATATTGTTTAATTTGAAGAGAGTGGTCAAGATGCTCAAGGGTTTCGATGAGAGAAATGCGTGGAAATAGAGAAGGTGCTGCTGAAATATTCATCTGCAATACTTGGTATGTCAGATCTCATCCCTCCCTCCGCATTATTTAATAGAAACTCTAGTGTCGTGTCTCTTACATGGTTTGAAATATGTTTTATGAAAATTATAAGTTTCATAACTTTGTTAGGTAGTATAGGTTTCTAACATGTTTTTTTCCCATTCATTAAAATCAACACTCTCTATGATATGGTGGGCCTTCTTTATTACTCTGCTTCATGATTTTATTTTTTTATGTGTTCACTTTGTTCTTCATTGCCCTAGGCTTTCCATTTCCCTCTATTTATGATTTTTTTTTTCAGTTACACGTGAAGCGAAAATGAAGATGTCGATGCCGACTGCCGAACACCATCGACACCGAACGTCTTCAAGTTAGAAATAATGGAGAAATGGTTATGTGGTTGTAATGTTACCTTCTTAGTTTAGGAGTTGTTCCTAGAATTTAGGAGGTTGGTTTCAGCTACCTATTTTTCAGTCATGTATTTAATATGTAATATTCATTCATTGTAGATAGTGTGAACGAGAGAGAGAGAGTCTCCTCCTTGTATGAGTGCAGTCTCCAGGTGATGTACACACCTGTGAGCTGCAACTCCTTCTGATTAATTCAAGTTTGATTATTTTTATCTTGGTATCAGAGCTTAGGGTAGAGGTAGCCTTTAATTTTGTTTTTTCTGGGATGTATCATTAGTTCACATCTGTAGTGGTAGAAGTATATGTAGAGATAGCTGTGTGATCAGGTGGAGCTGCAGTAACACCTGAAGTGAAAAGGCGTCAGATGACTGATCATCACTGAGCCGAAAGAAGGGTTGGAGCGGAAATTCGGAGCGGATTTTTTTTTTTTTTTTTTTTTTTTTTTCAGAAGGTGCAACGATTAGCGCGGTTTTTGGAGGAACAGTCGCGCCATTGGCGCGGGTTTGAGGCTGTAAACCGCGCTAGAGGAAAGAAGGACCAAATTGGCGCGGATCCGTGGCTGTTAAGCGCGCCAAAATTCCTGCACTCCATAAATTTTACTTTTCCGCAATTGGCGCGGATTCGACGGTATTTTCAGCGCTAGCCCTTTCTCTCTGTAAATCTGCAATCTTGGTTGCAGATCGGAGTTGCCCGGTGGAGGCACGTGAAGGTTTCTGCTCGGTGGCAGCAGATTTGATTTGCCCGGTGGTGGCGATTTGAGGATCCTTGATTAGCTCGGAGGTAGCAGATCGGATCTGCCCGGTGGTGGCGATTTAGAGCTCTGTGATCTGTTCAGAGGAAGCAGATCGATTTTTTGCCCGGTGGTGGCGCAGTTCAGCTCCTCTGTCTGTTCGGTGGAAGCAGATCGACCTTGCCCGGTGGTGACGTGTTGGAGCTCGTTTGTTGATTTGTTCGGTGGCAACAGATCGGTTTTGCCCTGTGGTGGCATACTGAAGTCCCTGATCTATTTGGTGACAGCAGATCGGACTTGCCCGGTGGTGGCACAGAGAAGTTCCTGATCTGTTCGGTGGTAGCAGATTGGACTTGCCCGGTGGTGGCCGATTGGAGTGTTCAGTGGTGTGAAAATGAACAACAGTTTGGAATCATACCTCCACGAGTCTGGCAAGCTCGATGGAACAAAATTTTCTAACTGGAAGTTCAAAATGCAAACCTTGTTGGAGAGTGCGAACGCATGGTCAATCGTCTTGGGAAATGAACAGAGATCCGGAAATACAACCCAAGAATAGGATTGGGATAAGAGGGAAACAAAGGCAAAAGTAATACTGAAGATGTCGGTCAAAGACAACATCATCCCTCATATTCGAGAGTGCAAGTCGGCCGCGGAGATTTGGAGCACGATCAAGAGTCTGTACGAGACACAGAACACAAATCGTGTTCTGGCACTCAAAGGAAAATTGTTTGCATTAAAGATGGACGAGAATGAATTTGTTGGAGGATTCATGGCCAGAGTCAAGGATCTGAAAGACAAATTGGGATCCATTGGAGAAAAGGTATCAGACTCAGATCTGGTTACACTCACACTGAACAGGATGACCGATGAATATCAGACATTCATCTCAGGGTTGTCAGCGAGGGAGAAAGCCCCCTTTTTTGATGAGCTGACAACGATTTTGCTCCAGGAGGAGGAGCAAAGACAAAATCTGAAGACCCAGAGCAATGACCCTGCTCTGATGGCAAAGAGGCGACAGCATAGAGGAAAGCAGCATCAGCACCAGCACCAACACCAGTACCAGCAACAACAGCAGAAAGGGGTCAACTCCTTTCAAAGGAGGCCATCTAGAGGTATGAATGATAACTATCCTAAGAGATGTTTTTACTGTGGAAAGCCTGGTCACCAGATCAGAGAGTGTTATAAGAGGCAAGCAGATGAAAGGAGAAATAAACAGAAGAAACATCAGGGTTGTTTTGCTGAAGAAGAGGAAGACCACAGCTATGATCTTCGGCTATTTACAGTCGACTGTGCACTTTCAGCATCAAGAGGAGATGAGGACAATACATGGTATGTCGATTCAGGCGCATCCTCGCATATGACTGGTAAGAGAGAATATTTTGAGTTTCTTGAAGAATCTACATGTGGATCCAAAATTTATTTGGGTGATGACAATGGGTACGAGATCAAAGGTTGTGGGTATATTCCTGTGAAGTTACCTGGTGGTGATATCAAACATCTCAAAAATGTTTTATATGTTCCAGGAATTAAAAAGAATTTGATCTCTATCTCTATGATAACAGACCAGGACATGCAGGTGCAATTCTTCAAGAATGGATGTGTCATTCAGGATAGCAAATTGGAGACAGTTGCAACAGGAGTACGTGTGGGAAACTTGTATAGACTGGATGCAAGGAGCATGCCACGACAGGCGATGGTTGCAGCAACATCAACAACTGAGAATCTCTGGCATCAGAGATTTGGACATATCAATTTACAAGATCTCATCTTACTTAAAAATAAAGGTATGGTCGATGGACTTCCTGCTTTACATAATATCAAACTGGAATGTGATGGATGTGCATTAGGGAAGATGCATAGAGATGAATTCCCTTTGCATGTCAACAAAAAACAAAGAGACATCTTAGAACTAGTGCATACAGATATTTTTGGACCTATGCAGACTAGGTCTCTAGGAGGTGCATACTACTTTCTACTGTTTATAGATGATTGCACTAGGTTCTCTTGGGTGTATTTTTTAAGCAAAAAGAGTCAAGCTTTCCGATATGTTAAAGAGTTCAAATCGATGATAGAGAACCAAACAGGAAAGAAGATAAAGATTCTCCGCTCGGATCAAGGGGGGAATACAGGTTAAATGAGTTCATGAACTTCTGTAAGCAGCATGGGATTATACAACAGTTTACAGTGCCACACACTCCACAGCAGAATGGAGTAGCAGAGCGCAAGAACAGGACCCTTGTGGAGTGCGCAAGAAGTATGCTTCAAGGTAAGGGTATTTCTAATGGTCTTTGGGTAGAAGCCATTAATACTACTGTTTATTTAAAGAATAGGAGTCCCACCAAAAGTTTAGGCTTCAAAACCCCCTTTGAAGCACTGTTTGGACTCAAACCAGAAGTTGATCATCTGAGAATATTTGGATCTAAAGCTTTTGCTCATATACCGAAAGCAGATAGGAAAAAGCTAGATCCCAAAGCCTTGAAATGCATATTTGTAGGATATGGCACAGAGTATAAAGCATACAAATTATATAATCCTGTTACTCATAAAGTGTTTGCAAGCAGAGATGTCATTTTTCATGAACAGACAGAAGATGGAAAGGAGGACTCTAACAATGACAGCCACATCCCATTTCTGATAGAACTGAACAGTGAAGACGAAGAAGAACAAGAGCATGAGTAGGAGTAGAAACAGGAAGAAGTAGCAGCAGATAGCATCATAAGTGAAGATGCAGGCCCAGACATTGCTGAAACAGAAAGAGTTGAGGTAAGTCCTTTACCTAGAAGATCAGGTAGAAAGACTAGACTACTTGCAACATTAAGAGACTATGCTTTAATGACCAAAATTTTAAATATTGTAGAACCCTCAAATTATGAAGAAGCAAGTAGATCAGATGAATGGAGGGCTGCAATGCATGAAGAAATGGAATCCATTTATAGAAACCATACTTGGGATTTAATTGAGCTGCCAGAAGGAAAAACCCCTATAGGTTGTAAGTGGCTGTATAAACCTAAGATAAATGCAGATGGTACTGTAGAAAAATTCAAAGCAAGACTGGTAGCAAAGGGTTATTCACAACAGGAAGGAATTGATTTCGATGACACCTTTGCCCCTATAGCTAAACTTAATACAATTAGAATGCTAATCTGTTTAACAACAAGACATAAATGGAAGCTACACCAGTTAGATTTTAAATCTGCATTTCTGAATGGGGAATTAAAAGAAGAAATATATTTAGTACAACCTCTTGGTTTTGTGAAAAAGGGGCAAGAGCATTTAGTGTGTAAATTGCATAAGGCACTTTATGGATTAAAACAAGCACCCAGGTCATGGTATGACAAAATTGATTCATTTTTTGTTCAGCATAGTTTCCATAGGAGCCTCAACGATCCAAATCTGTACACCAAGATAAATAAACAGAGGCAAATCATTTTGATTTCTTTGTATGTGGATGACATGATAATAACAGGGAATGCAAACAATTTAATCAAAGAAATCAAGCAGTAAATGTCACAGGAATTTGAAATGAAAGACCTTGGTGATCTTCATTATTGCCTAGGACTGGAAGTGTTAGCAGGTTATTCAGATTCTGATTGGGCAGGCAACCTGGATGATCGTAGATCCATCACAGGTTATGCATTTAGTATCGGATCCGGGGTTATTTCATGCAGCAGCAAAAAGCAAAGCACTGTAGCATTATCGTCATGTGAATCAGAGTACTAGGCGTTGTGTGCAGACATGCGAAGCCATTTGGTTGAGGAGATTGCTTAGTGATGCAGGCGAAGCACAAAAAGCAGCAACCAGCATCAAAACTGACAACCAAAGCACAATAAAGCTTGCATACAATCTAGTTTTCCATAATAACACTAAACACATTGATACTCAGTTTCACTTTGTATGAGAAAAGATACAGTCTAAAGAAATTTGTGTGGATTATTGTAATACTTGTGACAATTTAGCTGACATTTTTACTAAGCCTCTAGGGCGAGTAAAGTTTTAGTTATTTAGAGGGATGTTAGGTGTGCAAAATAACCCTTTCTCCATCAAGGGGGGGAGTTAGAAATAATGGAGAAATGGTTATGTGGTTGTAACGTTACCTTCTTAGTTTAGGAGTTGTTCCTAGAATTTAGGAGGTTGGTTTCAGCTACCTATTTTTCAATCATGTATTTAATATGTAATATTCATTCATTGTAGGTAGTGTGAACGAGAGAGAGAGAGTCTCCTCCTTGTATGAGTGCAGTCTCCAGGTGATGTACACACCTGTGAATACTCTTTTAACCAACTGCCACCTCTTTTAACCTCACAGTGCCCATGAGTTTCACGTGCAGAATTCTAAATCCTTTTTCTAGCTCTATAAATTTGTAATCTCTCCTCTGCCTGAGAATACTAAGCCAAGGCAAGGCCTCTGTGTAATACAAATGTTATTTATGTTTATCCATTATTTACTGTCTGTGATGATTTTATCTTCTGTTGTGCTTCGCTGGTCTCAACAACTGATATCAAAACCAGATTCGTGAGCCTAGAAGAAGAGTGAGTCTGTGCCCTTGTTTTTTCTGTGTGGGGAAAGTTGTTGCACTGAGCTGAACACCCAAATTTTAGGCAGCTCGGAATTCCGTTGCATTGCGCTAAACACCCAGCTTTTCTGCAATTCGAAATGGGACGAATTTAACCCATTCACCGTCACTTGTTGCACAACCTGAAATTGCTGCCTTCAAGAATAGTTATGGAGAACTTTGGGATAGGTTGTCTTTGGAAAATGAGAAGGATGACCATATTACTTTCTAATGAGCTGCTGCAAGTCAAAGAGAACCCATAAGAACCTGTGAAAGCATACAAGAAGATTCATGAAAGAAGGCAACCAAATAGCGGTGGTCTTGGCGGCTCGTTGGTGCCATACAACTTCAAAAGATGTGGCGATTTGTCCTGAGTGAGTATTTTTTGGGTTTGCATATGTAATTTGTGCAAGAATTGAGTGCATTTTCAAAAAGGCCAAGTCATAAGCCCTCTTTTTGGTTATTATGGTAAAACATATAGGTTTATATATGTTATAATTATATTAAGTTTGGTCTTTTTAATTAATTAAGAGGAAAAAGAAAAAGAGGGAAGGTGTTGTCAATGTAAAGTAATTATTTGTTAGATAAATTGTCAGAGGAGATTAATTTTTTGGCTTTTCAACTTAAAAGTTAGTGAAGTTGTAATATTTAAAGTTTAACTTTGTAAGTGGCACCTTGATTTTTGTAGGTGTAAAGTTTATTGAGAATGGAGACAATAGTTACCGATATGGAGAAGTTTAGCGGGGTTAATTTTGCCCTATGGAAATCACAGATGGAGGATACAATGATTTTAAAGGATCAATATTTGCTGATCGAGGACACAATAAAGAAACCCTCATCGATAAGAGATGAGGAGTGGATTAACCTAGATAGAAAAGTGATTGCAACAATCTGCCAATATCTAGCAAAGAATGTGTATTTTAATGTGTCTAGAGAAAAAATGGTAGAAGGATTATGGAATAAGCCCCATGATCTATATGAGAAGAACACGAAATTAAACAAAGTGTTCTTGATGAAGAATCTTTATAACCTCAAGATGAAGGAGGATGCTTCAATTGTTGAGCACTTGAATGAATTCAATATTATTACTAGTTAGCTTGCCTCTGTTAAAATCATTCTAGATGATGAAATTAGAGCTATGTTTTTAATATGTTCTATGCAAGACAACTGAGAAAATTTAATTGTAGCTATGAGCACTTCAGTAACTATAGGGACCCTAAAGTTTTATGATGTGAGCAACAATTTAATGAATGAGGAGCTGCTACACAAGTTAATTGCAGAAAACCAGGGAGGAGAAGCTCTAGCTCTAGCTGGTCGTGGTAGGAGAACTGACCGAGGTCGACAAGGGTGATGAAGATCGAGAGGCTGATGAAAATGAAGGAGGGGAAGGATCATCTAATTTCGTTGTGGCAAACCTAGGCACATGAAGGAAGAACACAAATTCTGGAAGAAAGGACAAAAGGATCAGAGACCAACCAATACAAATCACAAGTTATCCAACACAAATGAAGGTGAGACTATTGTTGTAGTCACATATGGTGATGTGTTATTTATTGTTTTAGTATAGGATGCATGTTTATATACATCTAACAGTAGCTTTGATTGGATCCTTGACTCTTGGACATCTCATCATGTAACCCTATGTAAAGATAGTTTTGTTGCATATAATTATGGTGATTATGATAGAGTGCATTTGGGGAATAATCATTTTTGTAGTATTGTTGGAGTGAGAGATGTCTAGATCAAGATGAAGAATGGAAAAGATATATTGTTGAAACAAGTCAGAGATGTACCAAAAACGCACATGAGTTTGATCTCTATGGGACAAATGAATGATGAAGGATATTCCACAAGCTTTTGACAACGAGGCTAGAAAATTAGCGAAGGAGCATTGGTCACGGCTAGAGGACCCAAGATAGGAGCATTATATACAGTGAAAGAAATAATAGGGAAATCATATTTGACTACTGTCACAAAAGAAGGAAATTCAGTAGATCTATCGCATAAGCGCTTGGATCACATGAGTGAGAAGGGCTTAAAAAGTCCTTGTTGGTAAAAAATTATTTCCAGGCTTGAAATCCTATAATCTTGATCTTTGCGAGCATTTTATATATGGTAGACAAAGAAGGGCTTCATTCCTTAGAGGTGGACATGATAGAAAGAAAAATGTGATAGAATTGATACACATAGATGTGTTTGGGCTTGTTAACATAAATTGATTACATTTTGTAACATTTATAGATGATGCATCCAGGAAGGTTTGGGACTATCCTATGAAAATTAAAAGTGAAGTTTTTGAAATATTTCAAAAATTCCATGTTGCTATTGAAAGAGAGACTCAAAAATTTCTCAAGTGTCTAAGAATAGATAATGGTGGAGAATATTTCTCAAATTCGTTCAAGGAATATTGTAACAGGTTTGGTATAAAGCATGAGAAGACTGTGCCTAGTACTCCTCAAATAATGGTGCCGCAAAAACGATGAAAATCACCATTATGGAAAAGGTGAGAAGTATGTTGTCCAATTCTAGTTTGGAGAAGAATTTTTGGGCAGAAGCTATAAGGACAACTTGCTACCTTATAAATCAACCTCCAACTACATCCTTGGATGGAAGTATCCATGAAGAAGTTTGGACTGGTAAGAAGTTGAATTATTATCATTTGAAAATATTTGGATGTGAAGCATTTGTACATATTCCCAAAGAAAATAGAAGTAAGATGGATGATAAATCTATGATATGCATTTTTCTAGGATATGCGGATGAAGAATTTGATTATCGTATATCAGATCCAGTCAAACATAAAAATATTAGAAGCAGGGATGTTATATTTAATGAATCAGAAATGTTTAAGAGGACTGTAGGTGAGGTGGAGGTCAAGAAAGTTATTGACAGGTTTAAAGAGCAATGTGAAGACATCCCACCAATGAAAAAGATGGACAAAAAATTCAGGAGAAGAAAGGACATCAAGTGGAAAATGATGAACACTAAGAAGAGGGAATCTTGTAGGAACCTTTACAGGAGATTCAACCTGATAATGCACCACCAAAGTTGGTTCGCAGATCTTCTAGGCCTGATAAGCCTTCACAAAGGTATCCTTCTTCAAACTATATCGTATTAACTCATGAAGGTGAGCCTAATTGGTTTGAAGAAGCTTGTAAAGTTGAGCACAATAAATAATGGAAGAAGAAATGAACTCTTTGCTGGAAAGTAAAACTTGGGAGTTGGTAAATCTAAAAAAAGGTATAAAGGCTCTACAAGACAACCCAGTTTACAAGATTAAGCATGAAGGTGACGAAAATAAGGAGAGGTATAAAGTAGGGATGGTGGATTAGGAATTCTCCCAAAAGGAAGGTATTGACTTCATTGAAATTTTCTCACATGTGGTCAAGATGTCATCCATTATGGTCATTCTTGGTCTTGTTGCTGCTTTAGACTTAGAATGTGAACATTTAGATGTAAATACTACTTTCCTTCATGGTGAATTTTAGGAAGAAATTTATATGGAGCAACCATAAGGCTTCATAGAAAACAGAAAATATGACCTTGTTTGAAGGTTGAAGAAGAGTCTCTATGGGATGAAATAGGCACCTCGACAATGGTACAAGAAATTTGATTCATTCGTGTTGGAACATGGTTTTCACTGGTTAGAAGTTAACCATTGAATCTATATCAAGATGCATCCTCAAGGAAGGTATATAACATTATTTTTATATGTGGATGACATGTTAATTGTTGGGCATGATAAGAACATGATCAATAGGTTGAAGAAGGATTTGGGTAGCAAATTTGCAATGAACAATTTGCGTCAAGCACAACAAATGTTTGGCATGAGGATCATACGATATAGGAAAAACATAAAGTTGTGGTTGTCACAAGAAAAATATATGAAGAAGGTGCTTGACAGGTTTAATATGAAGGATGCCAAGCTAGCTGGTACACCCCTTGCAGCTCATTTTGAGCTGAGTATTGAATTATGTCCTAGTGATGACAAGGAGAAGGAAGAGATGAGCATAATTTCTTATGATTTAGTAGTTGACATCTTGATCTATGCCATGGTATGTACATGAAAAAACATTGCATATTCAATGGGAGTAGTGAGAATGTTCCTTGCCAATCCAGAAAAACAACATTGGCAAGCAGTAAAATGGATTTTGAGGTATCTCAAGGGGACTGGTCATTATTGTTTATGTTTTGCTCATAATGAGACTATGCTTGAAGTATTTACAGATGCAGATATGGCTGGAGATATTGACATAGAAAGTCCACTACAAGTTCTTTTTATACATTTTCAAATGCAGTAGTATCTTGGGTGTCAAGGCTACAAAGAATAGTAGCTCTATATACTACAGAAGCAGAGTACATAGTTGCAACAGAGGCTTGTAAAGAGGTGTTGTGGATGCATCGATTCCTAGGAGAGATAGGAATAAAGAAGGACAAGTATGTGATATATTGTGATAGTGATAGTGTCATTCACTTAGCAAAAAACCCAACATTTTACTCAAAAATCAAGAAAATAACTTAAGGTACCATTGGATCTAGTATGTGTTGGAGGAAGGATAATTATCCTTCAAAACGATCCATACAGATAGGAACCCTATTGATATGTTCACTAAGATTCTACCAAGAAACAAACATGAGTTATGTAGAGGTTTGTAGGACTCAATGTGACTTGATTCATAATTCTTCATTTGGCCTCAAGTGGGAGAATGTTACACGTGAAGCCACAATGAAGACATCAGTGCCGACTACCGACAACACCCGTGGTCGACAACTACCCGCACCAAAAGTATTCAGCTGTCCACAACCAACTGCCACCACTTTAACCTCACAATGTCCATGAATTTCACATGCATAATTCTAGATCCTTCTTCTAGCTCTATAAATTTGTAATCTCTCCTCTGCCTGAGAATTCTAAGCCAAGGCAAGCCCTGTGTGTAATACAAATATGATTTTTATTTCTCCATCGTTTGTTGTCTATGATGATTTTATCTTCTGTCGTGCTTCTCTAGTCTCAACAATTTCAGGAAGTTCAAATTTCATTCACGACCTTTTGTTTCTTCATTATTTAAGGTTGTCATTGCCTGCATTGAACTTTCATGGAATTAACCAATGATTTAAAGTGCAGATGAAAGAATGGGTGGCAACAAAGAAGTGGATCATCATCCTTAAAATTGGGTGCTACTATAATCTTCAACAAGTCTGCAGTTCCAATTAAAGTATGTACTTCAATCTCAAATCCAACTCCAACCCCTAAATATGCATAATTTGATTTTCTTAGGCAGGCAACACTCATTTCTATTTCAATGTTTGGAATCTCTTTTTATCTAACTTTGTTAGAAGATAATGGATGTTTTTAAATCTAAATCATTTTGGCTTATGCTTCACCATCTCTAAGATTTCATATTAGGGACTTAAGTAGCCTTTGCTTCTCCATTTAACTTGATAATTAATTCTTTCATTTTTATATTTGTTGTAGTTAGTATTTTAAATTATCTTATATTATTGCAATTTTCAAAAAAATAGTATGTATTAATGTGCATTGTAAATTATTGTTATATGTCTGCATCTTCTTAACTTAATACGTACTTTTCATTTAAATTTATTTTAATCTGTATATAAATATAAGATTAATTAAATATTGTATTTAATTGCTTTTTAAACATTTAGTTTTATTTAAAATAGTAATACCATATTCAAATTATAATATTAATTGTTTTAAATTTGAATTAGCTCTCAGTGTGTAAATTATGATGGAACCTCATAAGATTCTTTCTAACTAGTGGGACATAGATACAGATATTACATTGCACATTCAACAACATGGCTCAGAGATATTACATATCTTATCGTAGATGTTACAATGTACTTTCACCTAGTCCGCCACTGGGCACAAACCTTGTGGCTTTCTTACACTTAATGGCTTCTGATTTGATACAATGTGTAAGAGTTCACATATGCATATGTCTTTATGACGTACTAAGAGCTGAGTTAATGTTAGGAAGAGTAAGCTCTTCTAGGAACAAGTGAAGACACCCATGCAACAGGGAGTTAAAATTGATGTTAGTATACACATTTTTACCCTTTTTAACGTCTCATTGTTGATTTGTAAACAACAACCAAATTTATCACAATTTTTCTTATTATAAGCATTTGGGTACTTTGTGAATTCTAGTCTTATGGTGTTTGTGACTTCAAGAAATTTGGAATATTACAACAACTATAGATTTTGTAATTTTATCATGCTGTACAAAATAATTTTGATAGTCACTTACGCTATTGAAATAGATGTTTTAGCTAGCCTGGTAGAGGATAGAAGAATTTAGGGTTTGATATTTCCTTTTATGCATATATCATAACATGCTCCTATGGAAAATATGAAGATAAATTTTATTAGAAGACAAATGCTTTTCATTTTCTTGGGTTTTAATTTCTATGAAAAGAGCAACGTTGTCCCAGATGAATTGGTACCCACACTTTTCATTTATTACATCTGTCACATATCTAATAGATTTTAAAATAAATTTATCAACTTTTATAATGACTTTTGAACATAACTGTTAAATATTAGGTTCCAAATGATTTGATGCCATGGTTATTTATGATAATTTTCTCCACCTCAATATATTCCATTCCAAATTAATTGATGTGATGGATACTTGAGCTTTCACAAGAGTAAATATTGTTACAGTATGGTTAGGATGGGTTTGAGTGCTCATGTTTACGCGGTGCAAATTAAAATTTGAATCTTTTTATTTAAATGGTGTAGAGTCGAATACAAATGAGTATGACTACTGATTTTTTCCATATACACAATTATTACACTTCACATGTCTCAACATTGGTTCAAAACCAATGCAATATGATTTTTACATAATAATACAAGACCAAATTGAAAGCCCTAGTTGAAACAACTTTTTCTTTTAAAATAGAGAACTACCAAAGCGAATAATACTAAAACATGAAAGCAATTTATTTTTCATGAAAGCTCAAGCTACACAACTATGAAGTCAATCTAAGCATCTTTGGGAGATATATATTCCTAAAATAAATGAGGAAATTGGATTTAAGGACAATAACCATCCACCTTTTTTTTTTTGATCAAGTGAGAGTGGTAATTTCCATTAAACTTAAACAAAATACATATTGTACACTGTTTTGACAAAGCCGAGCACAGCAACATCAGTTATGTAAAACAAAACATACAACTGGGATATCAGAATCCCAAACCTAATTCCAAAGAGTGCAAAGAGTATAAAGAATACAAAATGACACCCAAAAATTGTCTACCCTCAGGGCGTCGCTCAGTAAATCCAGTGAACTGAAACCTTCTTAATGAACCAGAAGGAGAAAATGAGAGAATCTCGTCTCAAGCCACATAATAACCAAAAGTCCATGAAGGCGGGCCCAAATATCTGAAGGCCCATTACATTACCTAAGCACATATTTAACCCTCGCTTATCTTCCCCACTTGAAGGCCGTTCGATTCCTCCCTCTACAATCCAATGTCCATGAATGATTTCAGGATGAAACCTTGTCCATATAATATTCCTACATACGGACCCGAAATCAATTATAAGCCACCGCCCTAAACAATATTGGGTCTAATTGGAGTATTAACCTTCGATCAAGTTCTCCGCTTGAAATCCATAAGATGGGGCATCTAAAAGGCGATGACTCCAACTTGCACACGCTTTAGCCTGACATATGGACCCGAAGTATTACTAAGTCACCATACAATAAAATTTTGCGTCTGAAATGAAAGTTAACAAACATGTTGTTTAGCTCTCGAAATCCATGGGATAAAAGAAATACTTGGTGATCTCATTGACATGCACACTCTTTATAGTTTCTTCCAGACCCGAAGAGTAAATAGGTTACGCTCTATAATATTTCGAGTCTGTTTGAAAAGGTATCCTACGTTCATAATTTGACCTCCTACCAACCTGCCTGCATTCTATCACTCGCTCCTTCCCTGGGCTTGGTCCACTACCTGCTGATTCCATTGGTTCTCTCTCTTGTTATTTCTCATACCTTGAAAGTGCTTCATTTCTTCAGTGGCCTAATTTAGACAGTCATCACACAATTTCCCTGCTGGCATCATCATCCAGTCATATCTTTGATTGTTTCTTGAACAGAGTACTCCTGCGTTCGCCAGACGATCAACTAATATGTTGGCTATTCTTCACACGTGAACAAAATTGACGGTTATCAACATTCTTAGGTGTGATTGTATGCGTTGGTAGACCTACAGTAACCTCCAATGTTTCGACACTCTTTTTGGTGCAGTACCATTACATATCTTCTTGACTGAATTGATTATCACTTCAGAATCAGCCTCAATGATGGCATTATGTAAATTTGTTTCCATCAAGATTTCCAGGAATTGCTCTAAGGCCATGAGCTCTGCCATATTGTTAGTTGCCTTCCCAAATGACTATGAAAGATAACTTTTATGTTACCCTGCTCATCTCTTATGACTCCACCATAACCAGTTGCCTTAGGATTTACTTTAAAGGCCCCATCTATATTAAATTTCAAAAAACCAGGGGGAGGAGGTTTCCAGAAGTCCTTGTCCATTATTGTATGCCTTATAGTATTGCTTATTCCTTGGAGGAAAGGTAGTTGTAGACCAAAATGCAGTAGTATTTGTGCATCCTGGCCTTGATGTGGGTTATCGAGGGGTTTTTCTATGAGTGTTCCCACAGTCTCTTTGAGTTGTCTAATGATATGAGCTATGATGCTCTGGGATAAGCCAATTTTTTTCTTGAAAATCCTATTATTGCTCTCTTCCCAGACATTTTAGATTAAAAAGCCTGGAACCAGAGCCTAAGCTTTGTTGATTATCTCATTATCTAAGAAGTTTTTCCTCCAATCCTTAAAAGTGTTAGTGATACTAAAGTTATCCTTATCCATTTGTCTAAAGATTGAAGCTACCCAATTCCATAAGGAAGAGGTGAAATGACAGAGGTTGAGAAGGTGATCCATAGTTTCTTCTTGTGATTCACACAAATGGCATCTAGATGGACCGACTACACCTCTCTTCCGAAGGTTTTCCCAAGTCGGGATTTTCTTATGTTGCACCAACCACATGAACAGTTTGATTTTCATCCAATGCGGGCTCTACCATAGTTCCTTACATGCCTTATCAGGGTTAGGAAAGTCGAGCCCAAGGGCCAATCTCTTGGCTTCTTTGAGGTTGAAGTTTCCTTCTTTATTTCTTCCCCATCTCAATTGGTCAGACAATGTTGATGTCAAAATCTTAATCTGTTTCAATATCTCAGCAAGAGCATCATCCTAGGCTTTCAAAGGGGTCCCTTCACTATATGTCAGATCCTTTGAGGTTCTCCATTTTCCTTTGCTCCTTGCTTGATCCCAGAAATCACTTACCCTGAGTAGACCTTTACTATTAAAGTCATTCTTGAGATCATCTAGTTCTTCTCTTAACAGGTTGGGTTCCTGCTGCCAATCGTCCTCCCAAAACCAAGCTAGGTTACCATCTTTGATCTCCCAGAAATTGTGCTTTTGTAAAATTTCTCTATTCTCCCAGGCATTGTTCTAGATGTGGGAACCCTTGATGAGTCCAGACATTCGAATGTGATCTCTTTCTTGCCAATTATTTGCATACTTTTGTTTCCAAATATTGGCCCATGGGGTTACCGATTCCTTTAGCCATCTCCACCATAATTTTTCACCTAAAAGCTTTCTTAGGGTTTTAGGGTCATGAAGTCCTAGACCTCCATGGTTCTTAGGTTTACATATCTTATCCCATGTGATCAAAGCCTATTTCTTTTTCTCTTCCCCTATGCCCCAGAGAAATTCCCTTTGGATATTCCAGATGAGTTGCAAAAATCCTTTAGGAGCAGGAAGAGCTGATACCATGAAGATGGGAAAAATTTGTAGGACAGCGTTTGTTAGCACTAGCCTTCCTACTACATTCAAAGGTCTACTTGTCCATCTCCTGACTTTGTCCTAGATTTTATTGATTACTGGCTCCCAAACCTCCTTGCTTAGAGGTTTGTTCGTTAGAGGTATTCACAGATATTTGGAGGGTAGCTGTTCTCTTTGGAAGCCAAGAATTCTAGTGAGGTTTCTGTGAATAGCAATGTTAGTATTAAAAAAATAAAATCTTGGATTTGGCAAGGCTTACCTCTTTTCCGGCAACCATGGCAAAGTCATTCAAGATTTGTTTGAAAGCTTTAGCTTCCTTGACCATGGGTGTACCTTGTGGCATAGTGTCATCAACAGATTGTTGGTTAGTCTAGGCATCTCCATTCTAGGTGAGTTTGAGACCCTGGATTTTACCTTCAACCTTGGCTGATTTGATCGCATTGCCTAAACCTTCCATCATAAGAATAAAGAAGAAAGGGGAGAGAGGATCTCTTTGTCTGAGGCCTCTTGAAGGCCTAAAGATTTTGGATGGTGAGCCATTAAGCAGTATTGAAAAACTAGTTGTGCTAACAAGGACCATTACCCATCTTATCCATTTGTGCTCAAAGCCATACACTTTTAGTACTTCCCTGATATAAGCCCAACTTAGCTTATCATAAGCTTTCGCTAGGTCAAGTTGTGTGATTAGACCTGCTTGCTTATTACTCTTGAGAGAATGAACCACCTCGTGTGCTTGAATGAAGTTATTTAGAATTTGTTTTCCTTCCACATATCCAGTTTGCTTCTCAGACACCAGAGTTGGAAGAAGTGGCTTGAGCCTGTTTGCAATTACTTTGGATATAATTTTGTACACCACATTGCATAAAGCTAGGGGTTTGAATTTTTCTGGTTTCATAGATTTTTCCTACTTTGGAATCAGAGTTATGCAAGAGGCATTAAGTTCCCTCAAAACATTTTTGGATTTTCTCGAGTCCTGCACCACATTAAAGATATCTTGTTTGACTATTTCCCAACATGCTTTGAAGAATTCTACATTGAACCCATACAGGCCTGGAGCTTTCCCATTTTGCATCTCTTTAACGACCTCACTGACCTCCTCTTCAATCACTGGCTTGTTCAGATTGTAATTGTCTTCTCTAGTTACAAGCTTTGGAATGTACTTTGTGAAGTTGTTGATGAAATTTGATCGATCTATGAGAGTTTCCTCTGCTATGCTTTGGAAATGTTGTACCAGAGAAAATTCGATTTCTTTGTGGGTGCTGAGCTATTTCCTTGAGTATCTCTGAGTTTTGAAATCCTGTTATGAACCTTGTGCTCCATAGTTGACTTATGAGTTTTTTTTGTATTTCCTTCCCCTTCCTTAAGCCATTGCACTCTTTATTTTTGTCTCCAAAAAATATCCTCTTGCTAGCATCTGTCCTCCCATTCTTGTTGAAGAGAGTCAGCTTGTAATTTCCTTTCCTTGGTAAAGCCATCTATTATGAGCATCTGGTTGATGCCCTACAATTTCTGTTCCACTTCTTTTTTGGCTTTGAAAATATTGCCAAACACATTTTTGTTCCAATATTTGAGCCTGCGTTTGATATGTTTCAGTCTTTGATATAGAAGGAACGTATTCATACCCTAGACGGGTATATCTTCCACCCACCATCTTCCAATATTTTTGATGAAGTCAGGGTGGGTGAGCCAAACATTTTCAAATCTAAAAGGTCTGTTTCTCGAAGTGGCTATAAAAGAGGCTTCCAGTTGGATAGGCCAGTGATCAGAGCCTCCAAAAGGGAGGATGAAGGCAAACATGTCAAGGCCTGTGAGGATGAGGTCCTCAGAGATTAAGAATTTGTCTAGTTTAGAGGCTACTTGAGAGGCCTCTCCCCGCTTATTGTTCCAGGTGAATGTACCATTTTTAGTTTCTGTGTCCACTAGCTTCATGTCATTTAGGAAGTTCTGGAAGGCAATAAAGTCTCTGCCTAGTGTTCTGGTACCACCTTTTTTTCTGAAAGAGATCTGATCATATTAAAGTCCCCTCCCAAAATCCAGGGCATGACATAATATCTCTCTCTAAGCTCCTCCAGAGAAATAAGAAGCCTGAGTTTGTCTTCCAATCTTTGTGGACCATAGACATTTGTGATCAAATAGACTTCGTTGTCACCCAAATGTTGGATCACCATTGAAAGGTAGTTCCTAGATGCTTCATCATCTATGATTTCTAGTTTCTGGGGGTTCCAAAGTGTTAGAACCCCTCCTGTTGTGTTGTCTGTTTAACTTCTAAATATTCATACTTGATTATCCATTTGCTATGTATCTCTCTTATTTTTTCTATAGAGAATTTTGTTTCCTGAATAAATACCATATCAAGTTTTTCCTCTTTTATTCTATTGCTAAGATTCCCTTGTTTCCTTTTACTTCCTAGACTCCTAATATTCCACGTTGTGAGTTTCATTAAGAAAGATTTGTAAATGAGTAACTAGTAAGATATTTCATCTTAACTGAGTTTATCATGAGTTTCCCACACTCTGTCAGTAGCTCATTCTGTCTTTTCCTTCCTCTTTTCTTGCCTGGGTTTTTGAATAGGTGTCCCTGTGTTAGCTCCATCATTTTCACCCCTCCGTTTTCCTGGCTATTGTGATTACTTTCGACTCCAGCAACCTTTGTTTGAGATCTCCATAGGAAGAGTTGTTGCACTCTGTCAAACTCCTCTTGTGATAGAGAATCCACCCATTTGGTGGTTCCCTGCTCCAGGAACTTTTCTAGATCAAGATCATCCCTTTCAAGAATTTCCTGCAGATCATGGTCCTCTGTTCCAACCTCACTTGGGGTCATCTCATGGTCCTTGTCAAGTTCGATGGTGCTTGGTAGATCTTCCTTCAGTTTGTTGCTTGCAGTTATTTCCTCTATGTTCTCATCTTTTTCCTTCTCTGCAGGATTATCCTCCAGTACCCGTTCCATCCCCTTGTTCCCACCTTCTTCTTCTAAAATCTTGAAGCTGTTGTGACTTGGTTGCTTATCCTCACTGGTTTTCTTCTGGTACTTTTTCCCTCCTTTCCCTTTGCCTCCCACCTTGGTAAAGCCTTCAGGATCTTTGCTCGTGTTGGTTTTATTACTATTCTCCATTTTGTTTAATGTGAATTCTCTAAATAGGTTCCCGTGCTCATGACATCTGCGACATCTGAATGGGACATGTTCATAGTCCATCACCTGCACCCATTCTTCATCATAAACCTCTAGAATGACTTCATCCAGAAGTGCTCCTGATAGCTCCATCTCTATGCATATACGGGCAAAGGAGGCGTATTTTCCTCGCAAAGTTGCATCTGATATTTTTATAAAATGACCTAATTTATTGCCTATGGCCTTTAAGTATTCTTGTAGCCAATAATCTAAAGGTAGGGAGTAGAATCTTATCCATACCGGTACTGAAGTGAATGCCTCTTGTTCCGGGACAAAATTCATCACCCATGGTCGCATGTAGAAGCCTGCAGCAGCATAAAAATATGGTCCTCCTTCGAACACTCTATCATTGTCCTCTAGGTTTGTGAAGACCAGTGTGAAGAAACCCTTGGACCCAAGATGAAGGTTTATTCCCCCCTTTGGCTTCAAGTGGTTTTTTATCCAGGCATGCAAAGCCTTCTCCATTGGCCAAATCCCCATAAATTTTCATATTACCGCATACGCCACCATGTGATCCCTATGCACCTGTAGCATTGGATCGCTTAAAACAACCCGGGGTGTAACGGTTGACCTCAGTTTACAGATTCCTGTCATATTCTTGGACTCATTTCTTTGGCTGCCTTCTCCTACTTTCTTGTCTCTTCTGACCTCCTCATGATTTTCGTCTTGTTCATGAGCTCTGCTAGTTTTTTGTTTTCCTATGTTGATATCCGCAGTTTCAACCTCCATAGGCTTCTTGAAGCGATTTGACACAACATCCCTACTGCTGTTCGTAACTGCTTGACTGTAGGAGGGAGTGAAACTCCCCCTCCTCGCCCCTCCATGGTAACCAACACTACTACCTGTTACAAACCCTTGCTCTGCTCGCTTCTTTGCTCCGCTCCTCTGGATTCCAAAATTTTCAGCTCAAACATTTACTTTTGTGCTAGAATAACCATCCACTTAAAATAGCATGATCTACAAAAATATACTTGAGTCAAAATAAAACCTAAATTAGTAAAAACCACAATTACTATTAGTTTTTGTATGGACATTTTGAAAAAACTACAATAGAGCAAGGAAAATTTTTTACACTAAATAAAAAATTTCCTGTTTTAGTGCCCACAAGGACATTAAGTTTTTTCTCATGACCTTCTTATCCAATCATGTGAAACAATAGGGCAGACAGTGGTTTAGGTATTCTGTCGAATTACGACATGGAGATGGTTGGTGCTATTGATCAAAATGATCCTAACTCGCTCTTCATAAAACTAGGTTAACCAGATTATAGTTTCTCATAGTTATATTTACCTTCTCATCTCCATGCCCTCATGGTCATCCCTAATTGATATCATCCTTCTGCTGCCATGATTTTTAAATATTTGTGCAATTATTTTTTATTGCTAAACTTCATAAGATAACCACCTAAAATTAAAATCCTCGAAAATAACTCATACTTAGGTAAATAACATATTTACCATTAGCTATTTGATGAAAACAGATCTGGGTAAGAGCCCAAAATCCCCTTTCATATATAACAAATCGGCCCTTGATTTGTGGTTATGCCCCACAAGGCCTTATCGGAAGCTGTCTTTAGGCTGAAAGCCTTTTATAACAATGGGTTTACATTAAGAATCAGAAGCCACCTTTTTATTGTCGCTTTTAATCACCCATCAGAAGCCACCAACCGAGCTTTAAATCAACCATCACACAGGCTTTTATATATATGCCTTAACCCCCCCCATAGCCATATATCATATAATATATGAGAAATACTTAAAAGCGCTCCCATTCAAATGCATGGACTTCAACTTTCATATATCCGCCTTTATAATGTCAGCGGTTCCAGATTTCGGCGGTCCTAAATAAACTCTTAAGCCAGACCTCCGACGAGATGCGGAACCGACTCACCTTTAGGCTCCCTTCTATATTATTTCGGATCCGATGTATATCGGCGGTTCTGCTTATCGGCACTATAACAATAGTCTCCCCTCCTTTCTTCCGATCCGACAGACCCGATGCCTTTATCAGCTCCTTCCTATACCGGTTTCAGATCTATCTTATCGGCGGATTCGTATCGGCAGGTTTGCAATGTAATGGGTCTGCGGACCCGGTCTCCTTTGAGATGCTCTATAATACAATTTCGGCTCCGGATGTTTTCGGGGCTGTCACTTTGGCAATCCCAAAGGCTCTCCTCCGATCCGATACTGGCTTCAGACCCGATATGGGGTTATATTCAACCTTGATATGGATTTCGGCTCCGATATATGTCGGAGCTTCTATGATACTGTTCTAAGCCCTTATCCGATGTGATATTGGGTTCCGGACCTGATATGGGTCTGGACCAGGATTAATGCAATTCCGCGTCCGTCACACTGTCCCGCTTAAGGGAATATCCCTCTTCTCCTGTATAAACAGAAATACACACAGGGCTCTATAAAAAGGACTTAGAGAGTCCACGGAAGAAGCAGTTAAATGGAAATCACTCTGTAAGCATGAATCGAGCACTAAGACTTAATTAATCACCATGCGGGATAATATAAGGCATGCTTCCTCCTTCAACCCATAGTGAATAAACACCTAACGCATACACAGATAACAAGGAACCATTAACTCCCATACACATCATAAAAAATCATAGCGTAGGCACTTCATATGTGCAAACATCATCAGGAACTATGCATATATTAATCTGAAGTTAATAAATCTACATTAAGACTTTGGTCTCATATACATACACACATATGCATAGGCACACAGGTCTAACAATCAATGTTGCACTCTCTCTCAGGCTCGATTATCAATTCTAGTGCCTCTCTCCTCACAAGCTAAATTCTCCACTCTAGTGGCTCTCCTATCTCTATTCTACCCTATCTACCCTCTCATTTTCTTTTGAGGCTCATAACTTTATACAAATTGAATTGAACCAATTTAGGTTCAAATCCCTTTAATCACTCAAAAAAGTCCTCAAAGATCTCAGCACCTCTAGAATCTAGATTTTATCCCTAAATTCTTAAAACTAAATCTAACTTATGCTCATAATTAATTCTGAAATATCTCAAGGCTAATTTCTCTCCTATTGTCCAATTATTTGGAAACATTTCAAATCCTCTCAAAATCTCATAAATATTTACATAAAATTAACAATTTCTCAAAAACTTGAGACCCCTAGGTTTAATAAAAATACAAGGGATTTTCCCGAGTTAATGCTCCTGCACCAGACTCCCAAGGTAGAAAATGACCATGATCTCCAGATCATGTGTTTCAAATTTTTGTCCGCCTGGATCCCACATTTTGTTTTGCAAGTTATCATTAATTTTCGCTGTCGTATGCTGCTTTTCTTCAGGTCTCCATATCTTATGTTGTAATGCTCCACTTGCTCTGCTCTTGCTATCTTTCGCTGTCTTCCTCTTATTGTCTTTCCTTTTCTTTCTTACTACTGACCTCTTCCGGGATACTTTCATCATCAATTTTATGATGCTTTCAATCTCTCGGTCCAATAAATCTCCCAGCTGCTGATTTCTAACTGTCTGCTGAGCTAAGACGGCTTGCTCAGTTTTTACTTTCTCTATTGGTACTGTCACTTGCTGACTTCTTGCTTCTATGCTTATTTCTGTTCTGACTTGTTCAGTCTTCACCGCCACCCAATCATCCACACCCTCTTGTCTTCTGGAATAGAAAACCTCTTCTCTCTTCATTTGACTGCTCGACTGAGTCAAATATTCACCAGTACCTACAACAATACCTGCATTCACAAAACACTTGTTAGAATAAAAAACATAAGGCCTTAGTGCCTTACTTCCCACTGCCAGCACTTCAGTATGCTGATCCAAATCATTCTTGAGACTATCAGTTAGTCTCTCCTCGACATCATCTTCTTCGAGAATACCTCTGTGTTCTAGAACCTCTTTATTTCCATTCATCTCTGTTTTATACTTTGAACACTGATCCTTTGTGCTTCTAGTCTCTGCTCTAGAATACTTAACTCATGCCATAAACTTTTCATCTCCTTTGAGAAACTTTCTGTGCAATCTTCAATACTTTCATAAGCCAAGCTTTCTATTGTCACCATCTCATCATCTGTTATTAGAACATAATTCTGATTCTCAACTCCTGCAATAAACTCAGTTATCTGTCCATCACTTAATAAAAACAATTGATCATCATCATGTATCATCCCTGCATTCATACACAACTTGTCAGTTTGAAAACTACAAGTTTCAACAACTTTAACCGTCGGTTCATATACCAACTCTTCCAACTAAATCTCTTTTTCATTCATATGAACTTCCTCCTATATTGTAACAGTAAAAGCATCACTGCTTTCTTCTTCAGAGTACTTATCTCCTGAAAGACTCCTTTCCACACTTGTGACAGCTTCACAAGATTGCGCATCCTCCTCAGCCCCTGTAACCACATCAAAATTATCAGCTACAAAAATACAAGAGTTCACATTATCCAGCTGGTCTGGATCTACCCAATAACTCAAGAAATCATCAATGATCTCCTCCTCTGTTTCATCAATGGAAACCTCTTCTTCCAACTCAGCTGCTCTGAGTTCTTCTCGTTTTAACTGTACATCCATCATCTTCTCGAGCTTCTTCAGCTCTTCTGTTAACCGCATGTTTATTTGTCGATCCCTTTTCTGCTGTAGCCTCTGCCACTTCACTCTCTTCCTCATCAGCCAACCATGTCTCTGGCCTTTCATATTCTCTTGCAACAACTCCATCAATAACTCAAGATGAATTGTGATCTCAACTTTCTCTTTCTCGTACTCTTCGTTAGTCCACTGCTTCAATATGCCATTTGCCTTGGCATCTTTCTCCCTCATTCTAATGTGGTTTCCCTCTGAACCTCCGCTTTCTCCTTTATGACTTTCAGTAGCCATTTCCTTCGCCATGAGTTTCTCACTCATGAGTTGCATCAAGCCTCTGCAACAATAACCTCTCCTGCTGCCACTTACCTCACCAATCCATTCCTCTGGATCTGGTCTTTTGGTAATCACCCGATCCTCTGCTGGAACCTTTCGAGCATTCTCCACTGCTCCTTCAGGCTTTTCTCATCTGCAACTCTTAAGAACACACTTTTCCTTTTCATTCAACCTCCGTTGAATCTTTAGGTTCTGCCACACACCTAGAATCCTCTGTTGGATTCCATCACTGCTCTCAAGCTGTGATCTACTTCTTCCTGCTGAGATTTCTCCACTATGCCTACAACCAAATTCTGTAAATAGTCTTCAAACCAGAGTTCAATATCAGCTACACAATCCCACCTTTCAAGATCCTGTTGATCTCGCTTCCTTCCTCAACTGCACTTGCATACCTATGCTGCCATCTTCATCAGTTTCACAATCCGACATTCATTCACCACATGAAATTAACTAAATTAAAAAAAACTTGAATCCTCTCCCAGAGCTATTCCATCTCTTCAACAAAACCTTCTGTCTTTATTTAGAAAGTTGTCTCATCGATTTATATTTAATGCTAACATATCTGCATCTTTCATAAAAGGATTAATGCATTCAACAAACATCTGATGCATTCTCCATAAAAAGTTAAAACTTCATCGAGAATCGATGGACCATAACATTCATATTGATTTCTCTACTTAGCATACAATCAAATAATAGCTAGTCACAAATTTTGAACCACGCATTACCTTCAACCACGCTGCATCTGATAATTCGTGCCACTATTTTAACACTGTCATTACCCTTCTAAATACCATTCAACACTGACACAGGCTTTCATAAAAAAACGCAACTTCCGTTCTTCATTAACAAATGTATGAAATAATCTCAGCGCAAAGTTTGCTATGCGTTCACTCCAGATCCAAGGTAACTTAGGAAACGATGGTTTTCATCGTATTCTTCAGCATCAACAAACCATTCCACTACTTCAACGCAATCTGATTTGCTGAATGTTAACACTGTAGATTGACACGCTATCTCAACTCGTCCCTACGCCTTCTAGCATGCTGACTCTGCATCCATCACCTGCAAACACAAATTCGACAGAGCCAAACATACACTACACACACATTTCTTTTCCCGCTCTGATACCAAAATGATGAAAAGAGATCTGGGTATGAGCCCAAAATCCCCTTTCATATATAACAAATCGGCCCTTGATTTGTGGTTATGCCCCACAAGGCCCTATCGGAAGTTGTCTTTAGGCTGAAAGCCTTTTATAACAATGGGCTTACATTAAGAATCAGAAGCCACCTTTTTATCGGCGCTTTTAATCACCCATCGGAAGCCACCAACCGAGCTTTAAATCAACCATCACACAGGCTTTTATATATATGCCTTTAACCCCCCCCATAGCCATATATCATATAATATACGGGAAATACTTAAAAGCGCTCCCATTCAAATGCATGGACTTCAACTTTCATATATTTGCCTTTATAATGTCAGCGGTTCCAGATTTCGGCGGTCCCAAATAAACTCTTAAGCCAGACCTCCGATGAGATGCGGAACCGACTCACCTTTAGGCTCCCTTCTATATTATTTCGGATCCGATGTATATCGGCGGTTCCGCTTATCGGTGCTATAACAATAGTCTCCCCTCCTTTCTTCCGATCCGACGGACCCGATGCCTTTATCAGCTCCTTCCTATACCGGTTTCGGATCCGTCTTATCGGCGGATTCGTATCGGCCGGTTTGCAATGTAATGGGTTTGCGGACCCGATCTCCTTTGAGCTGCTCTATAATACAATTTCGGCTCCGGATGTTTTCTGGGTTGTCACTTTGGCAATCCCAAAGGATCTCCTCCGATCCGATACTGGCTTCGGACCCGATATGGGGTTATATTAAACCTTGATATGGATTTCGGCTCCAATATATGTCGGAGCTTCTATGATACTATTCTAAGCCCTTCTCCGATGCGATATTGGGTTCCGGACCTGATATGGGTCTGGACCAGGATTAATGCAATTCCGCGTCCGTCACACTGTCCCGCTTAAGGGAATATCCCTCTTCTCCTGTATAAATAGAAATACACACAGGGCTCTATAAAAAGGACTTAGAGAGTCCACGGAAGAAGCAGTTAAATGGAAATCACTCTGTAAGCATGAATCGAGCACTAAGACTTAATTAATCATCATGCGGGATAATATAAGGCATGCTTCCTCCTTCAACCCACAGTGAATAAACACCTAACACATACACAGATAACATGGAACCATTAACTCCCATACACATCATAAACAATCATAGCGCAGGTACTTCATATGTGCAAACATCATCAGGAACTATGCATATATTATTCTGAAGTTAATAAATCTACATTGAGACTTTGGTCTCATATACATACACACATATGCACAGGCACGCAGGCCTAACAATCAATGCCGCACTCTCTCTCAGGCTCGATTATCAATTCTAGTGCCTCTCTCCTCACAAGCTAAATTCTCCACTCTAGTGGCTCTCCTATCTCTATTTTATCCTATCTACCCTCTCATTTGCTTTTGAGGCTCATAACTTTATACAAATTGAATTGAACCAATTTAGGTTCAAATCCCTTTAATCACTCAACAAAGTCCTCAAAGATCTCAACACCCCTAGAATCTAGATTTTATCCCTAAATTCTTAAAACTAAATCTAACTTAGGCTCATAATTAATTCTGAAATATCTCAAGGCTAATTTCTCTCCTGTTGTCCAATTATTCGGAAACATTTCAAATCCTCTCAAAATCTCATAAATATTTACATTAAATTAACAATTTCTCAAAAACATGAGACCCCTAGGTTTAATAAAAATACAAGGGATTTTCCCGAGCTAATGCTCCTGCATCACTATTTCCCACCATAATTTAAGAAAAGTATTTGCATAAATAATGAACACGAACAAGATGGAAATAAATATAACTATCGAATTTCATGCCTACAATTATTTATGTTTTCTTCAATGCTTTAACATGTAGGAGTAAAAGTGTAAATGTGCAAACTCAGTAGTGGTTACTATCTACAAAAAATTTATGCAATTCCTTATTCCTTAGTAGGAAATTAACTTTTTCACTTCATATATCAATTTGCAACTTTTCTGAAAACATAACATCCACTTAAGTGGTAGGGACTATGGAAACACTTGTTACTATTAATTTTTTATGCAAGGACTTGCTTAGATTATGTTGGGAAGTAACTATAGTAAATATGATATTTATGTGGGTATGAACTATTTTGAAGGATTTTATCTTTGGATTAAAAATCACTACACAAATATCTAAAGTTGATGCATGAATATTGGAACCATATCCATAAACTATGACCTAAAATATGTGTACTTATCCACATGGAATTATATCATGCAAAGACTAAAATAAGACATGGTTCAATCCAACGTTTGAAAATTAAGTTTTAAAAATATTGAAAAAAATTTATTTTTCAAGGTTAAACATTACAAGTTTTATTGATCATTGCTAAACTAATAATGGTCAACAGAAATCGATTGTTAGAGTGGACTTACAAACTACACAGCAGTGAGTACCTTTCGCCTAGTTTAAATATAGCTACCAAAACTAGAACAAAAAGAGGTAAAATTGGAAAACAAGAGATTAGAAAAAAAAGGGGGGACAAGTCATGGTCATTAAAAAATTGTCATTTGATGACCAAGACAAGCCATGAAGGGAAAACTCACTATGAAGTTCTACCCTTCATGGAGATATTAATTTGACTTATGAAAGGGACAATATTTGTCCACCATGTAGATATTTTACTCATACAATTAAAGAATTTTACATTCAATTTGAACTCTTTTTCAATGAATGGTTCTGGAACAAGTTATGCAATTTGTAAAGTTTACAGATTTTGATAACAAATTGTTCATCATTTTTCCTTTTTAAATATACCCCATTTTATGAATTTTCTTTTGAATACAATTTTTTTTTTTTTCATAGACTTTAAATTACCTAACATAAAAAAATTACATAGTGCTTAGTTTATTATTATCTTAAACCTTTATATTACTATGGTCCCACATAGATGAAATGGTTCAAAAAACAATTTTATCGTTATTGTCCATTTATATCTATGTTAGGCTTTACACATGGTTTGCTTGCAACCTTTATTTTAATATCAATTTAATTTTTCTAAATTTGGGGTTGTGATTATTTTGCAACATACTCATTATATATATGTATGTATGTATGTATGTTAACAACATCATGAATTGGAAAATTTAATACATTAATAAAAAGATAATATTTCTTTTATAGTTCTTCATTTTCCTAAAACTTTTACCTTGACTCACAAACTTTCATGAGATTAATGGTCTAGTTTGGCTCATGAGCACCTCAATTCTCTACTCACATGCACACATTATTAATGTTTAATTATTGCTTAGAGAATATTTTTGTACATAAGAATAGATAATATTTTTGAGCACTCTATTGTCTTGAGATTAGAAAAGTGTATAATAAAATATGCACAATACAACAACTTACAATTTCATTAAAAACATCTTAGAGAATCAGAATCATGAGATTACTAGGTGCACTTATGCGTAGGTCACCGACAATTGAAAGGATGAAATAGATGTCAACACACAATAATGAACAATCCTTTGTTTTCACATTTCAAGAGGTGGCTAATTGCATTCCGATTTCACATTAAATGCTAACTAATCCATCTTTTAATAAATAATAAAAATAATGTGGATTGTACGAGTAATTAATGATAATGATGCACTGTATTAAATTCTTTTTCCACCATCGCATAATAAGAAGTAAAACATTTAAACCAAAAATATTTGAGATAAAAGGATTTAAATTTTATTTAAAAATAATAAATTTATTTTTATAATGTTGAACTTTGAATAAAGTTTAATTTTTTTTAGTCAAAGAGAAACTTTGAATAAAGTGTAATTTTTTTTAGTGAAAGAGAAACTTTGAATAAAGTTTATTTTTTTTAGTCAAAGACAAATTAATCGTTTCTCATACATCAATAAAAAAAAATAAATACAATACCAACAAATATTATAATAATATTAATATTAAAAAACCTTTTAATTTTTTATAATTTAAATTATTTACATTGGATTAATATATTTATATATTAATTAAATTAATAGACCATTTTTTTTTTCATAAAACATTTTTTTTCCTTAAACGTTCTTTTTTTTCTAAGTATTACACTTTATACGTATCCTACCTCTTATGAATTAAAAATAAATAAATAAACATGCAAGTATATTTTTACTAGTTTAATTTAGGTGTATTTGTAATGTAACATGATCTCTAGATGTCAGTTACACGTCATTATCTTATTTCAACCTAAGGAAAGCAAAAAAGCACGCCATTTCACTTTCACAAAATAAGAGAAGTATGAACCGTTAGATGGTTATCTTATTTCAACCTAAGGAAAGCAAAAAAGCATGCCATTTCACTTTCACAAAATAAGAGAAGTATGAACCGTTAGATGGACATGGATAGTAGGTGAATGAAATTTAGAGTCATACTCTTTAAATACAACGTAACACAAGGAAATGATATGCTCGATCTGGTTCGACATCTTCTCGTTCAATCCAGGGACGCAGACTCAAACTTAGTTAGCTTTTCCGCTTTTCACCCGTTGGGAAACCAATATATCACTGCTGTTCGGGTTATTCAACGAACTACACTCAAACATTCGATGAATTCCGCGATAGTTTTAATGTGCAGATCCTATCATCTTAAATATTCGCATCATGTAATTCTCACATCTTGGATTCTGAAACATAGTTTTCAATTCACTCCTTGTATTAACATCATGAGGAATGGTATAATAGTAAATA
This sequence comes from Pinus tabuliformis, assembly GCA_031772625.1. Classification (NCBI taxonomy): domain Eukaryota; kingdom Viridiplantae; phylum Streptophyta; class Pinopsida; order Pinales; family Pinaceae; genus Pinus; species Pinus tabuliformis. Next base: position 1,069,656,442 of record CM062809.1, read on the forward strand.
GTAATTGGTGAAATATTTGAATCAATAAGATTTGAGATAAATGAATTTAAATTTTATTTAAAAAATAATAAATTTGATTTTATAAGGTTAAGTTTTAGGTAAATTTTAAATTTTTATAGTCAAAGGAAAACTAATAGTAAGTCAATGAAACACTGAACACATTATGAAAAATTGAATACGATATGTTCTGCCACTTAGTTTAATTATTGAATTTTGACTCGTGAAATTTTGTTTTTAGTGTATTGTACTACATACATACACCTTAATATGACTTGTTTTTGGGAAAAATCACTACCTACATTCTTGAAAGTTATAACCAGTAAACAATTGGACCAAACAATTTTGATTGGACATCTGAAGAAACCCATTCAGGACTGGCATTATCATAAGAATAAAATAGTATACAAGAAGAGTCATAAATAATGAGGCCCGTGGGAAAATTATATCACTAAGAATACATAATCAACCATGGTTAAGCATGGTCAACCACTGTCCAATGTCGCATTGTGACAAGGATTGTCTCAATATGAAAATCAACCATGGCCAACCATGGTAAACCATGTTTATTTTAATTTTTATAATATTTATGTTAGGGTTTATAATATTAATCCATTGGGTTTAATGTTAATGCCTTGTGTTCATAATCCCTTAGGGTTTTAGTACTAATCCACTCGGTTTATTATTCCCTTAGGTTTATAATATTAATCCCTTAGGTTTATTATTTCCTTGGTTTTATAATATCAATCCCTTGAGTTTATTATTCCCTTGGGTTTATAAAATCAATCATAGTCAACCATGGGTAACCATGGACGAATGTCACATTATGACATTGATTGTCTCAAATTGAAAATCAACCATGGTCAACCATGGTCCAATGTCACATTGTGACAATATTTTCTCGATATGGAATCAATCATGGTCAACCATGGTCAACCACAGTCCAACTTTGCATTGTGATAAGGATTGTCTCAATATGGAAATCAAACATGGCCAACCATGTTTATTTTAGGGTTTATAATATTTATCTTAAGGTTTATATACGTTGGGTTTATAATTTTTATCCCTTGGGTTTATAATATCAATCCCTTGGGTTTATTACTATAAGAGTTTATATTCCTGGGATTTAGTATTATTCCCTTAGGTTTATTATCCCTTGGGGTGATGCAGGAGCATCCGGACACCTCAATGAAAGAAAATTAGAGAAAGAGGATAGGTGGAAAACAACATGGACAGCCAGGCGAACAAGATTCGGTTAATAAACTAATTTTAGTTAAAAATCAGTTAAAACTGACTGTATTTGAATGTGTATGTGTAATAAGAACTGAAGGATTCATGAGAGAAGGAGGAAGAAGAGGAGAAAACCCTGTGCGTGAGAGAGAGGACAAAATGTAGTTGCTGGAGAAATCTTACTTAAGGCTGAGATGCCTTAAAACTGTAATCTGAATTTGTACATAATACAAATGTGTTTTTGTGAACTTACGTCTGTATTTTTTGTTTTGAATGGTTTGCCATCGATTTTCTGAAGCCATGGCGTGTTTTTCAAGTCAGCCGTTGATGTGGAGAACCGGTTTCGCAAAGTGTTGTCCCCTTCATTTAGGCATTTAGAGTGTTTTTAGTTTCAGGTATTTTTGTTTGCAGTATCATGATGTTGAGTGAGTTATCGCTTCAGGGACGACAGTGGAAACAGTTCGAAGGTGGAGAGCCGGAGTTCTCGCTTAAGGGACGACAGTGGAAGCAGTTCGAAGGTGGAGAGCCGAAGAGGCGATCGTGATCAGTAATCCGAGCGAAAGCAGGGAGGTGGTGGACGGATGCAAAGCTGTGGGCATTCCAGCATTTGCTGATCTATCAGCCCATTCTGGAGATACGTTGGATGAATACGAAGATAAAGGCAAGGTTGGAAATCCCAGAACACCTGAACTGCCTCTAAAAGGCAACGGAATTAAAAGTTAAAGCGGCTATACGCCAGGTACCCAGCCCAGTTTTATTGTTTTACTGCAAAAATAATTGTTAAACTGATCCGTGAAGATCGAACAGGACCTCCTGTGAATGGTGGGGGTTAGTTGCACAGCGAGACGACGCTGGAAGGGCACAAGAGATCGCAAGGATTTGGTAGGAAATCGCACACTAATCAGCATTGTGCTGCTCGCTTATTGAAAAACCAGAAGGTAGTTGTGCATGTGCCTTCTCAAATTTGTGCTCATGAAGTTGAGGAAATAGGCGTGGCAGGTTTGGAAGAGAACCTCAGTTGTGCCGATGGTAAGGGTGGTGATAGTAAAGATAATAAGAAGAGACTAAGAGGCGACTCCTATAGGCTGCATGGGCCCATAACCCACAGGTCCCAAGATCGGACTTGTGAAAATACTGAAAACGAAGAGACCCCAGAATTCGTTTTCATCATGGGGTTTTAGGATTAATCCTTATGGTTTATTATTCCTTTCGGTTTATAATATCGATCATGGTCAACCATGGTTAACCATGTTTTATAAATTAAATCATGGTCAACCATATTTATAAAATCAATCATGGTCAACCATGGTTAATCATGGTCATTCATGCTCCAATGTCGCATTGTAACAAAGATTGTCTCAATATGAAAATCAATCATCTTTTCAACCATGGTCCAACGTCGCATTATGACACAGATTGTTATAATATAATAATAATTGTCAACCATGATCAACCATGGTCAAGGTTGGTAAACCATGTTCAACCATGTTTTATAAAATCAAACATTTTCATCCATGGTGAACCATGGTCGAATGTCGCATTGTGACAAAGATTGTTTTGATATGAAAATAAACCATGGTTAAGCATGGTCAACCATGGTCCATAGTCGCATTGTGACAAGGATTGTCTCGATATGAAAATCAACCATGGTCAACCATGTTTATTTCAATGTTTATAATATTTATCTTAGGGTTTGTATACCTTTGGTTTATAGTATTAGTCCCTTGGGTTTAATATTATTCCTTTGGCGTTATAATATCAATCCCATGGGTTTATTATTTACTTGGGCTTATAATATCAATCATGGTCAACCATGGTCAATCATAGACAACCATGGTCAATCATCGCATTGTGACAATGATTGTCTCAATATGAAAATCAACCATGGTCAACCATTGTCCAATGTCACAGAGTGTCTCGATATGAAAATCAATCATAGTTAAACATGGTCAACCATGGTCCAACGTTGCATTGTGACAAGGATTGCCTCAATATGCAAATCAGCCATGGTCAACCATGTTTATTTCATGGTTTATAATATTTTTCTTAGGGTTTATATACCTTGGGTTTATAATTTTTATCCATTGGGTTTATAATATCAATCACTTAGGTTTATTAATTTAACAGTTGATATTCCAAGGGCTTAATATTATTCCCTTAGGTTTATAATCCCTTCATTTTTTAGTATTTGTCCCTAGGGTTTATAATATCGATCATGGTTAACCATGGTCCAACGTTGCATTGTGACAAATATTGTCTCAATATGAGAATCAACCATGGTCAACCATGGTCGAATGTCGCATTGTGATAAATATTTTGTCGATTTGAAAATAAATCATGGTCAAGCATGGCCTAATGTCATATTGTGACAAGGATTGTCTGAGTATGAAAATCAACCATGGTCAACCATGTTTATTTTAGTGTTTATAATATTTATCTTAGGGTTATATACCTTGGGTTTATAATATTAGTCACTTGGTTTTAATATTATTCAACCATGGTCCAAGGTCACATCGCGCAAAGATTGTCTCAATATGAAAATCATTTATTGTCTCAACCATAGTCCAACATCGCATTATGACAAAGATTTTCTTAATATGATAATCATTATCGAAACGTCGATACAAAGAATTATGGATGTGATAATCCCGAAAAAAAACTCTACACAAAATACAATTCACAGAAGCCTCAAGACAATAATCATGATATTTATTATTATTATTATTATTATTATTAATTAATAATTAATAATATATAATAGATAATTAAATAATTAATTTAAAATAATAATATGAATAAATAATTATGAATTAATTAGTAATTAATAAATAAATATTATCTATTATTTATTATTTAATTAATAATTAATTATTAATAAAAATAGTATGAATTAATTATTAATAATTAAAGATTATTATCATTATTTTAAAACAATTATTGTTATTACTAAATAATTATTATTATTAAGATTATCATTATTTATTAATATTCATACTATTATCTAATAAATATTATTATTAAATAATCTATTTCTATTAAATAATTTAAAATTAAATAATAATAAATTAAATATAATATTAAATAAAAATTAATATAGATTAATAATTATAATGATAATAATAATATTTTTTATTGTAATAGTTTTTTTATATTATTTTTATTATTATATATTTATCAATGATAGATATAAATGAAGCTTTCGATGTATCCCTAGGGTTTACTATCTTTTGGGTTAATATTATTGCCTTGGGTTTATAATGCCTTGGGGTTTTAGTATTAAACCCAAGGAATTGAGAATATAAACCCAAGGGATTATAAACCTAAGGGTTTTTAGTATTAATCCCTTGTATTGATATTATTCCCTTGGGTTCATAATTCCTTAGGTTTATTATCCCTTGTGGTTTTAGTATTAAACCCAAGGGATTGATATTATGAACCTAATGGAATATAAACCTAAGGGATTAGTAATAACAACCAAGGGATTATAAACTCCAAGGTTTTGGGTATTAATCCCTTGTTATTTATATTGCTATAAATTTATCATTTGTAGATACAAATGAAGTATTTGGCTATATCAACCACATTAATATTTTTAATGTGGTTTTGCTAGTGCATTAATGTTTGTTAATATACATTACTATACATCAATGTACTTTAATTAATATACATTAGTGTGCATAAGAGTGATGTACACACACTAAAGTACATTAATGCAAAATATTGTACGTAAGTACACTAATTTACATTTAAATACTTTAATATACCAATATGCACAATAATATACATTTCATATATATAAATGGACAATATTGTATATGGAAGTTCATATAAATGTATATAAATATTAATGTGTATTAATGTATATTTATAAATGTGGTTGATATAAGCCTATCAACATTTATTAACCACATTTATTAAAATGGTTGTACTCGTATGATATTTTATTTCCAACTTCTCTCTACACGATGTAAATATATTTAATAAAAATTATAAAATTTAATAAAAATGAAAAATATAAAAAAAAAACAAAGTAATGTTCACCGATACAATTTCTATAAGAGATATTTAGCTAGATTTTATTTAGAGATTAACCTATATATTATCTAGTTGAATTCTTTTCTTTCGCAAATTTTTATTCCCAAGCGCATATAAGATTTCTATTAGCAAGGGAACACGTTGCAATGTTTTTGTTTTTTACCTTTGAAGTATTTCAAAAGAGGCACACAACAAAGTCTTCGATTATATTCAAATGTTCAAACTCATAGACGCAGATAAGTCTTAGATTTTATTAAGTCTCAAGGCTGTAGGTAGGGGAGTTTAATGTACCACACATAAAAGACAAAACCCCTATTTATTTCATTAAACAAACAATATCCATTTACTTATTTTACAATCAAAGAGATAAATAATTACAATGTTGGTCCCTAAATGATACGTTAGACTTACTTGAAACTCAAATGCCACATTACTCTCCAAATACACTCAAGGCATTTCACTATATTGATAAATTTAAATATAAAGTCCACTAGATATTATCATTAAGAATGCCCACTCAAAAAGCTTGATAACAACAAAATCAAATCCAAGAAATTCTACACTTTTCTAGGCCAATAATCAAAAGATAATAAGGGATCAATATCAATATCTTATAGATGAGAAATGTAGGAATCTCATGGATTTATAGTGGACATAATTCGATATATTCATTATTAGGGGATAATACCATACCACATGAGTTCATATTGGGGGATATATATTGAGGGAAAAATGACACAATATATTGAGTATATAATAGGGGTAAAGGGTTTTAATATTGGTTGGTATAAAAAATGGAACTCAAAATTAATAAAAAATATAAAGAGATATAAAAAATGCTAATGAAAAAAAGGAAACCTAAAATATCTAGTGAAAGTAGGGGGTTCTAAATTGGGAAGGTGTATTGAGTTCGAATTGGTAGGGGGTTAAATGATGTGATTTTTAGAAGTATTTTCCAATATGTAGTCAAATTAAAGGTGTTGTTTAGTATGCCACAAACGCACACGCTATGTTATAGTCTCATTGAATGAAACCGCATGTATCTTCCACACCCTTTACTAACACATTCAAAATTTCTAACACACTTTGCCAACCCTTATACAGAAACATGACATAAACTAAAAGAAAAAAAAACACAACTAATTGCATCTCAAAAAAACTTAAAAGATGAAATTGAATAATTTAATATATCGGTATACCACTCTAAATAACATTAACTTCTTGACAAAATACATTGATAGTTCAACTCAATATTGGGACGAGCCATACCTTGATTTAAGGTTGAAAAGTGATAACTCGGATGATAATCATGCATTTAAGTACCAAGTGATAGTTTTTTTACACTAGTTTACTGTGACAAAAAAATATGACGTGAGCATATCTCCTCATAATTTCAATGGATAAAGAAGTATGATGGTGGTGTTGCTAGTTTTTCCAGGCAAATATCAATTAGGTAAAACTGTGAATTAAAAGAGAGGGAAACAATCCTTTAATTCTTTTTGTTTTCCAAACAATATTACCCTATAAAAGGAAATAAATGTTTTTCTATTATTAGATCTCTAATATTTTTGATAAAATATCAATCATTATACTACAATATTAATGGTTTTAAGGGAAATATATGTTTTTATATACATTACTTATTAAATATTTATATTTGGGAATATTAATGGTTTTAAGGGAAATAGATGTTTTTATATACATTACTTATTAAATATTTATATTTGGTAAAATTTATATTTTGTAAAATATTAAGGGTATTAAGGGAAATAGATGTTTTTATATACATTATTTATTAAATATTTATATTTGGTAAAATACAATACGTGATAGCATTGAGTGTTTATATGTTTTTTAATTCGACTAAATAGCAAGGTGGAAAGCAATAAGTGACGAAATGTGCATTAATTCTAGAAATTCTCAATTAGTTCTAACATGATTATATGTGCACTTACTACCGCCTTAATTTAAATTCAAACCATAATATAACTTTTAAAATAAATAAATAAAATTTAATAATTAGAAAAATAAAAATTTATTGTCTAATATCCACTTTACATATTGTTTAAAAATTTTCGGTCAACACTTTTTGAATAGGCTAGGGAGGGACGCCATTGTGCGCCCTCCCCTCCACCTGGCGGACAAGCACGTGGACGGCACTCTCTCTCGTACGACACGCGTCAAGCTTGGAGAGCCATCTGTTCTGCAGTGTGTCAACGGTTAAAACTTCACCTGCCGACCATCCGCTCGCTCATTTCCGTCTTTAAGCCGCAGTGTGTGGTTTGCCTGTGGGTTTTCTGTTCGGGTCCGGTGTTTGTTCGAAGCCCTCCGTCGATGATGGCACGGGAGGGCTCCATTACCTGTGCATGATGTCCGCCATGGTTGAGCTCATGTCCTCCAATTGCTGTTCAGTCTGGACCGCCGGTGGTTTAGGGTTTCTTGGGTGGTTGTTTAATTCGCGCTATTTGCCCACCAATTGCTGTTTAGTCTGGACCGCCGGTGGTTTAGGGTTTCCTGGGTGGTTGTTTAATTCATGCTATTTGCTGTTTGGGGAGGAGCCAGTACCAATTTACAGGTAATTGCATATTTCGGTGGTATTTGTGTGGTTTTTTGGGTTTTTTTTTTCTGCATTTGCTCATTTGCTAATTTTTTCCAATTTTTGCAGCTGTGGCAGGTCCGGCGAGCGCTGGAGAAGGTCCGCCGAATGTGTGGCGAGCTCTGGACTGATGGCTTCTATCCGGTAGGATTTTTATCCTACCAGCCATTTTCTGAAGTGTTTTTCAACACCTCTCACCGTGTGTTTCTCAACACCTCACCTCGCTTATTGGAAGTTTTGTTAAATTTGGAGACAGGTTTTACCTTGCGTATTGAATTTAAGTTCTTTATAAGTCTTTATTCCCATCTCTATTGTAGCAGCCCTTTGGTTTTGTCTGGCAGCTTTGAGTAGTAGCTCTTTGGTTTTGTTGAAGGTATAATTTATTAGCTGCTTTGTTGAAGGGTTTAGGGTTTTGGATTCTAATGGCAGCTTGGTTTTGGTTGCCATCTCCAAAGCTTGCAGCTAGTGTGAGACTCGGAACATACGGAAATGATGTTGTAGCTTTTCGGTGTTAAGGTCTTGTGCTTTTTTCTGATATAATGGTGCTAAATGTTAATTCGTAGCGGCCCTTTGGTTTTGTCGAAGATATAATTTATTAGCAGCTTTGAGTAGTAGCCCTCTGGTTTTGTTGAAGGTATAATTTATTAGCTGCTTTGTTGAAGGGTTTAGGGTTTTGGATTCTAATGGCAGCTTGGTTTTGGTTGCCATCTCCAAAGCTTGCAGCTAGTGTGAGACTCGGAACATACGGAAATGATGTTGTAGCTTTTCGGTGTTAAGGTCTTCTGCTTTTTTCTGATATAATGGTGCTAAATGTTAATTCGTAGCAGCCCTTTGGTTTTGTCGAAGATATAATTTATTGGCAGCTTTGAGTAGTAGCCCTCTGGTTTTGTTGAAGGTATAATTTATTAGCTGCTTTGTTGAAGGGTTTAGGGTTTTGGATTCTAATGGCAGCTTGGTTTTGGTTGCCATCTCCAAAGCTTGCAGCTAGTGTGAGACTCGGAACATACGGAAATGATGTTGTAGCTTTTCAGTGTTAAGGTCTTGTGCTTTTTTCTGATATAATCGTGCTAAATGTTAATTCGTAGCAGCCCTTTGGTTTTGTCGAAGATATAATTTATTGGCAGCTTTGAGTAGTAGCCCTCTGGTTTTGTTGAAGGTATAATTTATTAGCTGCTTTGTTGAAGGGTTTAGGGTTTTGGATTCTAATGGCAGCTTGGTTTTGGTTGCCATCTCCAAAGCTTGCAGCTAGTGTGAGACTCGGAACATACGGAAATGATGTTGTAGCTTTTCGGTGTTAAGGTCTTGTGCTTTTTTCTGATATAATGGTGCTAAATGTTAATTCGTAGCAGCCCTTTGATTTTGTCGAAGATATAATTTATTGGAAGCTTTGAGTAGTAGCCCTCTGGTTTTGTTGAAGGTATAATTTATTGGCTGACATGCTCTGCAAAGGGTTGATCCTGAAAGGAAAAATCGTCCAACAAGAAGTTGAACACTCGAAACCTCTAACCTTAGTGCTAAAAATTAGATATTATTCACCAAGAAACTAGAACCAAACCGTCTCTAAAATCAGTGAGGACAAAATTTCTACAAAAACCAGTAGCAAATGTGGAAAATGTAGTTAAAGCGCTCACCTCATGTGTATATTTCTTAATAGGAATTGTAAATGCTCTTCCGAGGCCAAGATATGCTATTTTTACTACACCTCTTCGCTTATCCACCAGGAGATTGTGAGGCTTCAGGTCCCTGCCATATTATAGGCTGCCTTCCAATATTGGAGCATGAACAGAGAATGTTTTAATGACATCCTATTCCTCCTTGGATATCCTTTGCATTTATGGGAATTTTCTTGTGTAACCAAATTCCTCCATGATAGGTTTGCAATAGTAACAACCTTACACTCTTTATCATCATCAAAGAGTTTCCAAAACATGGGATAGGCAAGAGGATGGTAATATTGGATTTGAATAATCGATTGAATGACATGAAAATATTGGTCTTCACATCCTTCAATTTAAGTGCTTCGGATTTTGAGTTTAGATGTGCCCAAAGAGATTATTTTATGTTCAAACTCATGTAATTTGACAAATCTGGCCCTATTGACTTATCTTTTATTGTTTCAACTGCCTTTCGAGCTTCTGTACCATTCCATATAATTTATTAGTGCTTGCAGTAGTTTGGGTTAGGTTCCTAAAGACTATCTCCCATGTTTGCCTATGCCATTCAATTTTGTCTATCACATGCATTTTGTTCGTTTCCTTGGAACAATTCTTAGCTCAATTATTTTAGAACTATATATGACTACATATTTGATTATATTAAAATCAGATTTGTTGGATTTATTTACTTATTTATGGTTGAGAATTTATTTGCAGCTCTGTGTCTTATTATCTCAGTGTTTCAGGTTTTATTCAACAAATTTAAATAATAATTACTTCAAAAATGAAGAAAATGACTTCAAAGAGTCCACTAGTTCCAATTGTAACTCTTTATGATCTTTGTGGAGTACATATGTTGTGTAGGCTTTAAGTTTAGTTCAGTTTTGGTTTTGAGCTATTGTTGTGTATTAACTTCTTTCTGTATTCAATAGAAGATGGATGTGTTTGCGAGTTAGGATATTTTACAGAAGTATGTGCTTGTAGGTAAGCTTACTTAGATCTAGGTTATTCTTTCAAAGTTGAAAAACTGCTTACAGTGGCCTGCTTTCTATGATACTTGTTGACTGCAATGAATAATTAGATCTAAAGCATATTGCTATGGTGACTGCATAAATACCATAAGACAATAATAATAAGCCCAAGACCACTGCACATTGACCATAAGAGGCTAATAAAGTCATATGTTTTTCTGTTGGTGACTTTCCAAGTGTTTTTCTAAGGTCTGGTATATGTTTTCTGATATCTGAAATATGCTTTTTGAGATCTGGTGTACTTGTTTTAGTAAGAAGAAATCAATTTGCTAAGGTTTAATATCCATAAGAAATCACTTATCAGTGTTGGGAGCATCATTTTGAAGCTAATGGTGAAGTATTAAGTGATTTATTTTGTGAAATATTGTTCATCTTTGCAGTGGAAAAAGATGCCCCAAGACATAATATGAATTGACATAACAATTTCAAAAGGGGAATAAGTATCTAAGTTATCATTGTAGCGTCTTTTGTGGACTGATATCATTTGTGCTTAACTCGCTAATAAAACTGCTTTACAACCAACCAAGCTGCTGTTGGCTTTTCAATGTAGTGAATGCATAGCACCATAATGTTGTTAGTGTTTCAAAGCAATAAAATAACCTAGGTTGTAAGCCAAAATGTTTTTATGACAAGAAAAAGACAGAATCCATCCAAAATCCACATCATAATGTGGTTACAAACAAAAACATATCACACCCCTATTCTTTATGGCCCTGAGAATCTTGAGTGCCAAAACTCCCCGAGTTACCTTGTTGAGCCAAGTAGGTTGGCCTACCTGTCAAGGGTTGATTAGGAAATGGTTGATTGCTGCCATATTATTGACTCCAATTTGCAGCTTCCAACCATGGAGGTATTGAGTACCCATACCTCACATTTGCACTACTGGTCCCTGCATTAAGTGGAGGTGTGAAATGAGCATACATAGAATTGGCACCAACTCTGGTAGGAATAAGGCAAGTGGGTAAACCCTCAATTTGATAGTGAGGCACTTGAATGTTTATGAGATCTTGGAATAACGGTGTATTATCTGTAATGGAGTCTAATGAGTTTGAAATAATTCTGGTTTCATTAGCTATTCTTGTATCGTTGTCAACCATATTGATCATCCCTTGTTCCTTTTCAAGCATTTGTTGTGCCTTTCGTTTTTCCTTTTCCTGTCTTGCCATTTGCTTTTGTTGGTCCTTAATTTGCCTTGCTTTATCTCTTTCAATCTTTTCACCTGCTCGATGTTGTGCTGCAACAATCCTTGCTGCCTTCTTCTCCTTGACTAGATCCTTCTTTTTCTGTTTTAATTCTTGCATTTCAAATTTCTTTTTTTCAGACTCAACTAACAGGTTTATATAGTCCTCTGAGGTGAGTAACTGTGAGCTTCGGCCCAGACGAAGACTACCCGGTGCACCTTGCTTTTTTTTCATTGATACTCTCTGTACTGGTAGCTTTAGGAATCGTCCAAGTGTCTTCTCCACCCCTCCCACCTGCATGTCATTGCTTGGTACTTCCCTTCCAGTTTCTGTTGGAACTGATTGAACTATATCATTATTTTCATTTGATGCCTCATTATGTCCTTCATCTTCTTCCATTGATATATTGTCCACAAAAAAATGAACAATTTCACTGTTCAATTCTGCTGGTTGTGAGGGCATGTTCATGCTTTCTTCATTGGTTGCTGAGACACTATGTGCATTCTTATTGATCATTGCTTCTGCTAGCCATGAAGGTGGGGTTACTTGGCTTGGCAATGTCAATTGGTCATTGTCAACTGCATGTTCAGCAATAACATTAACAATATCAACAACAGGAATTTCATGTTCTTGAGTTGGTGGAACAATCTCCATGTTACTGTGAATTTGTTCATTGTTATATTGTGTTTCACATACAGTTTCATCATCTTCAGCATATAAGTGTCCTTGAGACGAGGAAATCATATTACCAGCTGCAACAACATCATCTTGGTCATCTACTTCTTGCACTTCAATACCTGTTTGGGCATTCCCTTCTTCCTGACCATCCACATGAAACGCTTGGCTACAACCAGTATCATGCATAAGAGCATCATAGTTCAGTGGCCAGATTCCTGTCCTCCTAAAGCCAGCCTTGATATTTGATGGTGTCAAAGCCCTTTTAAAAGCTTTACTTGCAAGCTCTGCTAGCTCAAACCTTTTGACCTCAACCCATGGATTCTTTGCCATCCATGCAGCGCGCTCCGACCTGAAATAGTTCTTGAAAGGGCCAAACACACTAACATCAAGGGGTTGCAGTCTATGAGTGGTATGAGTTGGCAATGTCAATAGGTCGATGCCTAAATTGTTTGCTTCCTCAATTTTTTGTACAGCCATGTGGCTGCCATGGCCATCTAATATCAAAAGGTGTCTGTTATTAGGCGAGACGCCACCTGGTACCGACGCAGCAAAGTGAAAAAGCCAACTTAGAAACAATTCTTTAGTCATCCATGCATGGGGATGTGCAGCCATGCATGCACCTGGTTCACAGTTCTGTATATAGTTTTTCAGTTGATTTTTACCTTTGAATAGATAAAATCCTGGGATTGAAGTACCAATTGCATTAACACAACATAAAATAGTTATCCACTCCCTACTCTTGGGCAAAATCTTTGGCACATTTCGGCTCCCTCTCTTGGCAATTACCCGCATGCCACAATTCCTCCCTGCCTGTAAACCTGTTTCATCACAGTTCCATATATGGTCTGCTCCATAAGAATGTTTATCATAAGCACTAGAAAGTGTGTCATAGAATTTTTGCACAAATGCAGGGCACAAATTTAATGCTCTGTCTCTGTCAAGGCCCTCAGCAGTACGCAATACAAGTTCTAGATGCCTTTTTTTAAACCCAAACCACCATGATTTACCAGGAAAACCATCTTTGAATGGGTTTGGCCTCCCTTGACAGATTTGAGCAACTGTTGATTTGAGTTGTATCAACTCTAGCCCATGTCCCAGTTGGGCCATCTCTTTACACCACTCAACCACCTCGGCCTCCTCATCCTTAGTCATAACTGTAAGAGGCCCTCTACGTTTTGTATGAGTCAGTCCATTTATCCAATAATGTATTGATGAGGGAGGAATACCATGTTTTTCTGCAGATGCCCGAACTGAGTATCCATTAAACTCTATGTCGTCAATTGCAACTAACATTTGTTCTTTTGTCCATCCTCTTATAGCACTGATCGTTTTAGTTGAGCTTGCCCCTTGGACTATTGTTGATGGTGGTTCTGTGGCTGATGGTGTGTTAACATCAGCGGCTGTCACATGGTCATCTTCAACAATGTTCCCTGGTGCATTGTTGGCATCGACATCAGCTGGCATGTCATCATCAGAGGATGTGCATCGCAGCTGCGCACCCCTTGCCACTCTCCTGCCACTTCTCCTTGTACAAGAAGAGTAACTTCCTTTTGCCATAGATGCAACAACCTGTAAAATTATTGCATGCATTTAGACATTAGAATATATGTTAAATTATGCTTTATTACTTCTGCAAAAATTACTTTTCCTCTATTACAGGAAATTATCAACATGTATGTTGCATTTAGACATTAGAATATATGTCAAATTATGCGTTTTTAATTCTGCAAAAATACTTTTCCTCTATTACAGGAAATTGTCAACATGTATGTCACTGTTTTCATAATGAGAGCAAATGTTTCACTTTCATAGGGAAGTGTCAGGATATGCGTATACATTAGGATACAGAGCTTGTTACATTAGGATATGCGTATACAGTGATTACAGTCTATCCATATGTATTACATTAGGATATGCGTGTACAGTGATTACAGTCTATCCATATGTATTGATTATGTATTACATTAGGATATGCGTATACAATGATTACAGTCTATTCATATGTATTGATTATGTATTACATTAGGATATGCGTATACAGTGATTACAGTCTATCCATATGTATTGATTATGGAGAGAACGGTAGTCTATATACCAATAAGAAAAAAGGTATTTATATAATAGGAATGACTAAGAGTGAGAACCCCAGGATATCATGTTGTATATTGATTAACTTGTCACCTTTGTATCTTATCTAAGCTTATGACAAGCTATGCAATTAGAACACAGTAGTTACACATGACTCTTTCTAACCATGCTTGTTTACCTAATCACTTGCTTGTCTCATTGTCTCATTCTCATTACACTCGGCATAAGTAATAGCACAGATATTTTACAAGTAACATCATCTAAAGGTTGAACTATCAGTGCTAACCTAAGAAATACATGTATAGATATGATAAAGTACCTGTATCACAGGTTGGTTATCTCCCTAATAGATTGGATTCAGCTTTAATATACATATAACATATGTAATTATACAGAGCTTTGTTCTAGCTCACTCATAGATAAGGGTGAACTGAAACCATGCTTTGTTCTAGCTTTGTTCTAGCTCACTCTAGCTCAACGAGGTGAAAAGATATGAAGGCCAATAAGACGGTCATCTGCTATGTTACTTATAATTGTGTTTTCTCATTATCTAAAATCTTACAGTCATCTAATCCAATAAAGAGAAATGGTCATCCGCTCGGGCTTCCATTCTAAGAAACCATTCCTCATTTCTATGGTCCATTCACCAGTAGTAGAAATTCACTTATTTGCACTCTTTCGACTCAATATCAAAATTTTTGCTTTCTCAATAGCTTCATGCTTCTGAAAATACATGTCTTTCGATTTTATGTTTCAATGTGATGTCTCAATGATGATTGTCAAGGTCTGAAAATATGTGAAAAATTACTAAGTTTATCAGAGTCATTAAAGTTACAATTCGTTTTTGTTCTATGTTTTAACTCATTCTGCATAGAACCCAAGCCATAATAATCGCTCAATTCCTGTAAGCTAAGGTTCAAGGTTCAATTCCTGTTAGGTAAACAAGCTATGACTACAGTACTAGCACGACATACGTAACATTTGGACATACGTAACATTTGTGATATGTAAGTTGTAATCCCTATGAAGCTGATGATCGAATAATTCCTGTAAGCTAACCTTCAATTCCTGTAAGGTAAGCAACCTGTGACGTCGATTAGATGGATACGACTGTATTCAATAGGTTAACTGTATAAGCTAGAACACATACATAAACTCTGTATAAAAAAGGTTAACTGTAACTGTATAGGTTAACTGTCACCACCCTATGGACAGAACTGTAATGTAAGAAATCTGATAAATGAATGGACAGAACTGTAATGTAAGAAATCTGATAAATGAAAACAATGAAAACAGAACTGTAATGTAAGAAAAATCTGATAAATGATAACTAACTTGAATATATTGGCCACTGTTTTGTGATGTTGTCTTCAAGTTTGCTGAATAGTTTGTGCAACTTCAACAGTGGGTGGACTTCTTTTATAGTTTTGGGGACTTGATTTTAATTGGTGGACATGGATGCACATGGATTGCAATGGCTTCATTTTGAATGTGTGGTATGGATTTAATTTGCTGTGATCTAATGGTTGGGAATTGTTTATTTGTTGATCCATGTGCTTTGATCTGTTTTAATGAGAAATAGAATGAGTTGGGTGCCATTTATTGCAGTTATTGGGTCTGGGTGTCATTTATTGAACAAAGTGGATTTAATTGTTATTGGGTTGGGTGTCATTTATTGAACAAATTGGATTTAATTGTTATTGGGTTGGGCGTCATTTATTGAACATAGGGTGCTTAGTTGTTGAACAACACAGCAGTTATGGCGGACATACATTCCTTTTGTTATGTGCAGGTAGGCATATTTATTTGGGATGCAAAGTTGCAGTTCTCATGAGTGGGGGTTGAAGTGACTGCTGTTTTGTACTTCTGGAATAGACCAGTTTGGAAGCCTTTATGGCTCTAGCTGTTTTCTACTTGGGTCAATATGTTTTGCAATATTAAGTAGTAAAATACTATTTATGGACAGTTGTGGGCCCAGTCAATGTATGGGTGATTTTTGGAAATAATTTAAAACTTATTTATACATAATGTTATTTATTTCTGTTTAAATTTTGGTTTCAAAAGTCTTAATCACTGGTGGTTTGGTGGGACCAGTATTATATCAACTACTGGTCCCTGCACAATATTAGGAATCTCTCCCCTATACCCTTGCCTGTGACAAGGATAATAAATTTAGAAAAGTGTCATAATAAAGGGCATATAAAAGATTCACAAGTATATATATATATATATATATATATATATATATATATATATATATATATAATTGATATGCCACCTTGGGTGGGGAAAGGTAAGAATTGATCCTTTCTGATTTGTACAAGTCAGTTCTCCTCTCTTTCTGTCAATGCTTATGAGCTTTATTTCCATTCTAGTCTTGAATGATCCCCAAATTTAATTATGAAAGTAGACTGAGCTGAATCATTACTCGAAATGTAAATTGAATGATGAATATATAATTATCAATGTGTACATTGCATGGTTAATATATAACTACACTGCACTCTGTTGTTGAATATTTATAATTGTTTACCTATATTGGAATTTGGTATGTTTAAAGTGGCATTGGAGTCAATGCATCGTGGACACATATTTTATGAATTATCAGTTTACTTTAGAGGAAGTGGGTCATAATATACATACTTCCAATTCATAATGAATATTGGACCCTGAACCAAGTTACAACCACAACAACATCATTATTACTCATATAACAGTAATGACGCACTCAAACTAAAGCTTAATTCAATTTAAAATATCCATATCATACTATATTATCTTATATTATCTCACTGGGTGTTATGGTATTAATTTATGTTAAAGTTCACAATTTTGACAACTATGTTACCTGTTCTCACAGATTGGGTGTGATTTGTGAGTCCTTTATTATTTCACTAAATTATTTAATGTAGCAGTAGATCAATTAGTATGGCATATATTGAAAACTTTCCAGTTGGGTGCAAATTGCAATTTGAAATGAAGGCTTTTCATAGAGGTTAGCTAGCCATCGTTGTAGTTGGTAAATAAATTGAATACATTTGTGGCATAAAAGATTTGTTGGTAGAGACCCGAGATAGTGGAGGATCAGGTGTGATCTCCTTTTGTATGAATTTCCCATCACATCATTCATTTTTCTAGTAAACACGATCTCATTATATATGAATTTCACATTGCACCATTCATTCTACTACCAACCACTGATGGATGACTATAGTCTACCACCTCCTGGGAATGAAGGAGTTGACAACTCCATTAATACAAGGTATTGTAGATACAAGAGTATGATAACCTATCGAGAATGAAGGTGTCGAATGCTCCATCGATACAGGGAATAACCAACACTCATCATTTGCAACAAAACATCACCCAAGGAAAGTCTACTACTCCAACATTAAAATTTATAGGGGATCAACAACACTCTCACCTACAACAAAACAACCTCTATGGAAAGCATTATGCCATGACCTCAAGCACAATGTCAATTTCAGTATGTATTATGATCATCGATTATTTCCTTGTAAATATTTGTCTCTCAAACATATGTTACATAGGCAAGTTCCCTCTACGGACAGAGGCAATCCCTCTAGGCCTAGAGTGGGTCTAGTCACCACAAAGACAATACCAAAGCAAATTTCTTTAGAAGGTTGATGCGATGAAGGCTTACCTTCAAATCGTCGTTTGATGACGTCCCTATTTTGTTGCTCTAGCTCTCGTTCTTTTAATCACTTGTACCTGAAAATAACATGCAGAACATAACCACGAACATAATAGAGTACGACAAAAACTATCTACTTAAAGAGTCAAGGAGCTTCAAGTGATCATTACGCAATTCGACATACGATATACGAAATAAGCTGTTTATTTGTATTAATGTAAATTAAAGTAGAACTTACAACCAAGCCTTGACATCGTAAGCCTACTTGAAGGGTCCTGTCAGCATGTCTCCACAAGCATTCACTCATAGACTATTTCCCAAAGATGAATAACTCTCTCTCCTACCCAAAAGGCTAATGCTAGAATATTATTAAAATCAATCAAACTTCTCTCAAAACCATCCCAAGCTAAGTTATATGAGAGGCTACTTCCACAATCTAGAAAAACTTCTCTACTTTTACTATTGAATTCTTGACCTCTGAAGCTAGCTGATCCCAGTCATGGAGGAAGTATTTATAGGAGGAGGAGCTTCCATAAAAGATGGTAGAAAGAGATTATCTCTTTGAGAGGTTGCACAAAAGGTGGAACAACCATCCCAAAGGAGAGAGGCGAGCTCATCTGATCCAACAACCAACCCTAGGACTGCCCATGAAGCTGTTACACTTCGAAGCTTCAATGAGTTGTTTAAAAAACTTGCCAAAAGTAGCTTGTCGCGAGTGAAACACAGAGACAGAGTGAAGACTTCGCTAGGGCTAGTGAAATCTTGGCCATCTTCGTGGGTGGAACAACTACTGTCCCACGACGACCCAAAAACATAAGTAAAAAAGGGTCTGCTCTAGGAGAAGTAAACTGAGATATTCTTCCTGAGATGACAAGGAAGACATTGACACATAATTTGCAACATGACACAAGGCAGATGTCAATAACACGGACTGGCAGTGTCCAGAATCAGGGAATGCGGGGTCGGTGACAAATTACTGTGTAACAGATGCCCCCTAAAGCATGAAGGCCGAGAGAGTGGGAGGGGTGAAATGCTTTACGAATCCATAACTGAAACAAAACACCATCGCGGAGAACTTGCAATGCAAGTACAACTGATATCTCTGATACATGAGTACATAGTGAAAGGAAATACATGTGTATAAGGCATGGGTGCAACCATCCAGAAGATAAATATAAACGATCTGTGGTATGGACGCAACCACCCAATCAAAAGGACCATATGAAAGACTTAGGTATGGTCACAACCATCCAATCAAAAGAGTCACGTATACAATCATGAGCCAATCCACGTAACCTGGACTTGTGTAATCTAAGCCTAGGGTCTTGAATCCCAACTTGATCATGGTAGAAATTCTAATATGCGAATAGATGTGCTGAAGTTGAGCATATTAGAAAATTGCTTGATTACTGGTCAATGATGTAAACTGTTAACAAGCACGAGAGAGACCACCAGTAATGTCAATGGTTCTCAAGGTACTGTTGTCTGGTCAATTTAGTGTCCTAAATTGCTCTACATAAATTATCAATCCGGGTATCGTAAACTGATGAAGTGTAGTGCACTGTTTGTGCTAGCTAATCCTTCTTACTTTGTTGTTTTTATGTTTTATGTTGTTTTTGGGGTTTTTGGTCTTTTAATTCCTAAAGATTTACAATGTAAATTATCAAAACTAAATCTAACTTTCTTAAAGACTACTCAAAATCTAAATATGAAAACAGAGCTAAGAAAGAAATGAAAACAGAGCTAAGAAAGATATGGAAACAAAACTAAGAAAGAAATGAAAACAAAGTTTCTATTCTTACTTTACCATTATTTCCAAATCATGAATTAAAACTGAAAGTGAAATTTGCAATTGATGTCTAATTAATTATAGAAATAAAAATAAATGAAATACCTAGTTACTCTGCCTCTAAATTTTGGGAGAAAGTCTCATTAGGATGACATTTATGTAATTCTGTACTTCATTAATCTAAGAGAAAGCAAATACAAAGATGCAGAAATAACTCATTGCATAGATGAAATGTTTAACCACTTAGTTAAGGATGAATTATTAACTTGAAGGGTTTTCTATAAACATTCATTAACACCATGAGTTAGTATTCTAAACTAATAAAATGAAATGTAAAATAAATTAAATGAAACTAATCAGTTTAATTAAGAATTTAAACTAGCAAAACAGTGAATGAAGTAAACTATCCAACAATGTATCCTTATCATCCTTCAATCCTACTCTCATCCTGAAACAAGGTTAGTTTTTAATTGAAGAACCAAGATTACACTATTGAGTTCTATCTTCTAAACTACTGACAAGAACTAAAATGAAATCAAGCTAATGAACATTGCTCTAAATTATAAACACTGTTAGTAAGAAAATGATAGAAATTTCATTATGAACACTATTAGTAAGAAAATGATTATAAACACTCTTTTAGAAAGGAAAATGATGAATTTACGTTAAGAATAAAGAGACAAATAAACAAAATGAAACCTTCTTTAGTGCAGGGGCCCTCTGCAACTGATTAGGCTACGCTTGCTCAATCAACTCCAAGAAAACTCCTTTATAGGTTCATAAAAACATGCGGTCTTCTCATATTAAAACAGGGACACAAAACGCCCAAAAATTACAGATTCTAGAACTTTGATTTCACATTAAAACTATTACTACTATTATTATTAATGTCGAAGTAGAGGAGATTAATAAACATCCATTCGACGCCCGAAGTGACAATCCGTATGACCCAAACTGTCTTGTGAAAAACCACTACACGAGAGTATAGTCCAACTCGATCCATGGGGAATTTCATTGAACGAAGGAGGACCCATGGAAATATTGTTAAAGTTTCTCCAGAACCAATGAACTGGTCGGCCTTCCTGTGGAATGGGTAGTGAAGTAGCGTGAAGTTGCATCCCGAAGAGCACCACAAGCAGCAACAACAGAGGTAATCATACCAGTGCACGACAAGGGAAAGAGGAAGATTGTCGACTGCATGGAGGAGGAACAAACTTGCAAGTTCTGAGCAGACCCACTTGTGCATAAATCATGTTTGGCAATAGAGGTAAAGAGGCAATAGAACGACAAGCGAAACGTGCAAAGGCAGAGAGAAAAATGGAGAATGGAGGAAACAAAGAAGGAGTTGCATGAGTTGAAGGAGAAACTCTGGAAGGAACAGGAGTTGCGCAGACAAGAGAAGTAAGCGCAACAAGAACAGGGTTAGTAGGGGCACAACATGTACAGACAGATGAAGTTGCATCTGTATAGGTAGTAGACTCATCAGAATAGTTGGCATTAGGCAGAGAGGGTGAACCATTGCAGGAGCAGGACTTCGCCCAGGAGATAGAGCAAGCACTTGAACAGATGGATATAGATATGGAGCAGCAGGAGTTAGAATAAGATATAGACCTCATGCCTCACCACCAAGAGGTTGACCCACTAGCTTCACCACATCAAAAGGAGAGGCAAGTCCCAAGCGACCAAGGAGACACTAAGATCCTTGGAGATCAGTCGGAAGGAGAGATGCACAACATCTCATTCGACGAGTCTCAACATAGATTTGTGGAATCTCGTAGAGTGTCCACTCCAAATGATCATACATCTCTTGTGCAGTTTAAGGAACGAGTGATTGTGTATGACGTGCACAAACATCCAACAACATTGGTCAATGCTACTAGAGCATATGCCGAAGCCACTAGCTTGAATGTTCACTTCCTGATAGCTGAGAACGAGCGAATGGCTAAGGAGCTATAGACGGTCATGAAGGGAGGAGAAACAACATTTTCCAGAGAAGAGTTGAAGAAGGAAATACTGGATGAAGTATTGTCTCTTGACACAGTCATGCGGGTGTTGTATTCCAAGCTTGGTATCATGCATAAGGCAGTTTTCCATCTCAACGGTTGGTAGCAGCGATGTGCTAGGAGATGATGTATCTTATTGAACATGCATGCTACTGTTGATCACTTGAAAACATGGACAATGAGATACAAGGGAGCTGTTGTAGGGAAAAGTATCCGACTCGGATGACCCTATCCCACTCTAAGGGTGACAGTTCCTTAGCAACAACTGTAAAACAAACTACTGAAGTTTTACTTCTTTATGAAAGCAAAAGAGAATGGAGGAAGCACTAACCGTTGCCTTGCGCTTAATGTCGAATCCAAACTCTCCTCTTTGGCCGCTTGCTCCTAGCTCTTTGTCCTTCTGCTCGCCCAGCTACAATGAGATCCTGCAAAACAACAAAGAAGGAAACTACAAGAGGCATGCAATCATAACTGGTTCATGGATTAGTGTAAACCAAACATGCAATCATCACAATATATAATTGAAACAAGAGCACATAGAAGAACCTCAATAGCTTTTATTAATGAAGAAATAAAGGTTCTGAGAGTATTACAACCATTGCAGGCTCCAACCCAGCAACACCTCCCAGCAGAAAGAATTGCTCTTCTTCACCTCTCTCAAACAATCGCCCAATAACTCAAGAATGAAACCAACAGCATATCATTACTTTGCACAAAATTCCAGCCTCCTGAGCTCATAGGAGAGAGCTCAATATATAGATGAATTGAGAAAGGATGAGTCAGCTTGCAACTGATGTGTAGCTGCCTTGTGTCCTCTCTCTCTTCAGTTAATCTTTAGTTGATCTTCAGTTCTTGAGTCCACTTGGTGAACCTTGCTTCCACTTGGAGAAACAAAGCCTCTGACTCATCACAAGGCGAAATACCTGATCCAAGTGTCATTTTTGGAAGATTCCAAAGCAATGACTCACTGTGCCACATGTCCAAACTCGCCCAACGCAGGTGGGCTTTGTTCTGCCTGCTTTGCAACGCAGGTACACCATGGAGCAGTTGTGTTTCAGCGCAGAAGCCTAGTGGAGCACCTGCTTTGATTTCAGGATTGCTTGTTTTTGAGTGTTTTCAGGTGGAGAACTGATATGAGAGCTGTTGGTTTGCTGACCTTGTTCCTCTAGGGGTAGGAACATCATGTTTAGGGAACTTTGGATCCCTTGGATTATTGACAATTCATGCTTGTTGCTGTAAGGCACAAAATTGTCTATAACAGATGCCCCCTAAAGTATGAGGTCGTTTATCGGGTGAAATGCTTTATTGAGAGGATCCGAAGTTCATTCAATCTGCTGAGAAGTGTCCTGTAATAAGATACAATACAATACATTATTTTTCATACATTTTTCATGATCTAGCTGAGGCGGGCATTCCCATGCTCAGCTTTATAAATACATTTTGGTACATAGAACAGACGATCGTCTGATTGTAGACTGATAATTCTCTGCCGAATTTATCATCCTTTGAAAAGGATGATCATCTGCTGTAATGATGTACATATCAAATGTCTTTATGTCCTGAATATATATCGCAGCCCAGATGGATGAAACTAGATCCAGGGTCTTCAATCTCTTCCGATCTTCACTCGATGTACAAGTCGATCCATGTGAGAATTTCTTGAAGTCGAACATGGAAAGACATCGCTTGATTACCGGTCAATGATGTAAACCGTTAACAAGCGCGAGAGGAATCACCGATAAGGATGATGACCCTCAAGGTACGGCAGTACAATCTACATGGTGGGAATAAAGGACTTGGCGTCGACCACCATGCAAAATCTTCTGGTCGAAGGTCATTGATGTATACCTGTCGCCGGAAGTGAGAAACTTGCCATTGAGGCATGCAAGCTTCAAAGTACTGAGGGGGGTGTTCCTAGATCAACTCCTTGGATAATGAGCTGATGTCGACAAGGAGCGATCCGTCAAAGGAGGGCCTTAATGAATCCCACATCAGTGACACGGAACGGAGCTAGTGATTGTGATGAGGTGAAAACAAACTGTGATGTATGATTCAGGGTGGCGGTCATGAAGTGGATGAAGGATAATGTATGGCAGTGGGTGGAACACGGTTGACTCTTTACAGAACCATATCTCTTGAACATATAACGACACTGATGTGATGGATTGGTAGCATTACCCCAATTGTGGATGGTGTGGCGAGGACCATGGTTCTGCGACCGGTGAATGAAACAACCCAACCCGATGCGGTACGGAGGACAAAGTGTCATGTTCAAGAGCGACTTGCTACCATTAATGCTGTGAGGTTCTCCCAATTTTTCCCCAGTCATTGCTGACCAGTACCTCTTTATTTTTGTCAAGCTTGAGGAGGATAACATATGCTTGTTCTATAACCTGCCCTTCGGGCAAGCCCATCGCTATGTTTTAACGAGCCTAGCGATAGGGAAACTCGTTCTCGTCTAAAGACAAGTTTGTCGCTATTTAATCATTTTAACGAGTCTAACGACAAGGAAAACTCGGTCCTTTTCATTTTTAGAGAGTCTGAAAAGGTACGAAAAGTTAACTCCAAAATTCCTTTTTCGTCTTCTAATCCCTTAAGTCCGAAAAAGTATAAAACAATACAGAAGGGATGAATTTTCGGTTGCTTTAACGAGCCGAACAAAACAAGCGCTCGATCTTTTTGTGCAATAATCCCTCAGGTCCAAAAAGATTAAAATCTAGAGGAGGGATAGCTTTCCGGTCGCTTTAACGAGCTGGAAGGCCAAAACTCGGCAAACTTTTCATATTTTACGAGTCAGTGAAAAGAGCTCAAAGAAGACTCGTCTTTTGAGGAACGAGTGATGAACAGGGATAGCAGCAGATTCCAGGTACAGGTTGGAATTCTCCAATCACGGCAGTGTCACAAGGATGGCTAAGTGAAATCACTCTTCGCAGCTGTTCCTCAAAATGGGTAAACAAACATATGGAGGTGAACGATTGGCCAAATGAACGGATGGAGGTGATGGCATATAAACACGACCAAGGGCTTTTAATATGGCTTTCAAAGGTTACATTTCTCGAGGTTGTTTACCGGTTCATTTTTTCTGGATGAGCTTGAACTGCTAGGGAAAGATTGCTCACAATTTATGTTTATTTTTTAACGAGCATGAACTCTACACAAAAACTGCTCGATTCTTGCGTTTATTTTTTAACGAGCATGAACATTGCTAAAACTGCTCGATTTATACTAGTCTTAATACAAGGAATGCTTTAGGTGAGGTAATCTTATTTAAGGAGCGATACCTCACTAATTACTCCAATTTGGCAGGTTTTAACTTTTGCCCTTCATCCTTTCTTTATGCAAGCTGGAAACGGCTAATCCTACGAGTTTAACGGGTTAGACCTACAGGTTTAAAGGGAGGACCTAAAAATTTAAAAAAATAAATAGTCGTCCCGTGCTTGCACTCCAAAAGGTTTGCATGCCCCCAGGTATAAAGTATAATTTCGAGATTCTGCCATCTCTTACTTATTATCCGAAAAATAGTTTTGTTTGCTGCCACAAACTAAACTCTCTTTTCGGCGATGTCTATCATTAGGTTGCTAAGGATGGTGACTACTTGTTGCAGCAATTTCATCTCTTTCTTTGAAGACTGCCCCTACTTATCCTTCAAAACAGCTTGTTTTAATGGGTGAGGCTTGACATTCAAAGATGGTGGCTTCTTGCTGCCACAAATAGACCCCCTCCTTAGGAGAGCCCACTTCTTTAGACAAAGGGAGCGATTCTTCCGCTTCACATAACTTTGACAAAAGAATTTTATCCTAGAACAACCCTCTCTTCCTCTGCCGGACGGGGTACGGACTAGTCCATCCTTCTGCGGAAATTAACTTTATACCTAAGGTTTTCTCTGCCCGAGGCAGGCCAGGGTGCATGCCCCCTGGGTCCCCATTCTTTTCTTCTCGAATTACTCGCATTCATCGGGAAGTAGAACCGAGGGCGGTGGCATTCCTTGAGTGAATAAACCGTTAAGGGATGGTATTTGACTATTTGCAATGCGTGATCCTGGAAATGAAAGTTGGTCTACGAGCTTGACCATTCTTCCTTCGTGCGGAAAACACATGACTCTAAAGAGCGAGGACACTATTGCCTCCATGCAATATATATAGTCTCGTCCAAGGAGTAAGTTATATGCCAAGGGTCCCTGGACGACCATGATGTTCATGCGAACTGTCTTCCCTTTCAATGTAACTGGAACATTGGGGAGAATCCCTAACGGGTGACTGGTTCCTTTATCAAAACCTGATAGATTTCTCATCTCAGGTAAAAGCGCCGGGCAACCCAGTGCTTTCCAAGCAACAGAGGAAAGGATACTCACAGATGCCCCTTCATCAATGATAGTTCCAGCCATCACCATTCTGTAGATTTGGACTATGATTCTGAATGGGATACTGGCTGGTAACCGGGGTCTGCCTAGTTGATTCCAATCAAAGGATACAACTAGGTTGCTTGGTGGTGGGACCGAATATACGGCCGGATACGACTCTGACGATGTTCCTTCCTGCGATAAAGGAGTGGGCGCATTGCCCTGATGCTCATCAGAGTCTGTGTTGATGAAAAGAATATGGACGGTGTCATCCTTATCCTCTTCAGTGAGGGTGTCATTTGAAGATGGGTCTTCAATGACTGAGTCATTGGACGATGACACCTCTGAAGGAAGAACAGGGTCAACTATCGTTTTGACCTTTAGACTTTCGTCTGGTCTGGATTCAGTAGGTTCATTCTCAATGACCGACACTTCAGCTGACCACTTGAGCGGGTCAACTGGATTTTCAACTATCGAGGGATTAGGCGCGAGTTTTTGGTATCCAGGAGGAAGTCGTAACGGTGAAACCGGGCGATCTTCCAAAACTCTCTTTGCCTCATCTAAGAATGGACATCGGTGGATGGCATGCTCGCCTTCACACAACATACAGGGTGATCTTGGTCTCCCTCTTCGTCCTTCACTCTCGCTAGTTGACGGACTGCAATCAACATGACTACCAGAGGTTGATGCTACCGGATTGTGCAACCTTGGGGACCAGTCCCTTAGTATCCGGGGAATACAAGGACAATCACGATGGAAGTGGGTCCCTTTACAAATGACACATGGCGATTTAGGCCCGGTCGGTGCAGTGTGTGGGTTTTTGTCAGCTGTCTTTTGCTTGCCCCCAGTCGCCTTCGCCATAGGCTCCTTTTGCTTCTTTTCTCTCTTCTTCTTTTTCTTCTTCTCCATGGGAGGCTGACTTTTTCCGGCTCTACCTTGTGAAGATGAAGGATGAGAGGAAGAATTGTAAGAAGTGGAAGGCTGGTGGGTAGCTCTAGATTGGTCTGACTGTTGATTCGACTGCTCAGGATTAGTGGCGATCTGGACTACATTAGTTGAAAAGAGCCAAACAGGTAGGCCAATTGTCAATCCTAGAAGTGACAATGTTGCCATATGAGGCGCACCAACATCTCCCCAAGAGGAGAAGGGATTTGGACTTCCGCCAAGGTTACTTCCTAGGTTGGTGGGCTCCATACTTTTCAACTGGAAAATCAACGTGGGAATAACAGGTGATTATGTTCCGCTTAAAATAAATTTTATTAACGACGCTTTTAGACACAAACTTGCTTTTTCATGTTTTAAGAGTCGAGAAAAAGCTAAAGATGACTCTAGTCGCCTTCGATGATTTAACGAGCCCGAAGTGACAAATGCTCGGATGCACTTTTTCAGTTATAGAGTTTGAAAAAGGCCAAAAGAAACTGCTCTGGAGTTCTAGGCAGAGGGTGTGCCAAACTTTTCGCGAAACCACAGAATACGTTTTACGGTACGTGTGGTCGATCTTCGTGAATGCTGTGTTCACTGCATCGCGATCAGTAGGGCGGTCGACACGGCTTCCTATGGATAAAGGATAATTGCCTATAGGGGTCTCCCAATATATACGCGACGGTACGTGGGAGCACAAGTCCGTATTAGTGCCACCGACTCTCAGGAGGAATCACCCACCTTCATAGAGATCGACAGTCACTATGTTTAACGACGCTGGAACACGTCTCCACCTAGACCTCTAGATGTTTGCGTTATGTTACAAAGCGTTGTTATGTAAATTGGATTTATTTTAATGTTGATCTTGCTTAACAGTTTGCCTTTAAGGATCACCACGAGATGTATATAACAAATTCCTGAATGCAATCTAAGATGAGAAGCAAACTTTTCAATCTTTCAACTTTGAAAACCTTAACTACTGAAGGAAAAGAAAGGCAAATCTTTTCACACAGATCATAGAGCACACACTAAAATGCAATTTTTTCTTAAATCATCAAGCACACAGTCAAATGCAAAATGCACAATGCATGTATTTTCTTTTCCCTTTCTTAATGTGGATGGATACAAAAAGAAAGTGGTTATATAACTTTGATTTCGATTTAAAGCGAAAGTAAACAAGTTTGTCCAACAATCAAAAGACACCTTAAGATTCACTTGCTTAATCAATGGAAATACATGAAATCAAACCATACTAACGAAAGTAAAATGACTAATCAGCTATGGACAGCAAGCAAGCTAACTCTTTAGACCAGCAAAATGCCTAACACAGGTTCAGATCTAAGAGGCCAAAAGCAAGACTAGTTTACTCTTCGTTGTGGGAAATTGTAAATGATTAAGAAATACAAAGAACAAGTACAATTTCGTTATATAACAGAGGCAGAATGATGGCAAGTAATATTGGTTTCAAAACAGGCACAAGACTGACACCTAGCAGCAAAACTAAGTGAAAACAGGCAAGAGAAAGGAGGAAACCCCAAATGTACTAAGCAAATTTGGGCCAACGCAGGCTCTGCACAGCCAAACTGGCTCTCAGCGCAGGTGGTCCCTTCGGGACCTGCGTTGCAAAGCAGGTAGCCTGTGTACCACCTGCTTTGGAAAACGAGAGTTGCGTTTTCACAGTTTCCGGGTCATAATTTTCTCAAAAATGCACGGTTTTTGCTCAAATCAGAGACATTCAGTCAAGCACACTCAAAGGGATGATCAAGAAGGTGCAAAGCTATCATTAAAAGCTTACAAGGATCTTTGTAGATCAGCTCTTCAAATCATGAACTTGCTCAGAAATGAGCGAGAGTAGCTGCCCCTCTACTTCGCTTTTGATATAGTCAAAAGCTTTTCGATTTGGTACTCTTTTGTTCAGGAAATGAATAGCAAAATACTACAAACACAATCAAATGGATATGATCCCCAGTGGAGTCGCCAGTTTGTTGTAGGGAAAAGTATCCGACTCGGATGACCCTATCCCACTCTAAGGGTGACAGTTCCTTAGCAACAACTGTAAAACAAACTACTGAAGGTTTACTTCTTTATGAAAGCAAAAGAGAATGGAGGAAGCACTAACCGTTGCCTTGCGCTTAATGTCGAATCCAAACTCTCCTCTTTGGCCGCTTGCTCCTAGCTCTTTGTCCTTCTGCTCGCCCAGCTACAATGAGATCCTGCAAAACAACAAAGAAGGAAACTACAAGAGGCATGCAATCATAACTGGTTCATGGATTAGTGTAAACCAAACATGCAATCATCACAATATATAATTGAAACAAGAGCACATAGAAGAACCTCAATAGCTTTTATTAATGAAGAAATAAAGGTTCTGAGAGTATTACAACCATTGCAGGCTCCAACCCAGCAACACCTCCCAGCAGAAAGAATTGCTCTTCTTCACCTCTCTCAAACAATCACCCAATAACTCAAGAATGAAACCAACAGCATATCATTACTTTGCACAAAATTCCAGCCTCCTGAGCTCATAGGAGAGAGCTCAATATATAGATGAATTGAGAAAGGATGAGTCAGCTTGCAACTGATGTGTAGCTGCCTTGTGTCCTCTCTCTCTTCAGTTAATCTTTAGTTGATCTTCAGTTCTTGAGTCCACTTGGTGAACCTTGCTTCCACTTGGAGAAACAAAGCCTCTGACTCATCACAAGGCGAAATACCTGATCCAAGTGTCATTTTTGGAAGATTCCAAAGCAATGACTCACTGTGCCACATGTCCAAACTCGCCCAATGCAGGTGGGCTTTGTTCTGCCTGCTTTGCAACGCAGGTACACCATGGAGCAGTTGTGTTTCAGCGCAGAAGCCTAGTGGAGCACCTGCTTTGATTTCAGGATTGCTTGTTTTTGAGTGTTTTCAGGTGGAGAACTGATCTGAGAGCTGTTGGTTTGCTGACCTTGTTCCTCTAGGGGTAGGAACATCATGTTTAGGGAACTTTGGATCCCTTGGATTATTGACAATTCATGCTTGTTGCTGTAAGGCACAAAATTGTCTATAACAGATGCCCCCTAAAGTATGAGGTCGGTTATCGGGTGAAATGCTTTATTGAGAGGATCCGAAGTTCATTCAATTGCTGAGAAGTGTCCTGTAATAAGATACAATACAATACATTATTTTTCGTACATTTTTCATGATCTAGCTGAGGCGGGCATTCCCATGCTCAGCTTTATAAATACATTTTGGTACATAGAACAGACGATCGTCTGATTGTAGACTGATAATTCTCTGCCGAATTTATCATCCTTTGAAAAGGATGATCATCTGCTGTAATGATGTACATATCAAATGTCTTTATGTCCTGAATATATATCGCAGCCCGGATGGATGAAACTAGATCCGGGGTCTTCAATCTCTTCCGATCTTCACTCGATGTACAAGTCGATCCATGTGAGAATTTCTTGAAGTCGAACATGGAAAGACATCGCTTGATTACCGGTCAATGATGTAAACCGTTAACAAGCGCGAGAGGAATCACCGATAAGGATGATGACCCTCAAGGTACGGCAGTACAATCTACATGGTGGGAATAAAGGACTTGGCGTCGACCACCATGCAAAATCTTCTGGTCGAAGGTCATTGATGTATACCTGTCGCTGGAAGTGAGAAACTTGCCATTGAGGCATGCAAGCTTCAAAGTACTGAGGGGGGTGTTCCTAGATCAACTCCTTGGATAATGAGCTGATGTCGACAAGGAGCGATCCGTCAAAGGAGGGCCTTAATGAATCCCACATCAGTGACACGGAACGAAGCTAGTGATTGTGATGAGGTGAAAACAAACTATGATGTATGATTCAGGGTGGCGGTCATGAAGTGGATGAAGGATAATGTATGGCAGTGGGTGGAACACGGTTGACTCTTTACAGAACCACATCTCTTGAACATATAACGACACTGATGTGATGGATTGGTAGCATTACCCCAATTGTGGATGGTGTGGCGAGGACCATGGTTCTGCGACCGGTGAATGAAACAACCCAACCCGATGCGGTACGGAGGACAAAGTGTCATGTTCAAGAGCGACTTGCTACCATTAATGCTGTGAGGTTCTCCCAATTTTTCCCCAGTCATTGCTGACCAGTACCTCTTTATTTTTGTCAAGCTTGAGGAGGATAACATATGCTTGTTCTATAACCTGCCCTTCGGGCAAGCCCATCGCTATGTTTTAACGAGCCTAGCGATAGGGAAACTCGTTCTCGTCTAAAGACAAGTTTGTCGCTATTTAATCATTTTAACGAGTCTAACGACAAGGAAAACTCGGTCCTTTTCATTTTTAGAGAGTCTGAAAAGGTACGAAAAGTTAACTCCAAAATTCCTTTTTCGTCTTCTAATCCCTTAAGTCCGAAAAAGTATAAAACAATACAGAAGGGATGAATTTTCGGTTGCTTTAACGAGCCGAACAAAACAAGCGCTCGATCTTTTTGTGCAATAATCCCTCAGGTCCAAAAAGATTAAAATCTAGAGGAGGGATAGCTTTCCGGTCGCTTTAACGAGCTGGAAGGCCAAAGCTCGGCAAACTTTTCATATTTTACGAGTCAGTGAAAAGAGCTCAAAGAAGACTCGTCTTTTGAGGAACGAGTGATTAACAGGGATAGCAGCAGATTCCAGGTACAGGTTGGAATTCTCCAATCACGGCAGTGTCACAAGGATGGCTAAGTGAAATCACTCTTCGCAGCTGTTCCTCAAAATGGGTAAACAAACATATGGAGGTGAACGATTGGCCAAATGAACGGATGGAGGTGATGGCATATAAACACGACCAAGGGCTTTTAATATGGCTTTCAAAGGTTACATTTCTCGAGGTTGTTTACCGGTTCATTTTTTCTGGATGAGCTTGAACTGCTAGGGAAAGATTGGTCACAATTTATGTTTATTTTTTAACGAGCATGAACTCTACACAAAAACTGCTCGATTCTTGCGTTTATTTTTTAACGAGCATGAACATTGCTAAAACTGCTCGATTTATACCAGTCTTAATACAAGGAATGCTTTAGGTGAGGTAATCTTATTTAAGGAGCGATACCTCACTAATTACTCCAATTTGGCAGGTTTTAACTTTTGCCCTTCATCCTTTCTTGATGCAAGCTGGAAACGGCTAATCCTACGAGTTTAACGGGTTAGACCTACAGGTTTAAAGGGAGGACCTAAAAATTTAAAAAAATAAATAGTCGTCCCGTGCTTGCACTCCAAAAGGTTTGCATGCCCCCAGGTATAAAGTATAATTTCGAGATTCTGCCATCTCTTACTTATTATCCGAAAAATAGTTTTGTTTGCTGCCACAAACGAAACTCTCTTTTCAGCGATGTCTATCATTAGGTTGCTAAGGATGGTGACTACTTGTTGCAGCAATTTCATCTCTTTCTCTGAAGACTGCCCCTACTTATCCTTCAAAACAGCTTGTTTTAATGGGTGAGGCTTGACATTCAAAGATGGTGGCTTCTTGCTGCCACAAATAGACCCCCTCCTTAGGAGAGCCCACTTCTTTAGACAAAGGGAGCGATTCTTCCGCTTCAACATAATTTTGACAAAAGAATTTTATCCTAGAACAACCCTCTCTTCCTCTGCCGGACGGGGTACGGACTAGTCCATCCTTCTGCGGAAATTAACTTTATACCTAAGGTTTTCTCTGCCCGAGGCAAGCCAGGGTGCATGCCCCCTGGGTCCCCATTCTTTTCTTCTCGAATTACTCGCATTCATCGGGAAGTAGAACCGGGGGCGGTGGCATTCCTTGAGTGAATAAACCGTTAAGGGATGGTATTTGACTATTTGCAATGCGTGATCCTGGAAATGAAAGTTGGTCTACGAGCTTGACCATTCTTCCTTCGTGTGGAAAACACATGACTCTAAAGAGCGAGGACACTATTGCCTCCATGCAATATATATAGTCTCGTCCAAGGAGTAAGTTATATGCCAAGGGTCCCTGGACGACCATGATGTTCATGCGAACTGTCTTCCCTTTCAATGTAACTGGAACATTGGGGAGAATCCCTAACGGGTGACTGGTTCCTTTATCAAAACCTGATAGATTTCTCATCTCAGGTAAAAGCGCCGGGCAACCCAGTGCTTTCCAAGCAACAGAGGAAAGGATACTCACAGATGCCCCTTCATCAATGATAGTTCCAGCCATCACCATTCTGTAGATTTGGACTATGATTCTGAATGGGATACTGGCTGGTAACCGGGGTCTGCCTAGTTGATTCCAATCAAAGGATACAACTAGGTTGCTTGGTGGTGGGACCGAATATACGGCCGGATACGACCCTGACGATGTTCCTTCCTGCGATAAAGGAGTGGGCGCATTGCCCTGATGCTCATTAGAGTCTGTGTTGATGAAAAGAATATGGACGGTGTCATCCTTATCCTCTTCAGTGAGGGTGTCATTTGAAGATGGGTCTTCAATGACGGAGTCATTGGACGATGACACCTCTGAAAGAAGAACCGGGTCAACTGCCGTTTCGACCTTTAGACTTTCGTCTGGTCTGGATTCAGTAGGTTCATTCTCAATGACCAACACTTCAGCTGACCACTTGAGCGGGTCAACTAGATTTTCAACTATCGAGGGATTAGGCGCGAGTTTTTGGTATCCAGGAGGAAGTCGTAACGGTGAAACTGGGCGATCTTCCAAAACTTTCTTTGCCTCATCTAAGAATGGACATCGGTGGATGGCATGCTCGCCTTCACACAACATACAGGGTGATCTTGGTCTCCCTCTTCGTCCTTCACTCTCGCTAGTTGACGGACTGCAATCAACATGACTACCAGAGGTTGATGCTACCGGATTGTGCAACCTTGGGGACCAGTCCCTTAGTATCCGGGGAATACAAGGACAATCACGATGGAAGTGGGTCCCTTTACAAATGACACATGGCGATTTAGGCCCGGTCGGTGCAGTGTGTGGGTTTTTGTCAGCTGTCTTTTGCTTGCCCCCAGTCGCCTTCGCCATAGGCTCCTTCTGCTTCTTTTCTCTCTTCTTCTTTTTCTTCTTCTCCATGGGAGGCTGACTTTTGCCGGCTCTACCTTGTGAAGATGAAGGATCAGAGGAAGAATTGTAAGAAGTGGAAGGCTGGTGGGTAGCTCTAGATTGGTCTGACTGTTGATTCGACTGCTCAGGATTAGTGGCGATCTGGACTACATTAGTTGAAAAGAGCCAAACAGGTAGGCCAATTGTCAATCCTGGAAGTGACAATGTTGCCATATGAGGCGCACCAACATCTCCCCAAGAGGAGAAGGGATTTGGACTTCCGCCAAGGTTACTTCCTTGGTTGGTGGGCTCCATACTTTTCAACTGAAAATCAACGTGGGAATAACAGGTGATTATGTTCCGCTTAAAATAAATTTTATTAACGACGCTTTTAGACACAAACTTGCTTTTTCATGTTTTAAGAGTCGAGAAAAAGCTAAAGATGACTCTAGTCGCCTTCGATGTTTTAACGAGCCCGAAGTGACAAATGCTCGGATGGACTTTTTCAGTTATAGAGTTTGAAAAAGGCCAAAAGAAACTGCTCTGGAGTTCTAGGCAGAGGGTGTGCCAAACTTTTCGCGAAACCACAGAATACGTTTTACGGTACGGGTGGTCGATCTTCGTGAATGCTGTGTTCACTGCATCGCGATCAGTAGGGCGGTCGACACGGCTTCCTATGGATAAAGGATAATTTCCTATAGGGGTCTCCCAATATATACGCGACGGTACGTGGGAGCACAAGTCCGTATTAGTGCCACCGACTCTCAGGAGGAATCACCCACCTTCGTAGAGATCGACAGTCACTATGTTTAACGACGTCGGAACACGTCTCTACCTAGACCTCTAGATGTTTGCGTTATGTTACAAAGCGTTGTTATGTAAATTGGATTTATTTTAATGTTGATCTTGCTTAACAGTTTGCCTTTAAGGATCACCACGAGATGTATATAACAAATTCCTGAATGCAATCTAAGATGAGAAGCAAACTTTTCAATCTTTCAACTTTGAAAACCTTAACTACTGAGGGAAAAGAAAGGCAAATCTTTTCACACAGATCATAGAGCACACACTAAAATGCAATTTTTTCTTAAATCGTCAAGCACACAGTCAAATGCAAAATGCACAATGCATGTATTTTCTTTTCCCTTTCTTAATGTGGATGGATACAAAAAGAAAGTGGTTATATAACTTTGATTTCGATTTAAAGCGAAAGTAAACAAGTTTGTCCAACAATCAAAAGACACCTTAAGATTCACTTGCTTAATCACTGGAAATACATGAAATCAAACCATACTAACGAAAGTAAAATGACTAATCAGCTATGGACAGCAAGCAAGCTAACTCTTTAGACCAGCAAAATGCCTAACACAGGTTCAGATCTAAGAGGCCAAAAGCAAGACTAGTTTACTCTTCGTTGTGGGAAATTGTAAATGATTAAGAAATACAAAGAACAAGTACAATTTCGTTATATAACAGAGGCAGAATGATGGCAAGTAATATTGGTTTCAAAACAGGCACAAGACTGACACCTAGCAGCAAAACTAAGTGAAAACAGGCAAGAGAAAGGAGGAAACCCCAAATGTACTAAGCAAATTTGGGCCAACGCAGGCTCTGCACAGCCAAACTGGCTCTCAGCGCAGGTGGTCCCTTCGGGACCTGCGTTGCAAAGCAGGTAGCCTGTGTACTACCTGCTTTGGAAAACGAGAGTTGCGTTTTCACAGTTTCCGGGTCATAATTTTCTCAAAAATGCACGGTTTTTGCTCAAATCAGAGACATTCAGTCAAGCACACTCAAAGGGATGATCAAGAAGGTGCAAAGCTATCACTAAGAGCTTACAAGGATCTTTGTAGATCAGCTCTTCAAATCATGAACTTGCTCAGAAATGAGCCAGAGTAGCTGCCCCTCTACTTCGCTTTTGATATAGTCAAAAGCTTTTCGATTTGGTACTCTTTTGTTCAGGAAATGAATAGCAAAATACTACAAACACAATCAAATGGATACGATCCCCAGTGCAGTCGCCAGTTTGTTGTAGGGAAAAGTATCCGACTCGGATGACCCTATCCCACTCTAAGGGTGACAGTTCCTTAGCAACAACTGTAAAACAAACTACTGAAGGTTTACTTCTTTATGAAAGCAAAAGAGAATGGAGGAAGCACTAACCGTTGCCTTGCGCTTAATGTCGAATCCAAACTCTCCTCTTTGGCCGCTTGCTCCTAGCTCTTTTTCCTTCTGCTCGCCCAGCTACAATGAGATCCTGCAAAACAACAAAGAAGGAAACTACAAGAGGCATGCAATCATAACTGGTTCATGGATTAGTGTAAACCAAACATGCAATCATCACAATATATAATTGAAACAAGAGCACATAGAAGAACCTCAATAGCTTTTATTAATGAAGAAATAAAGGTTCTGAGAGTATTACAACCATTGCAGGCTCCAACCCAGCAACACCTCCCAGCAGAAAGAATTGCTCTTCTTCACCTCTCTCAAACAATCACCCAATAACTCAAGAATGAAACCAACAGCATATCATTACTTTGCACAAAATTCCAGCCTCTTGAGCTCATAGGAGAGAGCTCAATATATAGATGAATTGAGAAAGGATGAGTCAGCTTGCAACTGATGTGTAGCTGCCTTGTGTCCTCTCTCTCTTCAGTTAATCTTTAGTTGATCTTCAGTTCTTGAGTCCACTTGGTGAACCTTGCTTCCACTTGGAGAAACAAAGCCTCTGACTCATCACAAGGCGAAATACCTGATCCAAGTGTCATTTTTGGAAGATTCCAAAGCAATGACTCACTGTGCCACATGTCCAAACTCGCCCAACGCAGGTGGGCTTTGTTCTGCCTGCTTTGCAACGCAGGTACACCATGGAGCAGTTGTGTTTCAGCGCAGAAGCCTAGTGGAGCACCTGCTTTGATTTCAGGATTGCTTGTTTTTGAGTGTTTTCAGGTGGAGAACTGATCTGAGAGCTGTTGGTTTGCTGACCTTGTTACTCTAGGGGTAGGAACATCATGTTTAGGGAACTTTGGATCCCTTGGATTATTGACAATTCATGCTTGTTGCTGTAAGGCACAAAATTGTCTATAACAGGAGCCCCACTACACTTTCCTAAGATGATGAAGCCTAGAGCGGTCAAGCTAAAGGCATGCACCTGGAGTCAAATCTGGAACTATGAAGATCTCCTGTAACTCATTAGTAATCTACAAGCTTCCCATGCATGGGTAATCAAGATTATGTATGTTTTTGTGCATGCACATGCAAGCCCATCTATTGGGACACACACCCAAACAAAGACAAAGGCACGGGTCTAACTAGAGCTTGACTCGTACTTTGATGAGTTGATGTGCATAGCCACCTGCCCAGACTTGTTGATCAATATAGACACCATGCACAAGTATGTTTCTGGTCTGACAACACTCAAGAGAATGATGCACATGCTTTCAAATGAGTTGGATAGAGTAGCCCAAGAAGTGTACTCGTATGTTATGGAGGCAAGAGTTCGTTTCCAGAAAGATGTCACCTTAGAGTACACAGACACCATCACACACTACCTAGCTTGGCATCAGTTTTATACTATTAACCACCATGAGGATGTCAAAGAGTTGGTCTTCCAATAGTTGTCCGAGTCATAGTGATGTATTGCATGGCTTTCTCAAGCCTATATTGTCTCACATGGGTACATGTGCATTGTAATGTAACGTCTTGTCAAGTGTAAGTCAATTGTCAATAGTTGGATGTAATAGTCATAAAGTAGATGAAGAGTCATGAGGGTAGTTGAACTGCCACAAAGGGGAATTTCAAGGGCCACCCCACCCTTTGCTATAAATAGTCCTTGATAACTCATTGTATAGGATTTTGGTCAGCCAAGCTTCTGATAGGACTATCTTAGAGAGAGCTTGGACAGTATTGTAACAACCCTTCACTTCTCCACTATGCAGAGCTAGTATATTTATTTGGAGGAGTAGGCAACAGTGACTGTAACGTTCCATTGTCAGAACTAGTGGTTGGACATGGATGTATTGTATGAATGGAACTTACACTTCTTAATATAACAGAGCCATCATGTTTCATGCATATGTCATATTGTATTTCAACTATCTTGTGTACTCTATATGATATATGTATCTATTTTCTTAAGCATTCATGTGTAGCTATTTTCTATATATGTATGTATGAATCTTTCTGAAATGTGTTGTTGGTTTAACCATCACTTTGGATTTCTAGCTTACTTACCTCCCATGTTGTGATGAATCTTAGCTCGTGTGTTCCCTTCTTAACTCTGTGTTGTCACAGTTTTCCAAGGGGCACACTCACGTCATCCTCCATGAGTTAGAACCTCTCACATGCCTTCCTTGACTTACTTCATATGTCAGACCCTTGCTACCAATAGGGACATCTTACTTGCCTCTGTACGAAACCGTAGTCAAGGCGATACCATACGACACACTGTTGGGACTTCTACGCCAAATGGTCTATGGTATAATTGGGACTTCTTACAGTGGAGATTTCCTGACATGTTGGCAGGTCTAGCACTATCAACATTTCTGGTGCTAGAAGGAGGGTTAGATGACAAGCTATGTCCTCTAATCCTATTTTGAACCTTTGCACATCTATCATAGAGTCTTGCACTCTCAACCCTCCATGATGTTTTTCACATGCCAAGCCTGTCACCATCACGTGGGAGTTTTTTGATTTCTTGTATGGATACATGTATGATGGTGAAGGAGAAGTGGCCTAGCCTGTGTTCTTACATGACTTCCTTGCCATGCTTGATGAGGAAGATGGATGTTCTGATGAACAAGCCAGACTGCTGCTTGCATACACACTTTGTGAATCTACACTATGGTGGTTGTGCAGCCTATCAGCTAACAAATTTCACTCACTTGAGCACTTTTCTGATCTCATTGAAGACACTTTCCATAATTTTGATCCAAAACATATTGACCACAAGATGTTACAAAAATGAAAGGATCCGCACAAATCGCCTGATGATTTCTGGTAGCGCGCTTACGTGATTTGCAGTTTCAAGCTCCGAGGAGCCAGATGAAGTTTCAATATCTCATTGACAGATTCGAGTATTTCCTTAACAAATATGTCAATCCAAAGAAGAAATATGAGCCCAAGCCTCGCTCAACATACTCCAATGATGGAGCTGCGCAATCATAAATGGAGATGGTCACTGTCACAAGTTGTTGGGTTGTGTTATATTCTTTCCACGACTAGCTATGGATTTTGTTAAAGTCTTTCCAGGACTAGCGGACCTACCTATGGTTTTGTGCATAGTTTTCGCACATGGTTTTGGGCACGATGGTTTGCGTTCCATCGTATTGGATGCTTTGGCATGTATATATGTATTGTAAAATTGAAAGGAACATAATGAAAAAATCAAGCTAGTAGTCCCAGTTTTGGGATCCAGCGGAAAATCTTTGCGTATATGTGTTTTATGTGTTATTCGCTCGCATTGTTCATTTTCTACATTTTAGAATTCGTATGCAGGTAATTTTTGTACGG
Source organism: Pinus tabuliformis (assembly GCA_031772625.1). Taxonomy (NCBI): domain Eukaryota; kingdom Viridiplantae; phylum Streptophyta; class Pinopsida; order Pinales; family Pinaceae; genus Pinus; species Pinus tabuliformis. The sequence goes on from CM062809.1 coordinate 1,069,696,157, forward strand.
GGTTAAAACCTACACCAGTGACTGTCCACCGTGTTGGGCATGAAATCCCCCTAGGCATGTTTTGGGGCTTAAAGCCTAAGTTTTGACAGAATATTTTTGTAAAAGCTCCGTGAATTGCAGGTGCGGAGCACGAAAGTATAATAGTCACAGGGTTGTCCACCCTAGTTTTTGTAATGTAATGTCGGCTAGATAGACCTAATGGACCATGGGATTGTATAAATAGAGCGAGGCTCTAAGTGTATAAGATAACTAATAGAGAGAGAATAGAAGCAGGATAAGTCTAAGTGATAAAGTTGAAGTGTAACATGTGTCTGTGGGTCGTAGAGTAGGAGAAGGCTCTGCAGCTAAGTCGCGAACCATGGGATTGTATAAATAGAGTGAGACTCTAAGTGCATAAGATAACCAATAGAGAGAGAATAGAAGCAAGAGAAGTCTAAGTGATAAAGTCTAAGTGTAACATGTGTCTATGGGTCGTAGAGTAGGAGAAGGCTCTGTAGCTGAATGCACAGAGGCCTAGTAGTCTGCAGCTGAGTGCGCAGACTCCTGCAGCCGAATGCGCAGAGCAGGACGAGTCTATAACCATTGGGAGAATCAATAAAGAGAAGTTTTTCCATAATTATGTTTATCTTTTCCTAGTTTAATACATGATTGGATACAAGTTTCAAGTATACTGTTTATTTACTGTGCGAACCTCTATGAATGTTTTGTATTGCTAATTATAACTTAAGACATTCAAGTAGGCAAAGGTAATTAATTAATATTGGAAGATAAGTAAGATCTCGAGTAATAGCGCAGAGTGTGGCATAGCCCCTGGTTAGGGCTACGTAAAGGCAGTGTATGAGGCTGTGAGAAATGGGAAGTGCGCGAAGTGACCTATGCGTAGGAACAAACAGTTGGACCAGTCGAACCTCTCAGACATCTCAAAGGTGTGGACACCTAGTTCCAACACCCTCCCATGCTACTTTAGGTGAGACCTCAATCCGCTCTCTGTGGATTGTTGCCGAAAGGGCCAGTAGTACAGGGATTTGTTTGGCTAATTAACTCTGAACCTAGTTCAGGCCTCAACAAGCCAACAAAAGGTTTCGTTGCCAGGACCAGGATTTGCATAGAGATGTCTGATGTCATATCACTGGAATCCGACAAAGAAAGGAATTGAAGATTGGTTGGACAAGAAGATTCACGAGTTTGCGGCGCAGGCAAACAGGAATCCACAACTATCAAAGGAAGAGTGGTTAGAATGCTACTTTTATATGGAGATCCATGAAATTTTATTTACATCCCATCCCCACTGAATTGTACGAGTGGATCGCGAAGCTAGAAGATAACCAAGGAAGGTGTAAACTCGACAAACCTATTGTGTGGACGCTAGAATTGGTGCGTAGACTGGAAGCATCAGAAGATAAGATCGTACGTTTTGCCAATCACTAGCTCGATCGAATCATACGAGGACTCATCACTGAATTTGTAGAAGATACTTCAGTCAGCTATAGTGAGGCAGAACAACGCTTCCTCAAGGGACCACAAGGTAGGTACGTTAAATCTTTGAACACTGGGATTAAAATGCTACTGTGTGAAAAATGAGTTATGCAAATAAATTGATGTTTGGGGCGACTTTGAGTGGGAGAATATACAAAAACGAAGGTAGCACAAAAATAGAAACTAGCCCCTTGATTTCACCTCTGCAAGGGGGTGAAGAAGAGATCGCGAAGGTTTCGCCAAGAAGTGTGATCAATCTAATAAGGTAGAGAATTCCACGCATACTACCCCCATGCACACCACCACCAGTTTCACCGTCTTCACCCCCGTCTTCACCCATTCCACCCCCGCCACCACTGCAAAGTGGTATGGAAAGTGCAATAGAACTACCAGTCGACTATGGTGGAGTTTGAAGGTAAGATCTTTGATTATACTGTAATTGTTTTAATTGATCATAGAGCTACATTAAGCTATATTATTCCTAAAGTTGTGGAACAATTTAAACTATCAACTGTTAAGTTTAAGGACCCTTGGCTAGTACAACTAGCAACAGGGGCAAAAAGACGTGTGTTGGATAAGGAAAATAACTTCCCCTTGAAGATAGCAGGTCAGCCAGTGATGGCGGATCTAAACGTGCTTCCCTTTGGTTCATATGACGTGTTGATAGGCATGGACTGGCTGAAAAGCGCTGGTCCATTATAAACTGTAAAACAAAAACTATTTGCTACAAGGATGAACTTGGGAAAGAGTAGGAAATGCAAGGCATTCAGAGACCTGTGCAGATTCGGCCAATAACTACCTCTCAGTTGGCAAAATGTATCAGAAAAGGATGTCAGATTTATGCCATCCAAGTGGGGTATGCCAACACAAAAGACAAGACTGTTACATTGGAGAGTATTCCAGTAATACGAGAATTTGCAGATGTGTTTCTAGAGGAGATACCAGGACTGCCACCCAAAAGAGACATAGACTTCACTATCAAACTGGTGCCAGGAGTAGCCCCGGTATCCTGAGCTCCTTACTGGATGAGCACACCAGAATTAACTAAATTGAAAACACAGTTGCAGGAGCTGTTGGACAAAAATTACATCCGTCCCAGCGTGTCGCCATGGGGATTCCCTCTGTTGTTCGTTAAAAATAAGGATGGGAACCTTCGAATGTGTATGGACTATCATCAATTGAACAAATTGATAGTCAAGAATAAATACCCTTTACCCCGTATTGATGAACTTTTTTATCAGGTAAAAGGGGCAACGATATTCTCAAAGATTGACTTGCCATTAGGGTACTACCAAATCAGAATTAAAGAGGAATACATAGCCAAGACTGCCTTTAGAACACGATATGGACACTACGAGTTTGTGGTGTTACCATTTGGGTCAACCAATGCCCCCACCTTTATGTGCTTGATCAAAGGCATATTCCATCAATATCTGGACAAGTTTGTGTTAATTTTTATTGATGATATATCGATATATTATCATAATATGGAGGAATACAAAGAGAACCTCAGGGTAGTATTACAAACCCTCCGAGAACATAAATCATACGCTAAATACAGTAAGTGTGATTTCTTTAAGGAATAGATTTAGTACTTGGGGCATATACTTACTAAATAAGGGATCGTTGTGGATCTCGAGAAGAAAAGAACCATAATGGATTGGCCAGTTCCCAAAGATGTGGCAGACATCAGATCCTTCATGGGACTAGCAGGGTACTACAGGCGGTTTGTGGAAGGATTTTCCAGGGTGGCGTATCCCATCACTTCCTTGGAGAGAAAGGGATAAGCTTTTAAATGGACAACAAAATGTCAAAAGATTTTTGAGAAACTCAAGCATCTGCTCAGCACTGCGCCTATACTAAGCATAGCTCATTCGGGCAAGGACTATGTGGTGTGCATAGATGCGAGTAAGGAAGGGGTAGGGGGAGTACTTATGCAAGAAGGAAAGGTACTTGCCTATGAGTTTAGGAAATTAAAAGAACATGAGCAGAAATATTCTGCTTATGATTTGGAATTGACAGCTGTGATCCATGCATTGAAGATGTGGCGCCATTATTTAATGGGTAAAAAGTTTTTGCTACTGATGGACCATCACAGTCTGACTAGCTATTTTAGTCAGCCTACTTTAAATGTTAGGCAGGCACGGTGGGTAGATTTATTAAGTGGTTTTGATTTCAAGATTAAGTATCTAAAAGGGAAGGAAAACAGGGTGGCGGACACTTTGAGTCGAAAAGTACAATGCCTCTACGAGATTTCTTGCAATGAAGGATAAAGTACCTTTGATGAAGTGATTAAAGAGGTAGCAGAACAAGATTTAATATATCAGCAAATAGGACAACAAGCTCAGAATTCAACCAGCAAAGAAAATCAGCAAGGATATACAATGGATGTTGCTGGCTTGCTGAAATATAAAGAAAGGTTGTATGTGCCCAACCAAAACAACATCAAAAGCTTGATTTTAGATGAATTTCACAAAAGTCATTAGCCTGGGCACCCAAGATATTAGAAAATTATTACTGCACTTCAAAAGGAATACTTTTGGCCAGGAATGAAAAAAGATGTAGCAGAATATTTAACTCGTTGTTTGGAATGCCTACAAGTTAATGCAGAACACCAGCAACCTATTGGGTTATTACATCCTCTTCCAATTCCAGAATGGAAATGGGAAACCATTTCTATGGATTTCATCACAGGATTACCCAAGTCAAAAAGAAACAACGATTCCATCATGGTAGTGGTGGACAAGATAAGTAAATCAGCTCATTTCATACTGGTACAGTCTACCTACAGAGTGGTCCAGATTTCTCATATTTTTATGCAATTTTTTTTTAACTGCATGGGTTACCAAAGACTATAATCTCTGACTGTGATGTAAAATTTACGTCAGTCTTTTGGAGAACCCTGTTTGAGGAATTGGTGACGCAGCAGAACTTCAGTACCGCATACCATCCTTAAACCGATGGACAAACGGAACAGGTGAATTAGGTGGTAGAAGACATGCTAAGGGTATATGTAATGCAACAAACATCTAAGTGAGAAGATTACCTGCATTTGGTTGAGTTCGCATACAACAATGGCTATCATACATCCTTGCAGATGAGCCCGTTTGAAGTGTTGTATGGACGAAAATTCCAGACACCCTCAAGTTGGGGAGGACCAAAGGCCAAGTTGATATTAGGCCCCAAAATGCTTAAGGAAATGGAGAAGATGGTCACGAAAGTTCCGACAAACTTAAAGACCGCTTAAGATAGACAAAAGAATTTTTCTGAATGGAAAAGAAATTTTAAGGAATACTAAGTAGGAGATCATGTATATGTGAGAATTCGAGCAAAACGGAGCACATTACAATGGAGTCGGAGCACCAAATTGGCACCCTAGTTTTGCGGACCATTTCATATCTTGGAAAGAGTTGGCCCGGTGGCATACCAGCTTGCTCTGCCAAGTCATATCCGGGTCCACAACGTCTTCCATGTGTTAGTGCTTAAAAAATACGTCTATGATCCTAAGCATGTAATCAGTTGGCAGGATATTCAGGTAAGAATGTGTCCTACGTAGGCCAATTGGATTTGTTGACTAAGGAAAAACTTACTTAAATTATTGCATGTTTTAGGTCGAACCGGAAGGAGAAATCTTGGTTGAGCCACTGAGTATACTAGATCGGAGAGAAGTAATGTTGCGGAAACGAGTCATCACCCAGGTTAAAGTGCAATGGCAGCACTTTGGGCCAGATGAGGCCACCTGGGAGGATGAACAACTCATGAGAGAAGTTTATCCCAGACTGTTTGCAGCTGGAGAACATCGGGACGATGTTCAATTTCAAGGGGGGAGATGTAATATCCCCAGAATGCTGTAAATATTTTATTTACCATAGTAAAAACAAACTAAAGGATTGGTGTTATTATTTGTTTGAATTAATTAGTATTTTTATTTTATTTAAAAAAATGAGAAATGATTCTTAGTGGCAGAAGATCATGTAACTTTTGAGGAAGGAAGTTGAAAGAAACATTTGCTGGAACCCTAACCGGCTCCCCTGATTGTGCAAGGCTTCCAGGAAAAGGAAGTGAGGGGAAGAAAAAATTGTGCTGTAGAGACAAGCAGGGGAAAGGGGGAGAAATACTTGCTAAGTTTGGTGAGGATCAGATAGCAAGAGTGCAGTGCACAAGCAACTCGCAGAAGACTGAAGGTCTTGTGAACAAGCTAGGGGGGAGATTTGGTCCCGAAAGACAATCTCAAGGTTGGGAGGTGTGACTAGCTACAACCAGAGGTGACCTCTTCCTGTGGAGTTACTTAATTAAAAGCAACTCAGGTATGAGGTACCTTCTCATAAATTGTTGACATGTTGAACTGAGTTAGAAGTGTCTTGTAAGCAGAAGGTTTTCTTTTAGAAGGATTTACAACTAGTATACATTTATAGAAAGACCTAGATGCATTTTATTTACAGAGTTTGATATTTCATAAAGATAGAGAGGAAAATATAGCTGTAGAAAATATAGTTGTCGCAATGAGATTATCTCAATGTGGATTTGGTTATATTATATTTGGCTATTTTATATGTCTTTGACACCCTCTCACTGTGAATATAGTTCATATTACTTGTGGAAAATTCAACACTGACAATCTTTGGAAACTGGAAGAACGACAATTGTACTTGTAAAGAAATATTTTTACAGTTTTGTTGAATGCAGGAATAAACAAGAAGTTATTATTACAGTTCTATCATGTGTAGGAATAAATATGAAAATATATCATTACAATTCTTTAAAAAAGTAGAAATAAACAGAACCACGTTGGGAGAACATGAAATAGGCCACTTGGGCTAAGTTGTACAAGTTTGTCAAAGAAAATATAAATAGATGAAAGTAATATAGGAAATGAGAACACCGTACAAAATTTAAAACACCCCTGTAAGCAAAGATGGTCTACGTGCATGACCATATAAGAACTGATAGAGAAAATATGTTTGCACGAATATCGTAATTAAATGAAATAGACTTAAACCCCATAGTTGATCAGGATTTCAGGTATTTTAACCCTAGATGGACTCAAACAACTCCTGAGAACGACATCCTCAGTAAACCCTACCCATCATTTTAAAACTTCCCGAGGGGTAAAAACCCTCTAGGCAAAATTTCTTGGAACCGACAACGAAGAGCAAATTCCACAGAGGGATTGGTATCCAAAGAAAAATAAAAACCCTAAGCTCTGCCTCGGTATGTCTCTGATAATTTTTACACAAAATTATGCAGTATTATGTGAAACGACGAAAAGCCCCAAATGCGATTTTCGAATAAATTCTTTTATTTGAGATTCAAAAATGATTTATAATGAACTAAATTTCATGCTGGTTTGAGGCCACATTTCGAGCCCGAGAACCATAACTCCATTGCAAGAACCTCATTAAAAATGAACAGTCACAGAATAATAATCATGAGAGATTAATTGGAAGACCCACACAAGAACTATAATATGTAATGGATAAAAGAGTTCAAAACATGTGTACATTTTTCTAGTTTTGCGCCAGAATAACTGTAATATAATCGAGAAATATTCTTACATATTGTAGCCGAAAAACCCTTACATATTCCAAACGAATCAGCAAAAATCTAGACAGACCTGTGCGACAGAGAGCTCAGGAATCGTAGTGGGAACGAAGCCCACTAAGATCTAGGCTCATGCAGAAAGAAACCTTAGAAACCCAAAGCGGAGTTCTCCGACTAACTTAGGAATAATTTCCCTAAAACCCTAACCATTCGGTGACTGTACGTTAATAAATGAAAAAAGAAAAGCCATTAAAATGTGGTGAGCCTAGAGCATATGATAGACAAGGCCCGGAATCCTCCAGCGAGAAAGCACCAACCAGGGTGAATCTTACCCGGAAGCCGTCGAAGCCCAACACTGAAGGAGCGCCTCCCTAACTGGTATAGCTGAGAGACTCAAAGCCGTAAGCTATAACGGAACATCCTGCAAGGTATATAAACGCACATGAAAACAATCAGAGCTACTACTAAACATAATGCATTCAGCTAAGAATTGATAAGGCAGAAAAACAATAATCAGTTGCAAACATCGGGAATACCTGAAATAGACTTGTCCACCACCAAACCATGAGTTTGGAATTGTAAAGACGTCATAAACATAGTCCTATGTATCGAGAGCGGCCAAAGGAAGGGTCACATCAAAGTAGGCTTTGTAGGAAAGCTGCCTAAAAAATGAGGTCATTTCCATTGCAATTCGGAGAAGAGAAAAGTCCCCTAGATAACGCCACCGTAGGATCGCGAGGAGTGTGCTACACCGTCGATGAGGGCGGAGATTCCAAGAGGTGGAGCTGAGGCCGGATGGCCTGCTGAGGCCACGTACAGGACGAAGCAGTGGAGTTAATGTCAATCGCAGCAAGCATGGTAAGCCATGTGATGGCAGCAACATGATAACACCGTGGGTGTTGAGCAACAAGCCGCGTGGATTCCAACAATAATCAAACCATCCCAGTAACTCCAGCCAACTAATTAGCCAGGTCAAAAGACATTAATTCGTTTAATTAAAAATGAAGCCGTAGCAACATTTATACATTGAAATGGGTGTAGCCATCGAGCTATGTATTGTATAGTAATTAGTTTTTTTCTTAATGTGACTGTATATTTAGTAAATTAATATGGTAGAGACATTACAATAGGAGAAACCAAATAGCAGAATGGGATGAAAGTGCACAACATAAATCATGATCCAGAAAGAAAGCAGTATTAGTTGTAATATTACACAATGACAAAGTCGTAAAGACACCCTCAAGCATAAATGCATTCTTATCCTAGAGAATAGTTCCGAACGGAACCTCTTCTCCACCCATCACCTGTGGAAAATCTTTCAATTGAGAAGTGGTTAAGGACTCAACATTAAAAGAGTACTCACAATCACATGATGACAGGTGTTCTTCGTACTACCATTCAATTTCATTATAAGTATCGTTAACTAGTCATAAGGGTGGTTGTCCACAATCGCACGATGAGAGGTGTTCTTCGTACTACCATTCAATTTCATTATAAGTATTGTAAACCAGTTAGAAGGGTGGTTGTCCACATTCGCACGATGAGAGGCGTTCTTCGTACTACCATTTAATTTCATTATAAGTATCGTTAGCCAGTCAGAAGGATGGTTGTGTACAACCGCATGATGCCAGGCGTTCTTCGTACTACCATTCAATTTCATTATAAGTATCGTTAACCAGTCAGAAGGGTGGTTGTCCACAATCGCACGATGAGAGGCGTTCTTCGTACTACCATTCAATTTCATTATAAGTATCGTTAACCAATCAGAAGGGTGGTTTTCCACAATCGCACGATGAGAGGCGTTCTTCGTACTACCATTCAATTTCATTATAAGTATAGTTAGCCAGTCGGAAGGGTGGTTGTGCACAATCGCACGATGACAGGCGTTCCTTGTACTACCATTTAATTTCATTACAAGTATCGTTAACCAGTCAGAAGGTTGGTTATCCACAATGGCAAGAGCTAACTAGCCTGCCATAGGGCATTAAATGCCTGGTTAGTTGCGCCCTCGATATCCCTATAACACATACCCATTATTTTTTATTTATAAAATCACCGCGCGCATGTGTTATCGAGATATCGAGGGCGCAGCTAACCAGGCATTTAATGCCCTATGGCAGGCTGGTTAGCTCTTGCCATTGTGGATAACCAACCTTCTGACTGGTTAACGATACTTGTAATGAAATTAAATGGTAGTACAAGGAACGCCTGTCATTGTGCGATTGTGCACAACCACCCTTCCGAATGGCTAACTATACTTATAATGAAATTGAATGGTAGTACGAAGAACGCCTCTCATCGTGCGATTGTGGAAAACCACCCTTCTGATTGGTTAACGATACTTATAATGAAATTGAATGGTAGTACGAAGAACGCCTCTCATCGTGCGATTGTGGACAACCACCCTTCTGACTGGTTAACGATACTTATAATGAAATTGAATGGTAGTATGAAGAACGCTTGTCATCATGCGGTTGTGCACAACCATCCTTCCGACTGGCTAACGATACTTATAATGAAATTAAATGGTAGTACGAAGAACGCCTCTCATCGTGCGAATGTGGACAACCACCCTTCTGACTGGTTTACGATACTTATAATGAAATTGAATGGTAGTACGAAGAACACCTCTCATCGTGCGATTGTGGACAACCACCCTTCTGACTGGTTAACGATACTTATAATGAAATTGAATGGTAGTACGAAGAACGCCTGTCATCGTGTGATTGTGCACAACCATCCTTCTTCAATGGGGTTATTGCCTAGCTAAGAAATCAGGAGAGCTGTACAACTGCCGGAAAATGGAACTTTTAGCTAATTGAGGCCAAAATATCCCTGACATGTATGTATCACCCTTTATAGTTATATCATGTAAACTCCAAACACACTCAAAAAAATCTGACAAGTGGAATGTTGTCGTGAAGTTCTGTTGTCCTTGCCACATGTGGCCTCTGGTATTTCCACTATGTATGGCCCGGGAAGTGCGGCTGGTTATCCTGAAGTCCTGTTGTCCTTGCCACATGCGACCTTTGTTTGTTGGGCCCGCTCCCCCTCGAAGGCTTGGAACCAAGGTTGGAATTTGTTGTTCAAAATAGTTGTTATAGGGTATTTTGTTGTGCAAAATAGTTGTTAGAGGGTATTTTGGCCATTAAATATGTTTAAAGATTTTGCATGAATGTATCTTGTGATGTGTCTTGAATTTTTATGGAGGACTACAAGTGGCGATGAAAAAAGAAATTGACGTTGGTACATCTCTTCCACTTTATTAATACCTTCTAGATGATTCTCTAGATATAAGTTTGATTCCCTTACCCTCTAGAATACAATGAAGCCAAAATTATTGGTACTATGTATCCAAAAGATTTTTCTATAGAAATTTGTAGGCACATTAACAAGTTATAGGTGCGTAATGAGAGCTTATTTTTTTCCTTTATACAATTTAGGAATACAACTTCCCTATGATTTGGATTTCATTTGCCAATGGATCTATTGAGGGAAAGTCGATGTGTTATCCACTTGTTCCTTGTAATATTACTATGTTGGTTCAGATGGTTGCGTGGTCTTACATTTGGACAGTTGAATGAAGCTTTTATAAGTTCTATTAATTTTCCAGATATAGCAATCACATGTATGGCCAAAAAGAACAATTATTTTAGTAGTCCAAATTTTGATAGTGGATCATTCCTTTTTTGCACCAACGTTAAGATATGAGAAATTGAAGAAAATAAAACTGTTAGAAGGGTTGACAACTTGTTCCAAAGAACTATATACATGTGATGTCATAATATTGTCAAAGGAGACTCCTCGTTATTTGATGCAAAAATTATTAAAGTATGTCTCCGATGTTCATTAAGTGCACTCCACTTTTTCTGCAATGTTTCCATTTATAATCTGTAGAAAAATTCAGTGTGAAAAAAGTTTTGTTACTGACCTCCACTGTTTTGTTTGCCTTGGTTTGGATTTTCTGTTGAGTATTTTGGTGTGAGGAGGAAGGATGAGCAACAACAATGGGATGTGGGTGGAAAGACAGGTACAAATTTAGATCGAGGATGGAAAAATGGGCATGGGGCTTGGGATGGATTCGAGTACCATGGGTGGGCCTCTAGTTTCCCACTCTGGAATTCTTGATGGAGATTAACTCTAGAATTCTTGATGGGGATTATGAGAGGAAGCCAACAATCTATAAGATGTAGATATGGTTTGATCTTGCTAATGTTTCTCTTCGTGTACTGAACTTGGCTTTCCTAGTGGTAGCTTTGGTGTCCACGGCCAAGAGTATGGGATTGTTACTATGTTTTGGGTTCAAGCTTGTTTTGTATTCCAATTCGTCCTATTCTTATTCATTTGAGTGAGCTTCAAGTTATTTTTGTAGTGTTTCATGGCTTGGATTTGGAATTTCAGGAAGTGGGTGTGTCGTATTTTGTGTTGTTGTAGTGCCATATTTTGTGTTGTTGTAGTGTCGTATTTTGTGTTGTTGTAGTGATGATGTTTTTTTGTATGTTTATGACTGTTTTGATCTTAATTTTTGTGTGCAAATTCTTGATGGGAGCTTCAGCTGCAACTGTTTCTCATTCATTGCTTTAACTTATGCTATGTGGGTTAAAAATGGTTCAGAGGAAATCTACTATTCCTAGTAGGAATTCATGCATGCTTGTTGTTTGCAGGCAATCGGGTATCCTCAAGAGTTGTATTCTTAGTTTTGAAAATTCATGTCATTAGAGACACGGTTTAGACATAGTTGCAAACACACATGTATGTCATTGAAGACCTCTTTCTCAAGAAGGAAAGGGATAACCTTCCTTCACACATATAAGTATCATTGAAGGCTTGCTGCTCAACAAGGAAAGGGATAACCTTCATGTCTCTCACACATATATTATTGAAGGTCTGCTCCTCAACAAGGAAAGAGAGAACCTTTAGTAATTTGGCTACCTAAAATTTTGAGTGAAAGGATGGACTTATTCGTTCCAGATAGGTAAAATATCAATGCAATAAATTTCTTCTTCTAGCTTGGAATTGACATGTTTTTGGTGTGAGTAATGTGTTTCTAACATGGAATTGACAGGATTGTGGTGTGAGTTATGTGTTAGAGACTTTCTGTTTTAGAATAGTTGTTATTTATGAACTTATTCCATCTAGTGAGACAAAATATCAATGTAATAAGTCTCTTCTTCTATCTTGAAATTAACAATTTTTTGGTGTGAGTAATGTGTAATGTGTTTCTAACTTGGAGTTGACAAGTCTTTGGTGTGAGTAAAGTGCTTTTAGCTTGGAATTAACAAGTTTTTGGTTTGAGTTAAATGCATTAGAGACTATTTTTGTTTTAGAATGGTTTATAATAATTGTTATTTTTAGACTTGTTCCATCCGGGAGAAAAAATATCAACAGATAAGTCTCTTCTTCTAGCTTGGAATTAACAAGTTTTTGGTATGAATTATGTATAAGAGACATTATGTTTTAGAATTGTTAAAAACAATGGTTATTTTTGGACCTATTCCTTTCAGGGAGATAAAATCATCTATGCATTAAGTCTATTTGTTTAAGTCTCTCTGTCTATCTTGGAATTGACAAATATTTGGTGTGATTAATGTGTTTCTAGCTTGAAATTGATGAATTTTTTGTGAGTAGTGTGTTTCTATGATGGAATTGATAAGTTTTTGGTGTGAGTTAGTCTTATGAGACTATTTTTATCAAGTTTATAAAAATAGAAACTTTTGTGATGTTATCAAAACATAATCCTATAACATGATGTTATGAGATCCACAATTTCCATTTATTATAAGTCTAGTTTTTTTAATTTTTAAAAGGTTCAGATACTGTGCATTAAATCTTGTTAATATTACTATATATCTTATGATCCAAAACAATGCTAAAATATACATGGTGAAACATATATTTTATTTTTAAATCCAATAATATTTATCAAATTATGTAAATCATAACTTAAACCAAATTAATGAATCTGTTTTTTGAGTTTTTATTAACAACATTCAATAGTTTTACTGGGTTGGTCATCTTATATGTCCCATAAGATTTTTTTAGTCATATCTCATATACACAAATGCTATGACATGCTCGGTGAAGGACATTTGATTTCAGGTTCCTAATATTTTATTGTTAGTGTTCCATGAAATTTCAAACCAAGATTCAAGATTTTATAAGTCATTTGGGTGTCATGGTCATTTTGTTTTTTACTTATGATAAATATCTAACATAATTTTGTTATTGAAAAATAATTTATTATGAAAACATAATTTTTATTAATGCGAAACATAAAAACCCAGAACTTCAAAAAAATATGATATATAAAAAAAATTCTAAATTCCAACCGTGCTTGGAACTGCTGTCATCATGGAATTTCTGGGTTTTTTTGTTTTTTTTTGTTTTCGTCTTTAAACTGTAAAGATTCCGCCTGAGATTACATTTTGAAGCGCAATGGGAACCCATTCTCTCTTATCCGATTTCAATTTGACCCTCTCCACTGTGTCCTCTTCTTATACCGTACCCACAGCAGCTACGAATATTGTCTTTATCCACTTCACTGTGCATCTTCCTCTACCCCCTTTCACTTGAGCCCCCACAATAATAGCATTATTAGATTGCAAGGCTTATTTGAGGCTCAAGTGGGGATGCAAAGGTTCTTTGAAATGGTATTGAAGCTTCTTCAGGTTCTAAATCCCCTGGAAGTTGTAATCCTTGAAATTCTACTTCCTAAAGAAGGTGAGATTACATTAAATCATAAATTGTTTTCTTTTAATTCCATCGTTCTGTATCTTAATCTTGTTGATTTCCAGAATTATGCAACCTCGTTTTTTCTTCCAGCAGCTCATATCAGCGGTGAAGTCCTGGCATTCTATGGTAAGTGGATAAGCTGCATGTGAAATCCTTTTCGGATGCTGCTTTGGGAAGATTTGACCTGTTGGATCAGGTGCACAGCAAATTAATTAAACACACAGCAGAAAAATATACAAGCACATAAGACACATCTTTTAACGTGGTTCACCCAACCAATCTGGGCTACATCCACCAAACATAGGCATCAGGAGTTTTATTAATTAAATTGGAGATTACATCATGAAATCCTCACACTCTCTCTTGGCAAATCATCCGAATGACTGCCTGTTAAATAGCACAAAGAATCTAACAGCCTCATAACTCCCTCACATCAAATATAGGAGGCATTAACTCCCTCCCAACAGCCTGGAGCTAATCTAGGAACTAAATCCCTATTGTTGTCATCCTCCAGAGATTTTTGCCTATTTGACTCAAACAGAAAATCTCAACAATCTCCACCTTGACAACAATTCGTCTGATGCCCTGTTATTATTCTTTATCTTTTCTGCAAGCCAAGAGAAGCCAAACACCAGCGTAGCTTCTCCAACAAAACTGGTTTCGTGAACATATCTGCACAGTTCTCCTTTGTATGCACTTTTTCAAGAGAAACTCCCCTTTCAGTGATAACCTGTCTTACAAAATGATATTTGATTGGAATATGCTTTGACTTACTATGATAGGCCGGATTCTTAGCCAAATGTATTGCACTTTGACTGTCACAAAGTAACTTGATGTTGTCCTGTAACCTACCAAACTCACCAAGCAAACCTTTCAACCAAACTGCCTCTTTGCAAGCATGAGAAGCAGCAATGTATTCTGCTTCAGTAGTGGATAAAGCAACAATATTCTGTAGCTTTGACATCCAACTTATAGCTCCACCTGCAAGAGTAAAGACGTACCCTGAAGTTGATCTTCTCTTATCTAGATCACCTGCAAAATCAGAGTCAACATATCCGCAAACAAATTCACTACTCTTATTGTAAGAAATACAATAACTACTTGTGCCTCTCAAGTACCGAAGCACCCATTTCACTGCTGACCAGTGTTCTTTACTCGGATTTTCCATGTACCTGCTGACAACCCCAACTACATGAGAAATATCTGGTCGCGTACACACCATCGCATACATCAAACATCCTACTACATTGGCATAAGGAATTCGAGACATATAATCCTTTTCTTCATCTGTATTAGGACATAAACTCGAAGAAAGCTTAAAATGGGAAGCTAAAGGGATCGACACAGGCTTCACATTGTTCATACCAAACCTCAAAAGTATTTTCTCAACATACTTCTGTTGTGATAGCCACAACTTACCATTGCCCCTGTCTCTGAAAATATCCATGCCCAAAATCTGTCTTGCGGCTCCTAGATCTTTCATATCAAACGTCCTTGTCATCTGAGTCTTCAACCTGTTGATTTCTTCAATGCTTTTGCTTGCTAAAAGCATATCATCAACATATAACACTAAGATAATGAACATGCCATTATTCAACTGTTTGAAATAAACACAATGATCATATTCACTTCTAACATATTTCTGACTCAACATGAAAGAATCAAACTTCTTATACCACTTCCGAGGCGACTGCTTCAGGCCATATAATGACTTCTTGAGCCTGTAGACAAATTTCGCATTGCGATGCTGAACAAACCCTTCCGGTTGTTCCATATATATTTCCTCATCTAAATCACCATGTAGAAATGCAGTCTTAACATCTAACTGCTGCAACTCCAAATCAAACAAAGCCACTAATGCTAACACAATTCTAATTGAAACAATTTTAACCACTGGTGAAAATATCTCATGAAAGTCTATGCCAGCTTTCTGAGAAAACCCTTTTGCAACCAGTCTCGCTTTGTACCTGTCTTCCGTATCATTCACACCTCGTTTCAGCTTGAAGACCCATTTACACCCCACAGTTTTTCTGCCTTTCGGAAGCTCCACCAGATCCCATGTACCATTCTTACCTAAGGCCATCATTTCTTCCTTCATGGCTGCTTTCCATTTGTCACTATTTGAACCTTCTACAGCTTCCTGATAACACAAAGGTTCATCATCATTAGCGATCAAAGCAACTGAATCATCATACCTTCTCGGACGACGTTTGATCCTTGTAGATCTCCTTAAGAATGTTTCTGGTGCTTCCACAACTGGCTGTCTATCAACTGTAGGAATTTCTTCATGATCGCCATCTGAGACCTGTTCATGTCCTCCATCTGAACCCTGTTCATAATCTGATTCTGAAACCTGTTCATGACTAGAATCTGAACTATGGTCATTATGACTATCATTAGAAATGTTGTCAAACTGAATATGCTGGAAATCAGATACATCATCCTGTTTCAATCTTCTATCTACATCTAACTGTACAAGAGAGGATTCATTAAACCTTACATCTCTGTTGATGATGATTTTGCGGGTAGTAGGATCCCACAATCTAAATCCCTTTGTTCCATCACCATACCCAACAAAGACATACCTCTTCGATTTCGGATCTAATTTAGTTCGCTGATGTTTAGGCACTAGAGCATATGCATCACAACCAAACACTCTGAGTTTAGAATAGTCACAAGGGTGTCCTGTCCATACCTCTTGCGGAACCTTGCAGTCTATTGCCGTTGATGGAGATCGGTTTATCACATAACAAGCAGTTGCCACTGCTTCCGTCCACAACTCCTTCGGCAACCCGGCGTTACTCAGCATACACCTTGCTCTCTCTAGAAGAGTCATGTTCATGCGTTCAGCAACTCCATTCTGCTGAGGAGTATAAACCGTGGTCTTATGTCTTTCGATCCCTGCATCCTTGCAATAGCTGTCAAACTCCTTGGAGGAAAACTCACCACCATTGTCAGTTCTTAAACATTTTATAGTTCTACCAGTGCTGTTTTCTACCAATGCTCTAAACTGCTTGAAAACTGTAAAAACATCAGACTTCTTTTTCAACATGAAGACCCAAACTTTCCGAGAAAAGTCATCAATGAATGATACAAAATAAGATGAGCCACCATATGACGCTGTAGGAGCTGGACCCCACACATCTGAATGGATATAATCAAGTAAGCCTTTACTAGTATGTTTGCCTGTTTTAAACTTTTGTTTACTTTGTTTACCAAACAGACAATGTTTACAGAAATCCAATTTTCCAGATCTTAGATTAGGAAGTAACTTTCGGTCAGCCAAAATTTTCAATCCTCTTTCACTCATATGCCCCAATCTTTGATGCCATAAGTGAATGGAACTACTGTCATGTTCAGACACAGACACATGATCTGACCCAGTTCTACCTTCTAACTGAAATAGATTTCCTACTTTCTTAGCTTTCATCACTAGTAAGATACCTTTGTAGATTTTCATAACTCCACCTTGAATTACAGTTTTATATCCATTTGAATCAAGTGCTCCTAATGAAATCAGATTTTTCCTTAAATCTGGTACATGCCTCACATCAGTTAATATTCTAGTTGTGCCATCAAACATTTGTAGTTGTATGCTTCCAATCCCAACAATATTACATGTTACATCATTACCCATGTACACAACACCATCATCAATTGATCTATATGTTTTAAACCAATCTTTATGTATACACATGTGGTTAGATGCCCCGGAAACTAACAACCAATGTTGATCATGTTTTGAAACATTAACTGATAATACCTCATCACTCATACCTGAACCTGATACTGAACCTGTATCCGTGGTGTTGGCTTCCTTCTTTTCTGTCGAAGAGCCTTCTTTAGCAGCCTGTTTTCGCTTCCAGCAATCCTTTTTCAGATGTCCAGCCTTGCCACAATGCCAGCACTTCACCTTTGGCTTCTTTCCTTTGGACTTCGAACGAGAGTCGCTATGCTTTCCCCCGGAGTGTCTCTCTCGTGAGCGACCTCTGGCCATCATTACCTCTGATGTGGAGGTATCTGCATTCGACCTCTTCCTCGTCTCCTCAGCCAACAAGGCTCCAACAACATCGTCAAGTTCAAGAATTTCTGATGTACTAAAACTTATGGAAGTTACAAAATGATCCCAGGATTCAGGTAAAGAACATAATAAAGTTATCGCCTTATCCTCTGAATCAAATTTCACATCTAGACTGTTTAATTGCACCAACAAGGTATTAAAAACATTCAGGTGATCAGCAATAGAGGTACCTTCTTTCATCCGCAAACTGTAAAGCTGCCGTTTCAGGAGAATTCGGTTTGTCAAAGATTTCGTCATATAGAGCTTCTCAAGCTTCGACCACAGGCCTGCAGCGGTTTTCTCTGACACAATGTTAAACAGAACATCGTCCGCCAGACATAACCGAATTCCGCTCAGAGCTCTATCGTCCATCTCATCCCATTCATCCTCTGTCATGGAAGGAGGTCTTTTGTTTTTACCCAACAGTGCTTTCGCCACACCTTGTTGAACCAGCAGATCGTGCATCTTCACCTTCCAGATCTCAAAATTATTCTTGCCATTAAATTTCTCAATTTCAAAACGGGCACTTTGTGTTTTGGCCATCTTGTATCAACAAAAAAACACAATAATCTCCAATATCCAACCAGCAATTAAAAAAAAAAAATTGCCAATGCCTTTGTTAAAAAAAAAACTGCCTATGTCTCTGTCCTTTTGCCTTTCAAAAAAATTTTCTGTGTCTGCCTTTGTGAATTTTCATAAAAAAAGGAATTTGTGCTCCAACTAAGCAATTTCTGGCTTGATCTCTGATCTTTTAATAACAGAAATTAACCGCAAAAGAAATGTCTTTGCCTTAAAGTACACTGGTTTTGTTTAAAAAAAAAAACAAACAATTTTCCTTTGCTGTGCAAATCCAGCGCCACTGCCAAAATAAAACACTCAGATTTTCTCGGCGCACCACAGAACTGGTATACGCAACAGGCTTGGAAACATAACTTTAGGGCCGGGCGATCCAATGATTCTATCTTAAACTTATGTATTGTGTGGCATGAAATGTGCACGTTCCATTCACATGACATAAATCACCATACGTTACATGACCTCTATTCTTCCATATACACATACATAAATCCACCATATGCACTTTCCATATGGTATATATCACATGCGTTTCAACTTTTGTTTTTTCTTTTAAACATATATATATCTCTACGCTGTTTATTTCACTGTTTGAAAACCATTTCCACGCTGTTGGTTTTGGATTCACGCACCAGCAATTTTATAATTACATGCACCAGCCATATGTAAAACATACCAGGTCAATGTGTGCTCCACGGCTCCGCGTAAATCAGCATGTAAACAGCTCTCAGCGCGCACAGGCAGCAACAAAACAAATGAGCTTTACACAGCACCTCCAGCACCACGCTTCAATCTTTCAAAGGCAGCACCAATCTTTCATACCCAGCGATGAAAGATACGCACCAGCTCTTCAATACGCCCAGCTCTTCAAAACGCATTCACACGCATGCAAGTTCACGCCCGCACCAGCTCTGGTTAAACACAGCAGTCACGCACAGCGCCTCCAGTCAGCTTCTCCAGGCACCTCACCTCCAACATGCTCTGATACCATTTGTTGGATCAGGTGCACAGCAAATTAATTAAACACACAGCAGAAAAATACACAAGCACATAAGACACAGCTTTTAACGTGGTTCACCCAACCAATCTGGGCTACGTCCACCAAACATAGGCATCGGGAGTTTTATTAATTAAATTGGAGATTACATCATGAAATCCTCACACTCTCTCTTGGCAAATCATCCGAATGACTGCCTGTTAAATAGCACAAAGAATCTAACAGCCTCATAACTCCCTCACATCAAATATAGGAGGCATTAACTCCCTCCCAACAGCCTGGAGCTAATCTAGGAACTAAATCCCTATCGTTGTCATCCTCCAGAGATTTTTGCCTATTTGACTCAAACAGAAAATCTCAACATGACCGTCAATCCTCTGGTGCTTTTGAAATAACCTCACTGTAAGGAACTTCGACTTGGGTTCTGTGCAGCAAGTTTGTCACTGTGATCTTAAGCTGGAGAACACACTTTTGGATGGAAGTTCCGTTCTTCGTCTGATGATATGTGATTTTGGTTACTGAAAGGTATTTATTTTTTACTTCAATGTTTTTTCTCTGAGAATGGGTCTTTCAAGGAGGTTCAGAGTCCTTGGAAAATACAGAGAGACCGAGTTTAAGACTGAGTCTTCGTGTCTCAATTGCTAGAGTGATGCATCAAGCTAGGAGGTAAGGATTGTTTCTCTAAAAGGGGATCCTTTCTACAACTAGGACAAAATTTCTACTTTGACGGATGATCTGAGTCTGGCATGGTGCCTGTGGAGTGGTCTTCCATTGCCTCTATTTTGCGCCTAATCTGTGCCATGATTGTGCCTCTGTCATCAAACTCCTCAATTTTAAACCCCATGTTAGTCTGATCCTTGTATGCTTCGATGAGTTGCACCAGGTTTTTAGTTGTCTTAGCAATTTGCATTGAAATGATAACAACTCCTGCATACATCTGATGGAAGTCAATTAGCACTGCTTTTCAGTATCAGGATGCCAAGTACATGTGTACTTGGGGTCTTCATCTCAAATGGGTTTGACAAAATTGGGTTGTTGCTTAGTTCCTTTGGAACTCTCTTCCCAGCTCCATGTCAATCTTTGTGCCTTGAACTCTTTTTATCGGTTCATTAACTTGCTCCAATATATTTACTTTCATTATCCTCTGGAAATTCTTAGTTGCCAAATTAAACAGAAAACATCAAGTAAACTGGAAAAGATTCAATGTTTAAACTATTGTAAGCTTCCAGTTCCAATAATAGCCAACTTTCATGTACTGCAAACCAAATTGGCAATCAATGGGATATTTGCACGTATTTTCCGTGCAGCACCTGTATTAAACTTCAACATGAAACAGCCTTGGCCGTTTTGCTACCATTAGCCTTGGGTGTAACTATCAGTGTTACATGGGGATGTGTTACTTTGGCTGAGGGGTGTGTCTTTCAAGCTTCTGATATTTCTGGGATGGTGAAACTAGTGGAGGACAGGTTCTCCCCATGATTTATGCTCAGTGGCCTGAGAAAAAGTCAACTTTCTCACACACAATAAAATCAAAACCTTGAAGTAGATGTGAATATTTATGCCATGCCTTTTGTTGTTCATATTTGTGATTTGTCAATGTTTCACATATATTAAGGGGTCTCAAGTTTGAACATTCTACTCTATCGGGGATCCCAACATTTCCAATCATGTTTTTAAAAATTGGGGGGTGCCTGCACATGTCCCTCTATTTCAGCATTCTTCCATACTAGAAAGTTGGTGGAACATTGGTAATTATGGGGGGATTTTATTTTTGAAGGACTGGCCTGATGACTCCTCGTGATTGTCTTTATTCAGCTGTGAATATTAGAACGGTGTTATATTATTTTGCATGATGAATTATAGATGGGAAGAATTATTTCAAGTTCAGCATCCAGATTTGTACTTCATATGCACTGGTTCTGTTAATTTATGTCAGTTTACTTAGATTAGTTATATCTTTAGTACACTTCCTATGGTGTATTTTTCATTATTCAGTTACTAAACCAAGAGAAAATGCTTTGCTACTACAAAGGCAGGGACTTGTTGCTTGCAATTCCTGGCTAATTATGTCATCAATATCGAAATAGTAGAATCTGAATTGGCTGTATTGGCCGAATAAGTATTAGATTAAATAGATATAATGGTTTCTGAATATTCTTTTAGTTGATGTTGCCTAGGTTTAGGTGGTTGTTTTTCTAGTCAAATATAATTAAACATTTTCCAAAATTATCAGCTTTTCAGATTAAAATAATTATCAAAATTGGCAAAACTGAGTCATTTAGGGTGAAAATTCCAACCCAGCGATGCCACATTTTTTCCATTTCCACTGATGGTCAAGCTCTCCACGTTTACCTTGCTCGACAGTACGGCACTCAGTCTTCGATCATTGTACTTTCGGCGATGGAAAAATCCACAAATCTTTTTATAATTATTTAGACTTGAAGCAATTTTTCCTTCTTTCTGAATGGTAGGATACATTGCTCATGCTGTGTGAAGGAAAAACTTATCTTCGCCAAGCCTTCACTCTACTCCATTCAAAACCTAGGAAGGGACTTGGCTTATAATGGCTCAACCACAACACTCTTGACTTATGCCAAATATTTTCTGCTCCAAATCTTTTGAAGTCTTCAACAAGGAATCTCCAAGTCTGCTTCAAGAGAGGCTACAATGTTGCTCCAAAAGTTAACCCAAGGTCTGCCCTAAAAGGTACTTCTTCTACTTCTGGTTCAAGATTTGTTCAATAGGCTTCAAGATTTCTCCAAAAAACTCTCCAAGATGCTGATTCAAGGCTTATTCAAAAAGCTTCAAATTCTGTTCAAGAGGTTGATACATAATGTCTTTAGAAGCTGTTAAACTAAATTTTCTTTAATAATTTCTATCATTACATTAAACTAAATTTTCTTTACTTTAAGGAAAAATAAGTATAATAAACCATATTTTGTTTTGTTCATATTAATTTCCCACTAATTCTTCTCACCAGCTTCTCAACCAAAATAATTTGAAAAATCATATTAAAAATAGTAGTGGTTTAATTACGCAGTAAGGCAAACTAGAAAATTATTAGAAGTAATGAATCTGATCAAATAAAAGACACCACCAATTTGATAACAAATTTACTCTGCCAAATTTGTGCAACATTAAATATAAATCTAGGCTTCAACTTGGTCTTCAAGGTCTTATTCAGATCTGCTTTAAGAAGGACTACAATGTCTGCTCCAAACTTTTGCTCCAATACTCTTCCAATCTGCACTAAAAGTGAGCCCCAGACCAATTTGATAACAAATCTACTCTGCCAAATTTGTGCAACATTAAATATAAATCTAGGCTTCAACTTGGTCTTCAAGGTCTTATTCAGATCTGCTTTAAGAAGGACTACAATGTCTGCTCCAAACTTTTGCTCCAATACTCTTCCAATCTGCACTAAAAGTGAGCCCCAGATTTTCTGCTCCAAATCTTTTCAAGTCTTCAACAAGGAATCTCCAAGTCTGCTTCAAGAGAGGCTACAATGTTGCTCCAAAAGTTAACCCAAGGTCTGCCCCAAAAGGTACTTCTTCTACTTCTGGTTCAAGATTTGTTCAATAGGCTTCAAGATTTCTCCAAAAAACTCTCCAAGATGCTGATTCAAGGCTTATTCAAAAAGCTTCAAATTCTGTTCAAGAGGTTGATACATAATGTCTTTAGAAGCTGTTAAACTAAATTTTCTTTAATAATTTCTATCATTACATTAAACTAAATTTTCTTTACTTTAAGGAAAAATAAGTATAATAAACCATATTTTGTTTTGTTCATATTAATTTCCCACTAATTCTTCTCACCAACTTCTCAACCAAAATAATTTGAAAAATCATATTAAAAATAGTAGTGGTTTAATTACGCGGTAAGGCAAACTAGAAAATTATTAGAAGTAATGAATCTGATCAAATAAAAGACACCACCAATTTGATAACAAATCTACTCTGCCAAATTTGTGCAACATTAAATATAAATCTAGGCTTCAACTTGGTCTTCAAGGTCTTATTCAGATCTGCTTTAAGAAGGACTACAATGTCTGCTCCAAACTTTTGCTCCAATACTCTTCCAATCTGCACTAAAAGTGAGCCCCAGATTTTCTGCTCCAAATCTTTTCAAGTCTGCAACAAGGAATCTCCAAGTCTGCTTCAAGAGAGGCTACAATGTTGCTCCAAAAGTTAACCCAAGGTCTGCCCCAAAAGGTACTTCTTCTACTTCTGGTTCAAGATTTGTTCAATAGGCTTCAAGATTTCTCCAAAAAACTCTCCAAGATGCTGATTCAAGGCTTATTCAAAAAGCTTCAAATTCTGTTCAAGATGTTCATACATAATGTGTTTAGAAGCTGCTCCGAAGCTCTTCAAGGGTTACTGAGAGTCATTCCAAGTACATCACTCGACATCACTGGTTTGAGATCATTGCACTGGTCAATGTTCTGATTTGGAGCTCAAAACATAGAAACTATTTGCACAATCGCATTGATTCCTCACAGTGTTCCACTATTCATCATTTATTCCATTGTACATACCGACACTTACTTCGGACTTGCATCAACTGAGCATGGCCAGTTTTCCTAATCAGCAGAGATCTAAGCCTTGCATATTACCCTTTGCAATCGACTTCTTAAACTGTTCAATTAAACTGTTATATGTACCTTCGCTGACAACTTGAAGGAGGTCTGCAATTTTTATTCACAATCTGTCTAAATTTATAGTATGCCCCAGCTCTCTAGTAATTGTTCCCATGGTATTGTTGGAGGACAGATCGATGTTTGATACTTCCAACAGTCTCTAACTCAGTTTCGAATTCCCGCAAGCTTTGTGGATAGTGTGTGTATAGTCTTTTAATAGCAACTGACTTACAGTTCTTAAGATCACATCTGTAAGCTGTGCTTGTAGCACCCTTGCCAATTATGAATTTCTCATTCAAGTTTTCGGTCATTCTCATTTTATCATCATACATGTATAGGGCCATATCCATGTGCAATATTACAAGCCTTGGAGAACCTGGTCAGGACATGCAAGAATCTTTTAACAACAGGCATAGATATTGATGGTGAGATGATAGCATTACTCCGAAAAATAACAAATTTAAAATGAGGCATAACACCTTGACCCGTTTTGCTTGATGACCCTTTAGTGAATGGTTTATGTTGATTTGAAAGGTAGAGAGTGATGGTGATTACACACACTAATATCACTGAACCTAATGAGATGCAAACAATAGCTGTTGTTCACACAGAAGCTGTCCATTTACACAATCAATAGATAACACTATGAATATAATCTAAAGGATATTTAATACAAATCTATGGAATCTGATTTGTAATATCTAGTTCTGTTATCACCTTTTGGTTGTCTAGCAGATATCCCACAAAGTCATCCAATCCAATAGCCACAGAGACCTGGATTTCCAAAAAAACTGAGGCAAAAATCGTTCCCATCAGATAAAATGTACAGACTTGAGAATATCAAGAAGAAAACTGAATTTGATCTAGAAATAAAATGTGTTCATTATATCTATACCTTTCTGGGGTAAACCTTGTAAAGTTCTGTGTGACAGGAATATTCCCAGACAAATTGTTGTGGCAGAGGTTTCTGTAAAACAAATTGATCGTTTCCAGTATGAATAAGTACGAGTTGATATACGAGGATTGTTTCCTCTGTAATTTCACGATGAAATGAACAAAAAATAGCACCAATTCAGGCAAATTCTTATAGAGTAGTAAGGCTAAAGCAGTTGTTCAATTGCCATGGCATCTCCTCTGATAAACTGTTGTTATTCAATATCCTGTATATTATCCACTTACAGAGTTATTTTCAGAATAATTGTGAGGGTATTAATAAATTGTAATTTAGGGACAATAAAGAATGTAGTAAATGATATTTATAGACAATATCCACACTAAAGAATAGTTAGACAGAAAATGAGATGCTAATATATATGTCACATAAAATGTGTAACAAAAATGAAGGTGGCATTGTTTATTTGGGAAATGCTAATGTATTTACAAGCGTTCCAGGTATTTTTGTTCCAAGCAACCTTTAAGGAAAATCAAAGACAAAGATGTAAAGATGGGATTATACAATGTGATACAAACCAAGCCATTTGTAGATAAATTGTAGAAGAGAAGATCTATGGTTTATATGTTAAGCTAAATGTGCAACTCTGAGTAGAAGCTATGGGTTCATACTATCACCTCAATGTACTATCATACTTCTTCAATGATTTTAATGATCAACTATATATATATATATATATATATATATATGAAACACAGAATGCCTTTGTAAATTCTTGAATCTATAAGGACCCTGGCCTGAAAGTTGCATTAATTGCATTCATATGTAGAAGAAAAGAGATGGAAATTTAAAGAAGCTTAAAACAGTAAAAGAGCAAAGAACAAGGCTCTACTTCGAATGAGAAATGAATATAATGGATCCCTCTGACTCAGAATTTTTTTACAATAAAAAATGGCCAATCAGGTCTACAATTAAAGAACTTAGTCTTCTGCCAAAAGTTCCTCTGTCCCTGAAGTCTTCAGCTGTTGTCTATATGCTCTGTGAATGGTAAAGTCCTCCCTGGAATTTTGAAGCTGAATACAAAAATAGTATGAAGATCAGATGAGCCCTCGACATCTTAATGTATTAGCTGTACGCTTCTCATTAAAAATAGAATTCTGTTGTAATGTATTAAATCCTTTGTAAGCTTTCATTGACACGTGCTTTGACATCTATCTTAGTTTATCCACTAGCTCATGTTGTAGTAATTTACCATCAATTTTCAAAATAAAAAATATAATACTACTGTTCCATGTAACAAGTGAACACGAGGATGCACACATGAAATTTGAAATGGATCCAATGTGTCCCACAGACTATAATCACATAAGTTTAGACTTGAAGCAATTTTTCCTTCTTTCTGAATGGTAGGATACATTGCTCATGCTGTGTGAAGGAAAAACTTATCTTCGCCAAGCCTTCACTCTACTCCATTCAAAACCTAGGAAGGGACTTGGCTTATAATGGCTCAACCACAACACTCTTGACTTATGCCAAATATTGCTACCAGAGATATGCTTTGCATTGGATTCCCATGAAATGACAACATGCCATCATTAGAAGGGTACTCATATTAACCAAACTTCCGCCATCATTAGAAGGGTACTCATATTAATCAAACTTCCGAGTATGATATGCCTTCTCCATTCAGTAAACTCAGGGCTAACACTCACACTCAGATATATTCTTTTCTTAGGAGACCAAGAAGATCAACTTCTTTTATTTCTTCACTTCTTATGTTAAATCTATTGTTAGCTGCAACTTTGTGATTGATATCAAGCAGGGGACAAATCTTGTGAGGTGTGTTTGCACTGAATGCTGGCTGATGTGCTGCTTTCCATCATTTTTTATGTTTCTTGGGTTGAACCTCCAGTAACGATTCTTGTTATATTTCTCTCTAGTACAATTTCTAAATTTAATGATATCATATTGTACTAAATTTAACGATATCATGTTTGTGACTAAAGAACATCAGCAAGGTTGCTAGTGCTCAGAAACAGGCTTTGCTTTTATCTTTAATGAGTCAATATTTTCTTGGGCAGAATTTGGCAAAAGAAATTGTAAGATCGAGGCAAGCTATTCAGTGCCTTTATGAGAACAGGGCACAGCTGAATTCGATATCTACGCACCTTGGAGAAAGTGGTGGTAATTTTTTCTTTACTACTTGTTCTCGGATCATCTTGCATGTAGTTTAATCTCTGTTTTGTTATTGAATTTCTCCCTACCTTTATCTGACAATATCCATTTTTTACTATATGTGAAGCAGTTGCAAACTAATTTGTAGTTGCTGTTCAACTTTCAGCGTTGAAGGACATTTCTGGACATTCTCTGTATTGCTTCAACTCCGGTAACAACCTTAATCTCCTTTCCAAGTTTTTGCTTCATTTCTATTTCATCCATGGACCATGATAGAAAAATCCTATTCCATCAATTGTACATTAGCCACTCAACAACTATAGAGTCTTACTTGAAAGCAAAAAGTGTTTTTCATATATTTAACATTATGTATATTATAGAAGTAAAAGATGAGTCTTTTATCATATTGTTCAAGTTCCTTTGGAGACAATGCTTAATAGTAAGTGGGTATTATGGTAAACATTTTTATTTGTTGGGGCACCCACATTTGCCTAGGATTTTATAATATAAGAAAACCTTTAAATCCTTGCAAAACCTTCCTCGTGAGGATTAGATTGTGTGGATTATGTTGGGTTTTCTTCTCGGAAAGACTATTAATTTGCATATCACTGTACAGCTTATGTTGGTTACTCACACAACAATGTTAAATACAGATACTTTGCCTTGGCCTACTCTGTTTTGTCACTGGGCAATCCAACTTTCAGCATTGAGGGACATTTCTGGGCGTTTTCTGTATTGCTTCATCTCCGGTAACAACCTTAATCTCCTTTCCGAGTTTTTGCTTCATTTCTATTTCATCCATGGGCCATGATACAAAATCCTCTTCCATCAATTGTACATTAGCCACTGAGCAACTAAAGAGTCTTATAAATTTCATTCAAAATTATTTCCCGATTGAAATGATTCAGTTATATATATGCTTTCTTGATAATTTAAACTTTATTCCTTTGTGTTAAACTAATGCAAAGTGGTGCCATCGTGGCTGTCTTGTTTTTAGTGAACAGACTCTAGAAAATCTTAGATACAAACTTCAATACCTTTGCTTATGTCTGTCTGAATTCTGGACTAGTCATATCCTTGTATTGATATTATATTCCACTTGGCATTTTTTTTTGTCATCCACACATTAAGAAAGCGGAAAACAAGTACATGCATGTACATTTACATTTAGAATGCATGCGGAAATTGATTTAGGACTTTGCGTGTGCTCTTTGCTCTATGTTGAAACAATTTCGCTTCTCTTTCCTTAGTAGCTAGGATTTTCACTGCAAAAAAGAAAGTTAATGATTGTTTATCATCTTAGATTGCATATTTAGGAATTTTATATGTACATCACGCGATCAACCTTAAAGGAAAACTTCTTAAGAAATATCAACTGTAAAATACATTTCAATAAACATAAAAACGCTTTGGAACCTAACGCACACCATTTAGAAGTCTAGGCTAGAGACGTGTTCCGGCGTCGTAAAGCCTGGTAACTATCACTTTCATCGTAGGTTGGGTGATTCCTCCTCTTTGAAATGACAAGTGCCAGTACGGACTTGTGCTCCCACGTACCGTCGAGTATATATTGGGAGACCATAGTAGGCTATATCCTTTATCCTTAGGAAGCCGTGTCTGCCGCCCTATCGATCGCAATGCACTGAACACAGCATTCGGGAAGATTGACTGCCGTACCATAAAAAGTATTCTGCAGTTTTGTGATTGGTTTGGTAATCCCCCTGTCTAGATATCCAGAGTAGTCACTTTCGTTCCTTTTCAGACTCCTTAAAAGAAAAGGACCATCTGAGCACTTGTCACTTCAGGCTCGTTAAAAATCAAAGGCGACTAGAGTCATCTTTATCTTTTTCTCGACTCTTAAAAATTGAAAAAGAAAATTGTGTCAAAGTGTCATAAAATTTATTTAAATCGGAATAACCTCACTATTCCCTCGTTGGTCTTAGGGTAGGAAAATGGAGCCCACCAATCAAGGATTTCCCCTTGAAGGAATCCTACTCCCTTTTCCTCTAGGGGAGATGTTGGTGCACCTCATATGGCTACATTGTCCTTTCCAGGGCTTGCAATTGGCCTGCCAATATGCTTTTTCTCGACCTCTGCCGTTCAAAACACTGTGATTCTTGAACAATCAACTCAGCAACCAGATGATACTAGCCTTGCCCAAATCGAAGGCGACTAGAATCATCTTTAGCTTTTTCACGGCTCTTAAAAATTGAAAAAGCAAGTTGTGTCAAAGTGTCATACAATTTATTCAAATCGGAATAACATCACTTCTCCCTCGTTGGTCTCAGTTTGACAAAATGGAGTCCACCAATCAAGGATTTCCCTTTGGGGGAATCCTACTCCCTTTTCCTCTAGGGGAGATGTTGGTGTACCTCATATGGCTACATTGTCCCTTCCAGGGCTTGCACTTCGCCTACCGGTATGGCTTTTCTCGACCTCTGTCATTCAAAACACCATGATTATTGGGCAATCAAATCAGCAACCAGATGATACTAGAGTTACCCCCAAACCTTCTATTTCGTTTGTTTCTCCCTCTCCTTCCTCTGCGCTTCGTGGAAGTATGCTTAAAAAAAAATGAACGTATAAAATTTGTTGTAATAAATATCTTTCTTCATTATGTTTACAAGCTTAGATACCCACTCATTTAGAAAAAAAACTGAACATGCTTCTTTCAACATTTTTGTGTTTTGTTTTGTACCAGAAAATGACATCAAACCTCACTGAAAATGCAATTTCCTCAATGTTATCTGGATCAACTCATATTCAACCATACCTACAAATTGTTGAACTTCAGCCAATACAATCAATGCAAAATTCAACTCCACGATATCATACTGCAATTTCAGACGGAACACATAAGAAACACATCATGCTTCCAAAAGATTTCAATGATCTCGTAGCAACAGGCTTGCTACAAAAGGGTTTTATTCTAAATGTTAAAAGCTGGACTACCTCAGCTATTGGTCCTTCAACGTAAGTTTGTCATAAATTTCTTATTTCAAATTTAACATTTTTTATTTATAACACAACCACTTCTAACAATTATTCCTTTGACTCTCATTTGTCGTGTAGGTCTATAAAGCTAATAGACTTTGAAATATCTACTTCATTTGCACCCTTAATTGGCAATCCAAAAACTATGAGTATCCCCATCACATCTAATGAAAACTCTCCATCCTCATCGGATCCACATCCTCCATCAAAAAGGCACTGCCCTCTTCCAACTACTCCAACCCCATCCATTCAACCAGTTCAAATTCCCATCAAATCGTTAAACCCTTACCACTCAAACTGGTGCATAAAAGGATACGTCCAAAGGAAAACAGCTCTTCGACAGTTTCAGAATCGACAGTTTCAGAATCAATACAGACTCGGTAAAGTGTTTGGTTTTGACCTGTTCGATACAGAGGGTGGAGAAATACATATTACATGTTTCAACAATGTCGCAGATTATTTTTTCGACAAAATCCAAAATGGAAATGTCTACATTGTCTCTAAAGGGAATGTAAAAATGGCTAATAAGCAATACAACCACTTGAACAATGACTGGGAAATTTTGTTGAATGCAACATCTACCATAGAACATGTTGCCAACGAAAAAAAACATAATCCAACAGTGCGATTCAATATAAAATCAATTGATGATATCAGAACAACAAACGTCAACTCCATTGTTGATATTCTTGGTGTTGTCACAGACATTTCCAGTGTATGCACTATATGTAGAAAAGATGGCTCTGAAGTCAATAAACAAACAGTACAGCTTCGAGACATGTCAGGGTATAGCATAGATGCAATCTTTTGGGGAGATAATTTTAATGCCGTTTCACAGGAAATCTCCTCCCTATGTGCTACAGGAAATAACCCCATCATTGCAATCAAATCTGCACGTGTTGGAGAATTTAATGGAAAAAATATCGGCACCACAACAAGATGCATTGTTCTTGTAGATCCTGACATTGAAGAGGCTCATGCGCTAAAGTCATGGTTTAAAAAAGAAGGCTCAACTGCAGCTTCTACATCTTTGACAACAAGATCTCCTTTTGGCCACCAAAAAAAAAAAATAATAATTGCTGAAATTTACAGTATGGATTCCTTAGAGAAACCAACATTTTTCCAATTAAAGGGCACAATAAAAATAATTGGTATGGATAGTTTTTACTACATTTCTTGCCCGTCGATTGTTGGTGGGAAAAAATGCATGAAAAAACTTATTCCACAAAATACAGGGATGTGGTTCTATCCAAAATGCAACGCTGAAGTAAGCGATTGTGATTACAGATACTTATTGAAAATCGACATACAAGATCACACTGGTGAATTGGCTTCAACTGTTGCTTTCGAAGACGTGGGCTCTACAATTCTTGGAAATAACACCAAAGACTTCTATCTATTATCTTCAGATCCAGAACTAATCAAGGAAATTGTCTCTAGAGCTCTATGGACAGATCATATCTTCACACTATCGGTGAAGACATAAACTTTTAAAGAAGTCCCACGATTGAAATGCGTTATCATAAAAGAAGAAAAATTGCATTTCACGACAGAATGCAACAACATCCTTCGAGAAATTCAGAGCATCTCGACATTGTAGATAAATATTGCAGAATGTGTTCCTTGCTTTTTGGCAATTCCTATTGTCCAATTTTATAAATACAACTTTACAAGATATATTGTTGCATGTCTTCTTATGAAATTTTCTTATATACCATTGAAATAAATATTCGTTCTCCATTGTATCTAGCATTATGTTAGTAGACAAAATCACTTTTTTTTTTTCCTTTTATCAGCTTTACACATGAAACTACCTACATGTATGCAGAAAAATACTAATACGTTCTTTCAAAAGCATTTCTCAAATAAAAAAATTCACATGGCAACAACATCCTTCGAGAAATTCAGAGCATCTCGACATTGTAGATAAATATTGCAGAATGTGTTCCTTGCTTTTTGGCAATTCCTATTGTCCAATTTTATAAATACAACTTTACAAGATATATTGTTGCATGTCTTCTTATCAAATTTTCTTATATACCATTGAAATAAATATTTGTTCTCCATTGTATCTAGCATTATGTTAGTAGACAAAATCACTTTTTTTTTTTTTCCTTTTATCAGCTTTACACATGAAACTACCTACATGTATGCAGAAAAAATACTAATACGTTCTTTCAAAAACATTTCTCAAATAAAAAAATTCACATGGCACTATTCAGAACTTAGATTTTTTTCCCCTTCTTTCGCTTTCGCTTGCATTTTTTACCCTTCTTTCGCTTTCATACAATAACATGGTTGTTGTCTCCAAATAACATTCTTCTTTTCCCCTCCCTTGCTTATAGGTACCATAAATTTTGCGAATGGCTTCTTCTTCTAATAATGAACGTGCTCAAAGATACTATGCAACAAATAAAGAACGAATAAATGCACGGCGCCGTGAGCTTTACCAAGCAAAAAAAAACATCATAGAATGTCAAAAACACAAAAAACAAAAGGGTGACCAACCTTCCTCGTCTGAAATGGCCCACCCTGAAAACAATCCTCCCTTGCAATTATCAGACTCTTTATCTTCTCAGCAAACCTCTCAAACAAATACATCCATGCCTCATTGCCCTAACCCCTCCTTCGCACATGCTTTCAGCAACGTTTATACTGATCAAGCACATCGAGATTTCCGTTCAAAAATTGATAAGCTTCCACCTAAATGCCCATGCTCCATTTGTCTTGAATAATATCCTGGAATACATATCCGCAATTCCAACCACATGTATTGCTGCTCCAGATGCGCCTCTGAAACAAAGGGTCATTGCTTCTCATTATCAAACAACATGGACCCTGGCCCTCAACCAGCTACCCTTACGTCTCTTTCACAAATAGAAGAAATGCTCATTTCTAGGGTTAACCCTATACTACAGGTAACACATGCACGTGGTGGCCAATATAAAT
Organism: Pinus tabuliformis; assembly: GCA_031772625.1. Classification (NCBI taxonomy): domain Eukaryota; kingdom Viridiplantae; phylum Streptophyta; class Pinopsida; order Pinales; family Pinaceae; genus Pinus; species Pinus tabuliformis. The sequence continues at coordinate 1,069,729,185 of CM062809.1, forward strand.
ACAGTGGCCACACAATTTGTTTTCCTCAAGACATTACAAAAATCGCAAACATGTTGCCACGACGTGTTGAGCACTTGGACATCCTAATTGTCACGCGTCATAGTAATGACCATAAGGCTTATGATTTCATTGTCAGTAGACATCGCGTTCTCGCTGCATTGGAATACAAATTGGCTAATGACCCATACTATAAGAATGTTCGTATTGATTCCAACGCACTAGCATCCTTACCAGCAATCCCCACCGATGTCTCCTCCTCCCTTCACCATTCCAATACTACAGAAACCGTTGTTCGCCTTCCACTTGAACCACCCCATGAGCTCACCGAAGACTTCACAGACCCATCCGCTAGCAAAACATCGTCGTTCGTACCCATCATACCCAATACAAATACAAAAATCCAAGAAATCCGCCATTATTTGCATGCTTACAACCACCAATCTGATACTAAAATTGAGTGGCCAACAATTGGTTTATCGCCAGTAAATGAATACAACACAGAAGGTCTACTCTCTATGGCTTTCCCCGCCCTTTTACCGACAGGCGCTGCAATGCCAAATCAGCCAAGAATGAAAGCAGTGCAGTTACATGAATATGCACTTCATCTCATACGTTACTACGATAACAGATTTGGAAGCCACCCACGCTTTCGTTATTACATATATAATCTCATGATGCGGCATCACAGTCAAGCAACAACGTCGATTTTTGTGAAAAAAAACATCACTGATAACTTTCCAATATCTATTCAAGATTTGAAGATTCGATTAGAACAATTTCCAGATGAGCAATTGGCAGAGCAAGTCATGCGATTCGGTAGCTCTTTACATGGAACAAGGTCACTTTGGCACAAAGCAAAAATGAACTAATGGACATGATATCTCAACTCGGTTGCCCGACGTTCTTCTTCACATTAAGTGCAGCTGATACAAAATGGCCTGATCTTCATGCAGTCATGCCCGGATGTCTTCCTACTAATATTGGAAAACAACAAAAGTGGAGAAATGATAACATTATCTGTAACCCACATTTAACATCACTATATATGCACCATAGATTCACAACATTTCGTGAGATTATCTTAGAGAAACACTTGAATACAAAAGATTACTGGTACAGGTACGCATTCTACCACATTTTTTTCCTCCAAGAACTCTAAACAATATTCCTCACCTATTGCAAAATTATCTTACAAAAACGCATACTTGTTAGGTATGAATGGCAACATAGGGGATCTGCGCACATCCATGGTTTCCTTTGGATAGAAAATGCACCTGATATGGAGAATCTCAATTGGGAAGACGCAGAAGTAGTCGATATTGCAAGGCAGTTCTTCGACAAATATATTTCCGCTTGGAACCCTCGTGCTCCTTCGACTTCAAACCAACCAAATGCTTGGACAAACCCCGAAGACCCTTGCCTGTTGTCCACACCGCAAATCTTCAGAACCAATCCTTTCAGTGACTATGAACAGCTCGTCAATTGTGTTGAACGTCACACAAAATGCTCAGAAAGCACGTGCCTAAGAAAAAATGGATCCTCACTCCAATGTCGTTATAAAGCACCGTGGGAATTACATCCAAAATCGGCCTTGTTCATTGATTCCAATGGCAAAAAAACATACACCCCTGCTCGGAACGACGATCGACTTAATAGCCATAACCCTACCATCCTATCTATTTGGCGTGCAAATGTTGACTGTCAACCAGTACTCTCCATACACGATGTACAAAAATATATCGCCAAATATGCATCCAAAGCAGAAAAAAAATTTGAGAGCTTCCATGACATGCTACGTAGAATTGTCCTGGCTTCACCCATTGCTGACCCAGCAACATCCGCATTTCGAAAATTTCTTGCAGAAACCCTTGTTGATCGTGACATTGGAGCACAAGAAACCTGCCATATGCTGCAAAAATTACCATTAACATTATGTTGTCGCCCATTCATTTCTTTAAATGTAAACCAAAAAATTCTTATGTGCCTTCCACAAACGGACACCACCTCCACTACATCCCCGCACTTCATAGATACATATATCGAACGCCCTTCTACCCTAGAGTCCACATCACTAATAGAGTTGGCAAGATCCTGGTCATATGATCCTCGTCGCAAAACAAACAAATGGAAACAAAGGCCTACAAAAGCAATTGTTTGGGTCATACCACGTTACTCCTCCATACCATCCACAACAAAACCTTGCTACGCTGACTTTTGCAGGGTTGAACTTATGCTATACAAACCTTTTCGCCGTATCGTATAAGATATAGGAGATTCTGCTGCAGAATTCATCGCAAATTGGCAAACATTTCATCCATTCTACAATCCTTGGCATCAACACTGCACACTATCTGATATTGAATCTGTCACAAATGATACCTCAACTATGAATGAAGCCAATCCAACAGACACCATGGAAATAAATGAATGGGAATTACTTTCCCAATTACACCGTAGAAATGAGCTTCTCATAAACGACCTTGACATGCTTGGTCTTCGTGGCTTTGATGACACCCATAACTGGAATCATACCACTATCCAATTGGATCTACAAAATAATGCAATACAATTCATTGAGAATAGCCGCTCCATCCACCGCATTCTTCAAACACATCAACATACCCTACCGACCCTTACTACATTATCTCCAATGCAAAGAAAAGCTCTAAATATTATTTTTAATCATTTTGCTTGGAAGGATTGTTTACCCGCTCTCAGAATGATAATACAAGGCACTGCTGGTACGGGAAAATCCCTCCTTATTAATTGCATCAAAGATATGCTCATAGGCCTTGCAAGCCTGGAACCTTCACCGATCATGCTCCTCGACCCTACAGGGGTTGCTGCCTTCAACATACAAGCATCGACAATCCATTCTGCTTTGCACCTTCCTATAAAGGATCTTATGCCGTTAGAAGTTAGTGCTCTTGCAAAATTCCAAGAAGAACTCAGGGATATAAGATATATACTAATCGATGAAATGAGCTTCATTGGGCCAAAGCTTCTCAGCCATATTGATGAACGTTTTCACGAGGAATTTCCCCACCAAAGAATCACTCCTTTCGGTGGTTGTTCCATAATATTGGTTGGTGATCTCGGTCAGCTACCACCCGTCAAAGACATACCTCTATATGTAGGGACGAGCCACGGAAGCGCACTGTGGAACACCTTCAACACAGTCATCACATTAGACACAATATTTCGTCAACAAGGCGACGACATCGCATAGGTTACTTTCAGGAACATTCTCCAGAACATTAGAGATGCAAATCCAACAATTGACGACTACAACGTACTCATGTCGCGCACAGATTCCTTTTTATCAGAAGAAGAAATATGTTCATTCCATGATTCCATGCACCTATTTCCAACAAATGCTCAAACAATGGTCCATAATAAGCAAATGATGAAATCTCTAAACACTCCTATCGCACGATCCATTGTTGAAGATGACAACACATATTCCAGTCTTTCCTCTGAAGATGAGCAACTTGAGCGAATTTTATTGCTATGCAATGGCGAAAAAGTCATGTTGACTTCCAACCTTTGGGTTTCAGCCGGTCTTGTTAATGGTTCCCTTGGAAAAATTGTAACCATCTTTTACAAAAAATCAACTGCACCACCACAAATTCCGAAATTTGTTGTCGTTGATTTCCCCAAGTACATTGGGCCTCCTTGGGATGAAAGAAACCCCACTCACTTGCCTATTCCAGAAGTAAAAAGAAATGGTCGTTCACAAATTCCACTGAAGATGGCTTGGGATTTAACTATCATAAATCTCAAGGTATGACACTTCCAAAAGCAACAATTGACATTGGAAAAATAGAACGTCAAGGTCTCACATTCACAGCTATTTCAAGAGTGCCTTCTCTACAAGATCTCCGGATTAACCCCGCATTCAGTTTCGATCGTTACAGTAAAATGAAGGACAACAAAAACATTGCTCGCAGAAAACATGCAGAAGAAATTCTTCGTTCAATGCCGCCTCCAGATAATCTGCTCCAACCCGTACTTTGACATCGCCAAAAGGTTTCCTCCATTTATTTACCTCATTCTATTTCATAACATACTTTTCATATCTTTCAACAACAACAAACTTTAATCAATATTAGTAAATAAGCAAATATTAGAATGTCTTTATATTATCTGTACATCTCATTCTAACCTTTTCTTTCTTTTGAAGCAGGTCACATGGGCTCAAAAATAACATACCTGCACAACTACATGTAGATTGGCAAGCAAAAAAACTGCATCTCCAGCTATGCATTGACCTCCAATGGTGTTCAATATGCCGTTATTCACCATGCAACTTCCACTAACAATATATGGATCCCCATAGAAAAGGTAACTTCATTACCATTCATTCCAGATTCATTTTAACACAACTCACCTGCAAAGTATTACTAATAAATTTCTGCAGTTGATTTACATATTACTAATTCTAACAAAATATAAATTTTGCAGGTCCATTGCTGCTTCTTCAGGCCTTCGCTACCTCCACCACGTTTTCGTACAACTTCAAATATGGAATGACAACCACAATGTTCTTTAGACTATTATATTCCTTCTCGAACCTCTTTTGTTACAATTCACTGTTTGTATTTTCCATTTCAAACTTGAAAAAGGGTGTTTCAAGATCAAATACCGTTTTCATTGTTTGTTTCCTCACAACTATTTGTGTTTTCCATTTCAATCTTTAAAAAGGATGTTACAACACACTATTTGTATTTTCCATTTCAAACTTTAAAAAGGATGTTACAATACACTATTTGTATTTTCCATTTCACACTTAAAAAAAGATGTTTCAACATCAAATACCATTTTGATAGTTCATGTCCTCACAACTATTTGTGTTTCCCGTTTCAAACTTAAAAAGGGATGTTTCAAGATCAATGCCATTTTGATAGTTTATGTCCTCACAACCATTTCATTGTCAATGGGTTTTAACATATTTTGTTTACAAAATCAATTGACTTTAATGATTATAATACATGTTTTCAATATATATTCATGTTAATTTAATTTTCAATTTGAGTAATGGTTTCTTAAATAGCCCTTTCCAAATCAATGTAGTTTCCCGATTGTTGTTCGCGTATTAATTTAATTTCCCCTTTGAATAATGATTTCTTAAATAGCCCTTTCCAAATCAATATGGTTGCCCCGTTGTTGTTCGCATGGATTCATTCATTTATCTTCACCTTTAACTCCACAATTTTTACCAACTACGAACAAAGGTCTCTAAACATGTTCAATGCATATTTATGGCTGCATGCATTCCATTTCAACGGTTTTAGGCATCGCTCCCTCAAATTAAAACTCGAATTCATCGATCCTTGCTTCCAAAAAAGCCCGCAAAAGCCTATTCACGTTTCAATATTCTTCCACATACTATGCCTTACGGCGTTTCCTTTGCAACACTAAGTGCAAATGCTAGTTATCGAAAAATGAAGACCGTTGGTTTACCTTTACATGGAGTAAGGCAATAATTATTCAATATATGGATGTGGTATATTTGCATCTTTTTATGAAGATATGGATCTCTTACCTTTTCATGAACAAGAAGGCCGTTGGTGAAGCAACACGTGTATTGAAGGAAAGGAAAAACTTGCATCCCCATAACATCTTTTCCGTAGGTTAACATCTTAAATGTCTCCCCTTATCATATTATTAAATTGCCATTATATTTTTTCATAAATAGTGGCATAATTTATCACGGTAGAAATTTAGAGCTAACGTTGTATAATATTTTATTTTTAAATACTTTAATGGTGTATATATACATATATATTTTGCATTTAATTAATAATTTCTTTTACCTAACCATTTATTATTATTTTAGATGAGAAATTTTATAATTATAATTTTGAATTTAATTATATTTGTTATTATTTTAGATGAGAAATTTTATAATTATAATTTTGAATTTAATTATGGTGTATAAAAAGGAATTAAATAAAAATTAGTTTTTAAAATATTTAACATATTATAAATTATATTTTTATTGTAAATATCTTTTAGATAAGCCACATCATTATTTTTTGGTTGATTCGAACTATTTAATGTGGTTTTTTTTTAAAATGAAGATGAAAAAATAGATGTATCATTAGATATAAATAGCAACGATGCATCATGTTTCCAAAATAAATGTTAAAAAATAGAATGAATATTTATTTAAAATGAACATAAAGAGCAATGAAGGGTGGTCGAAAGATATTAAGTGTAACATCGGAGTTAAACAAGGTTTCCCCCTCTCCCCTACCCTATTTGGCATTTACATCGATAAGCTCGAAGGCTATTTAGAGGAAGCAGGATGTGATGGCACGATCTTAGCTGGGATAGTCGTCATCCTTCTTCTTTATGCTGACGATATTGTTCTTTTGGCAAGGTGCCCATCTGATCTTAATAAGCAACTCAGACTTCTTAAGGATTTCTGCTCTACCATGGGTATGACTGTTAACACTGACAAAACAAAAGTTATGATTATCAAATCCAAGAAGGACACTTATGCTAATTTTATGTATGACAATAATAACTTGGAGGAAGTGTATTCTTACAAGTACCTAGGAATTGATATTCATCACAAGCTCAACTGGAACCATAGCATTGAGAAAAGGATTAATGGGGGGTGGAAAGCTTACTTTGGTCTTGAAAATAATTGTAAAATAGCAAACCTTGTAATGTGGGATAAAAAGAAGTTCCTCTTTGAAACTTTAGTCACTCCTGTTATCTTATATGGCTGTGAGGTTTGGGGTTGCAGCATCTCTAGAGAATCATGGAGAAAGATTAAGCAAATCCTGAAGCATTTTATAACTTATAACCTGAAAATTAAAAGTAATACACCCTATCTTATTCTCCTTATAGAAGCAGGTCTTTCCCCTATTGAGAGCCTAGCTATGCTTAGGTTTCTGTTGTACAAGCACAAAATCAGTAACATAGACGATCATAGACTTCCTAAGCTAGCTTTAAATTCTAGCCAAAACCACCTAAGGCTCAATCGAGGGTGGCATAAAGACACAAGGGCCTGGTTAAACTATTGGGAGATCAACGAAAATGATGCATTGCAAAACATAAATAACATTAAAGATATTGTTACTTCTAAGTTCAAAGAAAAAATGTGGTGTGAGAAAGACTTAGTGGCTAAAAGAAAATTAAGTTATTATAAGAAGGTCATCAACCCCACCCTAGAAGATCAAAAGTATCTCTCTATTTTAACTAGCTCAAAGAAGAAAATTAATATAGCAAAGATTAGAACGAATTCTCATGAGCTCCATAGTGAAACAGGTCATTGGGCAGTTCCTAAAATGCCATGGATGGAAAGGATCTGCCATATATGTGAGAATAGGAACATCGAGGATGAAAACCACTTCCTCTTAGAGTGCCCCGCGTATAACCACATTAGATTTCAGTTTCACAATCTTTGTTACAATACTGACCTTCATAGCCTTTTACAATGTCAAAATTATAGTGAGCTCAGGAGGCTTCTCTCCAAGCTTTTTGAGCATAGGAATAAAATCTTAAATCAAAATAGATAATTTGTTTATTTAGGTCCCATAGACCATTATTTGGTTTCAGCGGACGTTAACCATCATCATCATCATCAAAAACATTTAATTGTATAAAAAATTACAAATAAATAACTAACTAAATAATATAAAATCAAAATACTAATAAAAATAAAAATAAATAAGTAAAATTATATTTAAAAACTAAACCATGAAAGAAAAGGAAATTGATAATCATATCATTATATAATATTTATTATTATATGTTATTATATATTAAAAAAAAAGATAGACTGTCAATATGATATGATAATGCTGGAATCTAACTCTTATTTAATTTCTAACCATCTTCTTGTTAAGCTTTTTTTTTTTTTGGTTTATTATGGTTTATCCAAAAAAAAATATTTACATTAACAATATAATGTTAGATGATCCAAAAATACAAATTTTATCATAGGTTATAAAATTAGAATAAAATAATTATTAATTTAAGATATTAAATTAATAATTATTATTCTAGAATGTTTAATTATTTAATGGAGACTTTTAGAATTAGCATATTGTTGTAACTAGATATGACTCTCCAAATGTCTCGTATCTTAGGCTCTATTATAGGAGATTAGTTAGCTAGTTGGTTTGAGTAGCATTTATTGTAAATGGACACTTGTTATTTAATAAGTGATCCATAATTAGAGGTAGTTAGGACATAGAGCTTATAAATAGCTCATTGCAAGAGTGTTTGGTTGTTCGGGTGTAAGCTCTTGCAAATCAATTATGTAATTGTTTTTTTTCTGATTAATAAAATTACGTGTCTGAGGACACTTCTCATTAAACTTCTTAGAGTTTTTGGATCAGCGTGTTATGCCTTAGTTCCGAAAGAAAAACGAAGTAAGCTTGACTCAAGAAGTTTAAAATGCACAATGATTGGCTATTCTGATGAGAAGAAAGGGTATCGTATTTTGACCAATGGAAAATTCATTGTGAGCAGGGATGTCATTTTTGATGAAACAGAGAGTAAGAGTGCTGAAGAAATTGAAAATCTTCTTCACAAATTAGAAACTAAGGGAAGTAAAAGAAATGGAAAAATGCAAAGTCAACCAACTTCACCAAATTGGTATGAACTTGATTTTCCTTCCTCTGAAGATGAGTCATCCAGTCCATCTACATCAACAACATCATCTGGGTCTTCTAGCAGTTCATCCGCATCTCCAAGCAGCAGCAGTTCTTCAGACAGTGAGTCTCCACATTCTTCACCTGAACGACGAACACCAGTTTATATTAATCCTCTTTACAATGATGGGGACTTTACAGAAGCACAAACAAGTGAGCACCAACTTCCGAAATGGGCAGTTCAACTTTTGAAAGATGTAAAGCCTGATGAACAGAATAAAAATCGCACCAGAAGGGCACATAGAAGTGAAGGCAATTTTGCCTTGATAGCAAATGATTTTACTGAACCTTCCACATACAAAGAGGCAGTAAAATATAAAGAATGGCAACAGGCTATGGTTGAAGAATATCAAGCAGTAATTGATAACAACACTTGGAAACTTGTTGATTGTCCAACAAATGTTAAACCCATAGGATGTAAATGGGTTTACAGAATTAAGTATAATCAGAAGGGTGAACTTGACAAGTATAAAGCACGACTTGTCGCAAAAGGTTTTGCACAGCAGGAAGGCATTGATTATGAAGAAACTTTTGCTCCAACAGCTAAATGGAACACCATCCGATTAACACTTGCATTGGCCGCTCAAAAAGGATGGAAAGTTCATCAAATGGATGTGAAAAGTGCTTTTCTCAATGGGGATTTACAGGAGGATGTGTATATGACCCAACCACCAGGTTTTGAAGTTGAAGGACAAGAACATAAAGTCTGCAAATTGATCAAGGCTTTATATGGGTTAAAACAAGCTCCCCGAGCTTGGTATGCAAAGATGGATGATTACCTTAAGAAAGTTGGTTTTCAACGAAGTGAATCTGATGATACTTTGTATGTGCGACAACAGGGAAAATATCTGGTAATTCTTGTTATGTATGTAGATGATTTGATCATCACTGGCAATCATGATGATCATCTTGCACAGGTAAAAAAGGAGTTACATGCAGGTTTTAAGATGACAGATTTGGGATTACTTCACTACTATCTTGGAGTTGACGTCTTCCAACGTCCACATCATATTTTCATTTCTCAGAGTAAGTATGCCGCAAAGGTTCTTCAGCGATTTGGCATGCAAGATTGCAAGCCCGTTCTCACCCCCATGGAGCAAAACTTGAAACTTTCAAAATTTGAAGGGGGGGAAAAGGTGGACAATACAACTTACAGACAGTTGATTGGCAGCTTGATTTATTTGACAAATACTCGTCCTGATCTATCTTATGCAGTCAGTATTCTTTAACGTTTTATGCAGGAACCACGAGACATCCACTAGAATGCAGCCAAAAGAGTTCTTCGATATATCCAAGGAACAAAAGATTTTGGTCTTCTTTACACAAAGACTAAAAATTTTGTACTTGGTGGATATTCTGATGCTGACTTTGCTGGGAGTATTGATGATCGAGCATCAACATCAGGTTATTTAATGAATATGGGGTCAGCAGCAGTATCTTGGAGTTGTAAGAAACAAGCTACAGTGGCCACTTCTTCAGCAGAAGCAGAGTACATTTCAGCATGGGAAGCAGCATGTGAAATTGTTTGGTTGCGCTGAATTTTGCAGGACTTGGGCATTTCTCAGGGAGAAGCTACATCATTGTTCATTGACAACCAGTCAGCCATCAAACTTGCCAAGAACCCAGTTTTTCATTCAAAGACAAAGCATGTAGACACCAAGTATCATCATATCAGGTCTCTCATTGCCAAAGATGTTCTCAAACCAGTTTATTGTCCTTCCGAAGATCAGATCTCCGACATTTTCACGAAACCGCTTGGCAGAATAAAATTTACTAAGTTCAGGGATGAACTTGGTATCTGTTGTAATGTATCTTTGGATCATAGGGGGGAATGTTAGATGATCCAAAAATACAAATTTTATCATAGGTTATAAAATTAGAATAAAATAATTATTAATTTAAGATATTAAATTAATAATTATTATTCTAGAATGTTTAATTATTTAATGGAGACTTTTAGAATTAGCATATTGTTGTAACTAGATATGACTCTCCAAATGTGTCGTATCTTAGGCTCTATTATAGGAGATTAGTTAGCTAGTTGGTTTGAATAGCATTTATTGTAAATGGACACTTGTTATTTAATAAGTGATCCATAATTAGAGGTAGTTAAGACATAGAGCTTATAAATAGCTCATTGCAAGAGTGTTTGGTTGTTCGGGTGTAAGCTCTTGCAAATCAATTATGTAATTGTTTTTTTCTGATTAATAAAATTACGTGTCTGAGGACACTTCTGCCATTATATAAAACCCAAAAATCCGAAATCACTAATAAATTATATTTATTAAAAATTATATACTAATATAAATTTATAAAATTTAAATATTAAAAAATTATTTTTAATCTTTAATTAATAATAATAATGATTAATAAATAGATTATAAAAGTAATAAATTATATATAGTCAAATTTCAAATGAATCACATAATTTTATCATCTATTATCACCGGATGAATTAATAAAGTTAATATGATAAATATAAAATCATATTTTTATCAATTTATTAAATATTACAAAAATAATAAATCATGTATAATAAAAGGTTAAATTTATAACATAATATGATGTTTATACATTTAATAAATGGTTATAGATGAATGATTTACACAAAAAAAAATGATATCTAATTAGAAAAGCCCCTTAATCATTTTTTTTATTTTTTATTTTTTATTTTTTGAATTATTTTATTATAAAAATAAATAATTATATAATTTGATAATTCAAATATTTAATAGTATAATTTGATAATTTTAGTATAATTTGATAATAAATTATATATTTAGATTTTATTAAATTGGTAATTTTATTTGTAAAAATAATAAATCAATTTTTTATAAAAATAAACGATATATATTTAATTAAGCCAAGCATTCTAGTTTTTTTTTAAGCTAAGTATAGTGAAAATTCCCAAAAATATTTCAAACGATATATATTTAATTAAGCCAAGCATTCTAGTTTTTTTAGCTAACTATAGTGAAAATTCCCAAAAATATTTCAATAGAGGTCTCTCTGTGAAATGGGAAAGATTGGCTATTCCAATGTGGATTGTGGATGTTTTTGAAAAAAAAACTATGGAGCTCAATCATAATGTTAAAATATTTAAAGGATAAGTTGTTGAGGTATGGTTAAGACTAGGGGCCGATTAATGATATGGAGAAGAAATGTGATGTGAGGGATATAGGTTATGGAAAAATGGATCACATAGAAAATTAGTAATGATAAGAATGTATTAATTGGATGGGATTGGTGGATTGAGTGTGATAGTAGGTACAAGTTTTCTGCATATTTGGTTGAATTTCTAAATTCTTATAGTGTTTATTATATTCCAAATATGGGTAGAAAGCGTTGGATTTCTGCTCAATATTTACAAATCTTGCCAACTTTTATAGGTGAATGGACTCTTTTTTTTTTGTGAGTTTGGGAAAAGGAGGCTTTTCTTTTTAAGTAGGGATGAAGAGGATAACCTTTCTTGGTCTAAATATAAGCAATGTGAAGTTACTTCACCACACTAGGGATACAAAGCTTTGATCTAGCAAAATAGAAGTTGTGAATCAAAATAATGGTTTAATTTAGTTTGGAAGGGTCAAGGACACCTTAAATGTTGTTTTTGTTATGACTTCTCATTGAAAGGAAAATTCTCACTTGGGATGTTTTAGCAAAAAAAGATAGGAAGATCTTAGATTCTGTGCTGTTGAACAAAGAATCTATTGACCATTTATTTGTTTCTTTCCTTTTTGTGATCCTTTATTTGTTTCTTTCCTTTTTGTGATTCCTTTTTGAAAGAGGTTTTGCCAATCCTAAAAATCAGAAGTTGGTGGTTTGGCAACTCTATTGAAGAAAGTCTTTGGCTTTGGTTTTAGAGATTTAGTTTGTCCTCTTTTAAATTTTTCCTAGGGTTTGTGATGTGGGGCATTTGATTAGGGAGAAAAAAAGTTCTTTTTCAAAATGATGTTGTATGCTCAATTGTAATTGCACATAATGCCATAGTTGCTTTTCCTGAATAGGTTAAGCCCTTGAAATTGAAGAAGACAAGAATTATAAGGGAGTTGGTGCTATCTAAAGTGTATGTGGTTTCTTTGATGATGTTTGTCAAAGGGGGAATTGTGGGGCTGGTGTTGTCATTCTATTCCCTCATGATGTGGTTCTAAAATGTAAGTTGAGCATTGGAAATGGTACCAACTTTGTTGCTGAGGTTATTGCTCTGTGTTGTGCTTTAACATTAACTTTATGGAAGCAAGTGAAGGTTTTTAAATTGATTGGCGATTCCAAAATAATAGTGCACTAGTTTAATGGAAATGTGGAACTTAGGTTTTTAAATTGATTGGTGATTCCAAAATAATAATGGATTGGTTTAATGGAAATGTGGAACTTAGAATCCTTCAATTGGGATCGTGGAAAAGGAAGATCCTACAATTAAAACAACAATTTGATGATTTTTGAACCCTTCAATGTTACATGAAGCATAATGTTCTAGCAAATCTACTCTCAAAAGAAGCTTAAAATTCTTTAATAATACTTTATCAGCAACCTTTTCCTTTGATCTATTTAATTTTTCTTTTCTAGTAACAAGTTATTATTTTTTCCTGATCTATAACTAAACTTATTTTGTGTTAAAAAATCAAATAAACTGCTATGCAAGAAAGAGATTTTTTTTTGTTTTCCTATTTCTATTTTCAAAAAATATATTTTTTCAAAAACAAAAATCAGTGAACCTCCTCGTAAGCATATTTTATTATAAAAATAATAAATTACATACGATCAAATTGCAATAATAATATAATAATAAATTACATATCATCAAATTGAAATAATCATATAATTTGTTGAGTTGCGGAAGTTGGATTGGTCTCAGAAGCGATATTTAAAAAAAATAATGTTTTTATTTTATTTTATTTTATTTATATATAGTGAATTTTATTCGCTAATATATTTAGATCTGCAGCGCACTACTATGCCGAGCCAGATGCCGAACGTGATTCCAAGAGTGATGATAGAGTGTTGTCGCAGCAGAGCCAATTGATACAATTTCCTTACTGTACAGAATTGAGAAGATGGCCAGTGAAAGGGAATGGAATGATTATTTTCAAGAGGATCCCCGTCGTCCCCATCTTCGTAACAGGGAGCCGTCTGTTGTGTCAATATTCAGAGTTCCCAAGTTCTTGAAAGACACAAAAAAGGAAGCATATGTACCTCAAAGAGTTTCCTTGGGTCCATATAAGAGCTTTTTCCAATGGGCCATCACAAAGTAAGAGCCCTCCATAAAATGATGACCAGCTTCAATGCTAATAGGAACCTACCCATTGTTCCCAAACAATTTTGCTGATCGTGCAAGGCCCAAGGCCCGAGATACTACAGCTAGAGAATGAAATCAGGGACAGCTACCAAGAAAACATCGATGGCGATAGAGATACCCTCGCTCGGATGCTATGTTTGGACGGTTGCTTCCTTTTAAAAATGAAATCAGGGACAGCTACGAAGAAAACATCGATGGCGATAGAGATACCCTCGCTCGGATGCTATGTTTGGACGGTTGCTTCCTTTTAAAAGTGTTAAGAGCTCTGGGTGGGAACGAAGACTCCATAGGCAATCCGGAGAACTGCTATGACCCTATTTTTGGGAAAGGTAAGCTCGAACATGCTGCATGCGATATAGTGCACGACATTTTCATGCTAGAAAATCAAATTCCTTTCGTCGTTCTATTACAATTGGAGCTCAACTCGGCCGTTCATGTCGAGGAGGAGCTTTTCGATCTGCTGGTGGAAGGTATATCGCGTTTGGTCATCCCTTTCAACAATATGCATTTGGATAGAGAGCAATGGTCCTGTCGTCGTCATCATCATCTTTTGGGTTTCTTGCACACCATCATTACATCTAGCCCAAGTTCCAGTCAGGGTGAGCGTGTAGATCAAGGTGAGTGTATCATCTCCATTGGCTGTTGTTGCAGTAGCCAGTGCATTAGCATGCTCCACTGCAAAAGAAAAGCACCGTATGACGCCGAAAGAATCCCTCACGCAATAGAATTAAGAAATGCTGGGATCAAATTTTCACCACTTCAGGGAGGCTGCATCAAGCAGATTAACTTTGACAAGAACAGCGCCACGATTTTCCTTCCTCCTATCTCTATCACCGATCGGACAGAGAGAGTATTCCGTAACTTGATTGCTTATGAGATGTGCAAGCCAGTTGAAATCAATTAAGTGACTTCGTACGTGGCTCTCATGAACGACTTGATCGACACGGAACAAGACGTGGCATTGATGAGAAGAATGGGCGTCATGTCAAACTGGCTCGGGAGTGACAAGGAGATTGCCGACCTTTTCAACGGTCTAGTCACCGTGCCCTTAAGCGAAGACGTCTTCGACAAACTGGCAGAAAAGGTGCATGCGCACTACAATAATGAAATGAAGGTCCAGATTGGAAAGCTCGTGCAGGATCATTTTTCATCGCCATGGACAGCTTTAGCATTGACGGCCGCAATTCTCATACTTTTGCTCACCGTGCTGCAAACGATCTTCACAATTATATCGACCTATAATAAGTAGTCTCTCCACTCCTTTTTTTACCTTCGAAATAAATAATAAAGTGTAAATGCTCTGTACTCGGTTGTGATAGGTAGGATTGAACTTTGGATGATGATGTGTCACAGTTCTAGTTAGTTTAAGTGGTGTAAGGGGAATTTTGTGTGGGAGATAAATTTTTTTTCTATAAATATTGGGATGATGAGCTTTGTGATGAAGATATTATCCTATACTTGTTTTGTATTATTGTAATCTAAGATGTTTTTATATTATTGTAATCTGAAATGTTTTTATACTTGTTTTGTATTATTGTAATCTGAGATGTTTGAATGTGAGGTTAGACATCTATATATCAACTTCAGGGAGGATGAGCCATCTTTGACTTTTTAAATCAATGGCGAGGATTTAATTTGCTGCGACTTTTTAAATCAATGGTGAGGATTTAATTTGCTGGGAATATGCTTCCTCTGAGACTAATATGGACAGTTGCGCGTCCTTTTATGCGTTACGATCTGTAATAAATATTTTTTAATTTACAAGCCTGTCGGAAATTGAAGTGGAAGAGCCACCGTGTGTTAAGATGCGCAACACGTGCGTTTGCATTGGAAGACCGCTGTGCATTTAAATTCGATAACACTTCATCTTATGAGACGCTTCATTTTATGAGACGCTTCATGAGCAGCGTGGATGAAGGTCGTAGTCAGTTGAGAGGAAATTCAATAAATTTGTTGAGCTGCTGTTGTGGAGGTCGTAGTCAGTTGAGACGAAATTCCATAAATTTGTTGAGCTGCTGTGTAAATCTAATTGCTAAGCAGGTTGAGCAGCCATCTCGGAAATTCAAGATAGTGCCAAGACGTTTGTTCTACGCTATTGATTCAAGCAATGTTGCAGATTTACGAGGTTGTGGTCGAAGATGGGGTCGAATCAATGATTAAAGCGAGTACTGGAGGGCGCACAAATAAACCAAGTAAATGAGTTTGAGGAAGCTCCTTAACTACGTTTGTGAAGTTTGTGTTTCACTGAGGAAGAAGTGAGATTATTTATCCTGCCAAACATTAAAATTTTGGATAATATAGTATACCCATGCCTTAGCTGAAGCTGTGACTGGATAGTCAATTTTTTTATTTTTTATTTTTAATATATGTTCAAGACATGATATTTTCCTTCATGTTTTGATGTATGGTGTTTTTGTTAGATGCTGGAAATAGTGATATGCATGAAAAAATTTCCTTCGTGTTTTGATGTATGGAGTGTTTGTCAGATGCTGGAAATAGTGATATGCATAAAAATCGTGGTGTACACTCAGATTTTTCAGTCACACAAACCATCTACTTAAAAACGCATGCTTACGCAGATCTAGAAACAGATACGAGTAGGAAATGGGTATACTGAGATTTTTCGGTAATTAGAAAAATAAAACCCTCTATTTGAGTCATCGAACTCTAACGCACACATTGAGAAATGTAGGATGGTAAAAGCACAATTTTCAACATAATTATAGATTGTAATATGATATGTAAGTGCATATGCTTATATTATATTAAATGGCAGAATTAGTAAAATGGGCAAGTGATTAAACTCTAAAGTGGAAAAATATTTTTTCTTTTTATAGTCAAACTGATGCTCGATACAATCTCTGCGGCCCAATATAATCTCTGCGGCTAGATATGGATCTAATTTTCTGCCTTATTTCTCTGCGGGTTTTACGGGCAAATATGGCTCTCAGCTTCGCGAAAATAGCTGTTGGTTCAGTTCTGTCCGCTTCTGGAGGGCAAGCTCTTCCCCATATAGTGAGTGAAGCCCCAACTCCCACTGTCCAGGTGGTCCATGCCTCACTTGATGAGGGTTTGAAGTTTTCCGAAAGTGCCTTAATCTGCCAGTTCAATGGTTTTTGGCCGCGGCTGACCACTCTCCACAATTGGATCTCGGAGGTATGGAAGCCTGGCATTTCTGATGAAATTAATATCTACCCCTGTGCTGGGGGTTTCTTTATAGTAGATTTTCAAAATCCTGAAAGCAGACAATGTATTCTAGATTCTGGCCCTTGGTTTTGGGAAAACTCAGGCCTATTCATGAAGCCATGGAACCCATTATTCGATTCCTCAACAGCAGTCATAACCTCAGCACCAGTTTGGGTGAGATTGCTAAGCCTACCCTTGCATCTCTGGAATCTCTCCTCGCTAAAAGCCATTGGAAATGCAATTGGGAAACGTTACTGCAGGTGCCCAGAAACAGAGGAATATTCCAGAACCACCTATGCACGCATCTGTGTGGAAATGGACTTGAGCACCGGATTCCCAGCTGAAATAAACCTAACAAGTAAATACTATGTGTGGAACTAGAAACTCGATTATGAGAGTGTCCTCTTCAGATGCCGATCCTACTTTGAGACAGGCCATCTAGCCAAAAATTGCCCAAAAGCCTCCCAGAAAAATTTTGCTAGAAAAAACCACCATAGATCGACATGGTGAAAAGGAGCACAAAAAGAACACTACATTGTCATCAAAGAAGAATACTCTAGAGAAAAATCTGAATCACAAGAAATCGGGCAAGAAAGAAACAACTCTTAAGGCAAGAATGGAGAAAGCCCCGCCCCCTCAAACATCAACAGTGATGAGGATTCGAATATCACACGAAATAAATCTTCATTTAAAAGCAAAGCAGATCTCCTAGACCAAACTTCTTCTCCAACTATATTCAAAAGGACGAACACAATAGATCGCGAAGCTAAGACACCAATGTCCCAAGAACTAGAAGAGATGAAGGAGATGCAAGATAAAGGAAGTTGGAAGACCGTAGAGAAAAAAAGAAAGCTATAGCATCAATCTCGCCAAGAAAGACGAGGAGCCAGACAATTAAAAACTAAGAAAATTATAGGTCTGATAGACCAATTTGGTCTCAGTGGACGTTAACTACTATCATCATCATCATCATCATTATTCATGGTGATATGGGAAAGTTCAAAGAAATTTTGAGTCGAAAAAGTTATCATGTTACGAAAAACCAATGTCACATGGTTCGGGTTCAGAGTTTTTTATGAGGTTCATCATTAGGTTCGTCTACATATATTAATTTAAAATGATTTATAGGATAAAATATTAAGAAATCAACATTAAACATCAAAAATGCTATCACGGACATGGAAACTACAAGGATGAATTAGAAGTTTCAGTTGTAACATGAATTTATGAGTTTTGATCTATGGATTTGATCAATGGCTATGAGGTTCGATGAGGTTTTCCAAACTTCAACATTTTTTTAAGGTTCGCCAAAATTCGAACCTCAAGGTTAAAGTTCGACAAACCTTGTGACATAGTGAAAAACTATCGGAAATTATTTTACCTCTTTAACACCCTCAAGTCACATAAAATTACTGAAGTTACTAAGTTGATTTGTGTTAAATGTTAATTTAGATTTTATTACATGTTGATGATTGAATATTGACTCACTGAGGCTAGAAAGCTAAGAAACCTGTGTTGTGTTTTCCAAAATTATTGGTAATGGTATTTTAATAAAATAGCCACTGTTTAAGGCCCAAGGTACTGATTGTAACTGGACAATCCAGTGTGTTTAAGGCCCAAGGTACTGATTGTAACTGGACAATCCAGTGTGGAACACAGAGAGTGCTCAGGGGAGAGTCTGGACGTAATTGCCAAATTCGTGGCTGGGAGGAGAGACTTTCAGACAGATAAGTAAAACAGTAAATTCTCTGAAGAACACTTATCCTCTCGGACAGATAAGTAAATATTAAGCTCTCTGATAAATGCATATATTTATAAATTCCAGATAGCAAATCAGAAAGTCTAACAGTAAACTTTTTAATAATTATCAGACCCATTATCAAATTTTAATTTTTGTATAGATAACCTAGCCACAGATAAATATATTTATAGACAAATTAACAAGCTTGCAAGAAACTATATGTTCATGAATAGAAATGCAGACAAAACAATTAAGTAAGATATAATAAATTTCTATAAGTAGAGTGCAATTCGGAAAGTAATGCTACGGTAAGATTTGTTGATTGTCATAAGTAAATATTTAAATGCTAAGACAGAGTATAGTCTAAGATGAAACAGTTAAATCACAGCCTCAAACTATAACAAATAACTCATGCGAATGCTACCCTTGTCGAGGGTATTTCCTCTATACATATGTTAATCATGGAAACTATAAAGATCTTATAGAAATCTCGAACTTTATAGCCTATACTACCATTATTATTTTCCACAGAATTCTTGAAGAGGTTACTATCTATATCATAGAGTTCTGACCCTACTCTTTATAATCAATAATTCCAGTCGGCCAGCATGATTACTCAAATTGAATACCACAAAAATAGGAGCAGAGAAGCATTGAAAACCTTCATTCGATTATGTAAATTGCAAGCTAGAAAATAGAAATTGGAAAATTCATTAAAGAAACCAAAGATATACACGGTATATGTTAACCGTCGAATAGGTTCAGAATAGTATAGCATCTTGGCCGTGTAGGGAAAATATAAAAATAAATATAAAAGTAATTCTCCCCGGACTTCGTTGTTCGAGCTAGTAGCTCTATTCAAAACGACAGAACATTTAAGAATTAAATGTGCATTGCTAAAAACCCTTGACACTCTTTCAAATTGACCATTAGAGCTAGTCTTAGTAAGCCAAAGACCGGAGAACGGCGGTTGAGTCTTGGCCCCAACCTCAGGAAAAGCTAAATGCATTTTCATGATAGGAGTATATCCAACCTATGTATGATGAAGAAGCATCTGGTGAGGGCGCGACCTTTTTCAGTCTCCGTTTTAAATGAACCAAAGGGCAGGTAGCATACCTGCAAAAAGCACGACCTCTCGTCAAAGACTATGGAAATAAACCTTGAACCTTAAACAAGAAACATATATTAAGTATGTTCATGTAGGTGAAGAACAATCTTGAAGGTAGAGTCGCCATCCTGTCAAGGAAACCGTGATACCCTGACTCAGTTCATTCAGATTAAATATACCATTATACAAACAATGAAACCACTCATTCGCGAGACAAGGACTTTCATTTACCTTGGTTAACAACGATTTCAATGAGGCCGACCACCCTGAAGACTGAGCAATCGAGTATTTTCTGAGCGCAAAGGCAAAATGCTTGAACAGAACAACAAATTTCAGTCAGACAATGACCCTTAGACCATCTTCCGAAAAATTAAACGCTGGAAATGACAAATAACTCTAAGGGAAATTTTACCTGTAGTGGTCGAGAGGCGGTGGACTCTAGAGATCATGGTGATAAGAGTTTGAACCCCCTCAGCCATTCACAGAGGTAAGACACTGCAGAGCAGCAAGAATCCAAACCCCGATCGCCAAAATGATTAACCATCAGCTTAGGTAAAACCCCAAGTTTTCTTGCACCATCGGATCAACCATAGATCGACGATCAATAGGAGCCCATCTGTCACGCCCTCAAGTTTACGGCTTTTTTTTTTCCGTGCCCGGCGGGATGCGGCACCACCGAACGCTCCCTTTTTAACAAGTTAACATTTATGGACTACGCCTTAACCAATATAATCAGCTTTAAACCGATATAAACATGTCTTCACTTATAAACATAAACATTAATCTTCATCAATCTTCATAAGCCATTCTTAACATTATCATATGCAATTTAACCGAATAACAATTGCAAAACAACCGAGAAGAATGGGAGGGGAAACTCCCGAAATGTCTGCCCAGATATATATTATGAACTTTCTTCAATAATACAATAAACAAGTGTGCCAGGAAAATCCTCGGCCAACACTTAGAATCTTTTCCAATATATACAACGAATCTTTTCCAATATATACAACGAGGCATAAGAAGCCTTTTTACATACACCTTCATGTACCTTTTGTCCAAGAACGGACCCCCACACGGGTCACCAAGACCGGACCCCCACACGGGTCACCAAGACGCTCCTCCAAATCCTACACAAGACCGTGTACAAACTCCCTCAACCGAACCATAAAGATCTCCCTTAGTCGAGACCTTACTCCACATAAGCTAACCTGAAATATGCGAGACCTTTTACCCTTCATGCGCATGAGGAATGCGCATCCTCTTGGAGACCTTCACACCTTTTCTTATCACCTATGCGAAGATGTGTTGAGCGAAAGTCGATGGATGAAATGAGGCTCACTTCCATCCATTTATACGTTGCCTTCCTTATGTTTACAAGGGGGCTTCACTTTATGACCGACCCCACTTATGAACATGTAAAGCCCACGTATCATGTTATTTTACATTATTATATTCTTATTAAATCACACATATTTGTATATGTGTTCTTCTCCATATAATATGCCTTCTTTTCATGTTTTAAGGGGTGCTCCACTCACGGCTGCCCCCATTATTTTACATAAAGTCCTCACATATTATATTTTGTTTTAATTAACCACATATGTGGGCAGGCCTCTTATTTAACATATGTTTTATGCGCTCATTGAAGAGGGGTGTTCCCCTATATCCTTCGTTCACGCCCGTCGCTATATATTAACATGTCGGCCCTGCTCGTATGCAAGCCCTCCACCACGTGGTATAAGTCATCATGTGATTGTCTACTTTAATATGCTTGTTCCACACTTAGCCGCATTTCGCCATATTGCCGCACAGCTCGTTGCAAGCGACTCGCTGTTTCGTCGCATCATTTCTGCAGCTTGTCGCATATCGGGTGGTCGCACCCGTCCATCGGGTGATCGTGCCCGTGTCCGCCCGCAGAACTGCGCCCACCAGCTCGTCGTGCCTGCCTATGTTGTTGAACCATACCGCAACCTCACAACTATGCTGCCCACTAAGTTGCTTTGTTGCTCGGTTGTCCGCCTATCCGCAGCTTTGGTGACCGCACCTCAGCTTCGGTTCATCGCCCAAGTGTCGGAGGTTCGCCCATCGTTGTGTCAAAACGCGCTCGCCGTCGTGCACGAGGGCGCCCGCCCATCGTGCACGCCTGCCCGAGACTCGAGGGCATCACACCATCTATGCTATCCCTGTCACATTAATCCGCATTGCTAGAAGTCAGCCCTACGCTTAACGCGTGGCCTAATCTACGGGTCTAGCTGTGAGCCAACCGAGGGTTTGGGAAGGGCGCCATACGATTTAAACACCATTGAAGGATTTGTAGATGGGACTGCCAATTCATGTCATACAACATATTAAATGATAAGGTTAAGAACCATGTGCCATCCGTATCCACTGTTTAATACTTTAATCACCTCAGAATTCGATTGAAGCCCTGTTAATTAATTTGATATTGAATGGTGTATGTTAATATGTTTTTTCTTTAAGAAATTTTCTTTTTATATGTAAATGTTATGAAGTTGGAAATGTATCAAATTATGAAATTGTGAATGTAAAGGAGTTATTAAAATGTTCAACCTCCCAATCCAATCATGCTTCATTCTTTTAATATAATTAGAGATCATGTAATATAATATTTTGTTGCCCGTAAGTTATCCCCATTCCTCCCCGGATGCGGGTGACACAACAGTGGAGAAGGCGGTGCCACATGGTCACCATGGGCAGCCCCAAGCATAAGACGCGCATTTACTGCGATCCGCCGCCATGGAGCTCAAGCGTGGGTGCAGGGGCGATAAGGGACGGCAATTCATTGCTCTGTCCGGGTTTCAAACGAGCATTCAGAATGCAGTTATGGCTTGTGGAGCTCGAGGAAGAGCAGAGGAGCATAAGAATGGTGAGGCATGGGAATGTAATGTGTTGGGTCGAGTTCAGATTTCGGGAGTGGGCTTATGGTCGACGGCTCACAGAGCTGGAGCTCACGTCGCCCCTTTGGCAATTGACAGTGGTTTCAGGTCTGAGAGGGTGGCTTCAGGTCTCAATTTATTTGACTCCTCTTATCCTGCTCTATTTCGTTTTCTTGCTAACAATGGAAACATGGTCAAGCCCCGACAGCGCCTCCTTAGCCGTCGAGGCACTAGCAGAGGCGGGTCCTCTCGCCCCTCAGTGGCAACTCCCCCCTCCCGCTGCTGTAGATGTCTATGCCACCAAGTTGCCGAGGCTAATCCAATCCATTCGAGCCACTTCCTGGACACCAGCAATCCAAATCCAGATTCAGCTTCGCTACCTGCGTTTGGAACCGCAGTCTTCTCCTTCAGCAATTCTCAGGGCAATTCTCGCATCAACGCCCATGTCTCGGTCCTTTTTCTTGAAGAACCGAAGGAAGAGGGCGAGGAACAACCCAGCACAAAGCTGCACCAAGTTGGAAGCTCTGGGGACGTTGAGGGTTTGCCAAAGGTCCTCCCAGAGCATGCTGACATTCCACCTTCGACTCAGGCAGCACCTCCGCCAGAGAAGGACAAAGCCGCATGGGACCCTCTCCCGGAAGGTATGTGCTGGATCATCGAGGAGGAACCGGACGAATAGTAGTCTGTTCGCTCCAGTTCTCCCCTTCAGACGCTGCTCAGGTTCTCTTATGTTTTTCTTCGTTTGCTACCATGGCCCTCTGTATACTGTGGTTGTTCCTGTTTGGTTCGAGAATTTTCATGTTCAATGTTTGTCAATGCCCATGCAAGGGCTCCATATGATAGTCTTCTTTTTCTTTTTTGTGCCCCTGCGTGGGATGTCAATTTTCGCTTTTACTGCTCCTCAACGGTTTATCGCCCCTGTGTGGGTGATCTGTCTCAGTGGTGGCGCCCCTGCGTGGGTGGTTTTTCTCAGTGGTGATACCCCTGCGTGGGTGATTTGTCTCAGTGGTGATGCCCCTGCGCGGGTGACTTGTCTACGTGTTAGGGCCCCTGCGTGGGTGATTTGTCTTGATGTTGTGGCACAGGTGTGGGAGGTTTTTCTGATTACTGTCAGTCCAGAATGCCATTCTTGGCCTCTGGCAACATGACCGCATGACTGTAACTGTTTTCCTGTTTATGTACATAATAGAATAGCATAGTCTTAACGAGAAAAAAAAGAAAAAATTTATCCCCATTCCGGTGCAAACATAGCTACACTCACCACACCATTATATCACATACATATCTGCATTCACCACACCACGATACAACTTTACAATGTAGCTCTCAAAATTCTCATTTTGGACGCTGCCCAACTAGATCCTTCAAATTTACAGGGTTTAAAATATTGGTATTATTTTTTAATAATTGCTCCTTTTGCTTTCCAATTATATATATTCCAAATGTTTGGTCTTTGGTATTTCTCAAAACATAACACGACTTAAATTTTTCTTCATAATATCTGTTTTTTTTTTAATAGAAGAATTATTGAAATCAGAGATATGAAATTGAGATATTTAACGTATAAATGGTTAAGATTGAGATGACATAATGAAATTATAATGTAAATGGTTAAGATTGAGATAGTATAATCAAATTATAATTAAAACTTTTAAAGATATTAAATCTATTTAATAAATTTTAATAATGAATTTTTTTAATTCCAATCATTTTTCTTTAATACTATATTTAAATAATAGTTAAAAATAAAAATCTAAAATATAGAAAGTTTAGATTTCACCTTTTAGGTATGAGTGTGTAATTTCATTTTAGTGGAAAAAAAAAATCAAAAGCAAAAAAATACTAAAAACTATTTTGATATTACGAGGAATAAAAGTTGATGGTTAATTTTTTTACATTGAAAAAAAAAATAATAAAATTATATTAATGATAATATTATAAATATTATTATAAAGATCATACCTATATTATTAATCACTGATATTATAGATATTATTATTCATATTAGAGATTCAATATATCAATATTATATTATGTTATATATATGAAATTGATGGATGAAATTAATACAATAAATATGTATTTTCAGATATATGTTGTCAATAGTTTAAGTATATATAGATATAAGTTGCGAATAATTTAAGTGATATTTTCTAGAAAATTATATATATATATATATATAGTTTTAAGTTAATAATTTTTAAATAAAAGTTATTGTAATAATTTAATTTAATAGATGTTATAATTTAATAATTAATTTATTTTAATATTATAAATAAATCTAAAGGTTATTGATTTTATAAATTGAAGGGATTATTTATTTGAATGGATAAATATAAATATTGTGAATGAAAAGGATTGATAGTTAAAATTCAATGGATTAATATTATAAATTATTGTCATTAATATTATAAATCGAAGGGATTATTAATATTATAAACGTAAGGGATTCATAAACCAAATAAATTGATATTAAAAAATTAAAGAATTAATATTATAAATCTAAGGGATTAACATAAAACTCAAGCGTTAATATTAAAATCCCAAGGATTAAAAACCCTGGGGATTGTTAATATTACAAATCCAAGTGAGTTATATTAAGCCCAAGGGATTAATATTATGAACCCTTGAGATTAATATTATAAACCAAAGGGATCAATATTATGAACCAAAGGGTTTAATACTAAGTCTATGATATTAGAGTTTTATAATCTTAGTTTTATAATATTAAAAATTAATATTGATTTATAATTTATAATATTAGGGTTTATAATATTAATCAATTTCACAATCATCCTTCTAATGTTTATAATTAGTTGGGTTTATAATATTAATCTTAGGGTTTATATTCTTATGGTTTAGTATTGATCCTAAGGTTTATATTATTAATCCTAGGGTTTAGTGTCAATCCCCTGTGTTTATAATCTCTTGGGTCTATAATATTAATATTAAGGTTTATAATCTTAAGGTTTATAATGACTGTGTTTATAAAGATTGTCTCAATATGAAAATGAACAATTGTAAACCATGACCAACCATGTTTATTTGAGGGTTTATAGTATTTATCTTAAGGTTTTATACCCTGGGTTTATAATATCTATCCCTTCGTTTTAATATTATTCCTTTGGGTTTATAATCCCTTGGGTTTTTAGTATTAATCCCTTGTGTTCTTAGTATTAATCCCTTGGGTTTATAATATTAATCCCTTGGGTTTATTAATCTAAGGGTTCATATTCCTAGGGTATAATAATATTCATAGGGTTTATAATATTAATCTTTGGGTTCAATATAAATCCATTGGGTTTATAATCATGGTCAACCATGGTCCAACGTCACATTGTGACAAATATTTTCTTAATAAGATAATCAACCATTTTTGCATTGTGACAAGGATTGTTTCAATATGAAAATCAACCATGTTCAACCATGTTCCAACGCCTCATTGTGACAAAGATTGTCTCAATATGGAAATCAACCATAGTCAACCATGGTCACATTGTGACAAAGATTGTCTCTTGGTCCAACATTACATTGTGACAACCATGGTCATCCATGGTCAACCATGGTCCAATGTCGCATTGTGAAAAATATTGTCTCAATATGAAAATCAACCATGGTCAACCATTGCCCAACGTCGCATTATGACAATGGTTGTCTCAATATGAAAATTAATCACGGTCAACCATAGTCCAATGTCACATTGTGACAAATATTGTGTCAATATGAAAATCAGTCGTGGTCAACCATGCTTATTTTATGGTTTATAATATTTATCTTAGGGCTTCATGGGGGTTTCACTCAATGAACCTATGACATATCACATGAGTCTGTGACATACTAAAAAAAACCCTTAATTTGACTACATATTGGAAAACACCTCTAAAAATCACATTATTTAACCCCCTACCAATACTAACTCAATAAACCTTATCAATTAAAAAAACCCCTACTTTCTCTAGATATGGTAAGTATCCAATTTTTCATTAACATTTTTTATACGCCTTTATGTTTTTTCATTAACTTTGAGCTCCATTTTTTATACCTACCAATATAAGAACCATTTAACCCCTATTATATGCCCAATATATTATGTCCTTTTTCCCTCAATATATACCCCCCAATATGAATGCATGTGGTATGGTATTTCCCCCCTAGTGAAGCCCCTGTGTAAGTTTTATACACCTTTGGTTTATAATATTTATCCCTCAGGTTGATATTATTCCCTTAGATTTATAGTCCCTTGGGTTTAACATTATTTCCTTGGGTTTATAATCCCTTGAGTTTATAATATCAATCCCTTGGGTTTATCAATCTAAGGGATCATATTCCTAGAGTATAATATTATTCATAAGGTTTATAATATTAATCATAAGGTTTAATATAAATCCCTTCGGTTTATAATGATGGTCATCCATGCGCAACCATGGTCCTATATCACTTTGTGACAAAGATTGTCTCAATATGAAAATCAACCATGGTCAAATGTCGCATTATGACAAATATTGTCTCAATATGAAAATCAACCATGGTAAAACATGGTCAACCATGGTAAAACATGAACAACTATGTTTATTTTACGGTTTATAGTTTTTATCTTGGGGTTTATATACCTAGGATTTATAATATTAATCTCTTGGGTTTATCCCTTGGGTTTTTAGTATTAATCCCTTGGGTTTATAACATTGATCCGTTAAGTTTATTAATCTCAGGATTCATTTTCCTAGGGTGTAATATTATTCATAGTGTTTATAATACAAATCCTCGAGTTTAATATAAATCCCTTGGGTTTATAATCATGGTCAACCATGCACATTGTGACAAAGATTTTCTCAATATGAAAAATCCACCATGGTCCAACGTCACAATGTGACAAAGATTGTCTCGATATGAAAACCAATCATCAGCCATGGTCCAACGTCGCTTTGTGACAAAGATTGTCTTAATATGAAAATGATCCACTGTCAACCATGTTTATTTTAGGGTTATAATATTTATCTTAGGGTTTATATACCTTGCATTTATAATATTAATCCAGTGGGTTTACAATGAGTTTTAGAATTAATCCATTGGGTTTACAATATCAATCCCTTGGGTTTATTAATCTAAGGGTTCATATTTCTAGGGTATAATATTATTAATAGGGTTTATAATATTAATCCTAGTGTTTAATATAATTCCCTTAGGTTTACAATCATGGTCAACAATGGTCTAATGTCACATTGTTCCAAATCTTTTCCTCAATATGAAAATCAACCATGGTCCAACATCGCATTGTGACAAAGATTGTCTCAGTATGAAAATCAATGATGGTAAACCATGGTCTACCATATTTATATTAGGGTTTATGATATTTATCTTAAGTTTTTTATACCTTTGGTTTATAATATTTATCCCTTGGGTTTAATATTTATCCCTTGGGTTTAATATTATTCCCTTGGGTTTATAATCTCTTGGGGTGTTAGTATATATCAATCCCTTGGGTTTATAATATCAATCATTTGGGTTTATTAATTTAAGGGTTCATATTCCTAAGGTATAATATTATTCATAGGGTTTATAATATTAATCTTTGGGTTTAATATAAATCCATTGGGTTTATAATCATGGTCAACCATGGTCCAACGTCACATTGTGACAAAGATTTTATCGATATGAAAATCAACTAATGTCGTATTGTGACAAGGACCATCTGAATATGAAAATCAACCATGTGCCAATCTCACGTTGTGACAAAGATTGTCTCAATATGGAAATCAAACATGGTTAACCATGGTCGATAGCCTTGGTCACATTGTGACAAATATTGTCTCTTGGTCCAAAGTCACATTGTGACAAACATGGTCAACCATGGTCCAACGTCGCATTGTGACAAAGATTGTCTCAATATAAAAATAAATCATGGTAAACCATGACCAACCATTGTCCAACATCATAATGTGACAAATGTTTTCTCAATATGAAAATCAATCATGGTCAACTATAGTCCAATGTCACATTGTGACAAATATTGTGTCAATATGAAATTCAACCGTGGTCAACCATTGTCAACCATGTTTATTTTAGGGTTTATAATATTTATCTTAGGGTTTATATACCTTGGGTTTATAATATTTATCCCTTGGATTTAATATTATTCCCTTGGGTTTTTAATATTAATCCCTTGGGTTTATAATATCAATCCATTGGGTTTATTAATCTAAGGGTTCATATCCCTAGGGTGTAATATTATTCATAGGGTTTATCATATTAATCTTTGGGTTTATAAGCATGGTCAACTATGGTCCAACGTCACATTGTGACAAATATTTTCTCAATATGAAAATCAACCATGGTTCAATGTCACATTGTTACAATGAAAACCAATATGAAAATAAATCATGGTCAACCATATGAAAATCAATCGTGGTCAACTATGGTCTAACATCGCATTGTGACGAAGATTGTCTCAATATGAAAATCAACCATGGTAAACCATGATTGGTTTAGGATTTATAATATTTATCTTTGGATTTATATACCTTGAGCTTAGAATATTGATCCATTGTGTTTAATATTATTTCCTTATATTTATAATCCCTTGGGTTTTTAGTATAAATTTCTTGGGTTTACAATATCAATCTTTTAAGTTTATTAATCTAAAAGTTCGTATTCGTAGGATATAATATTATTTATAGGGTTTATAATATTTTTCCTTGGATTAAAAATAAATCCCATGAGTTTCATTAATCAACAATTATATATATAAATAATAATAATAATAATAAGTAGTTAATTATTATTATGATTTATTAATTAATTATTGATAATGAATTATTATTAATATTTATTAATTAAAATATCATTAAATTTAAATAGCAATAAAAATAATAATATTAATTTTGTTAGATAATATTCGGCAAAATCACATAGCAAATCTTTTGTCGACGCGTTTCGAACCAACCAGTGTGGTTCATCGTCAGGACAAGTTGAAGAACCAATCCGGCTTAGCGTGATTAAATAGAGTGTGCAGAGACTCCACCAGCTATAATGCTAACAGCTAATTTTGACCAAATGATCTTGGTCAACCACTAAATTAGTTAATTAATAATTCTCGAAAAAGCTAAAAAAGTCAATAAAGGAATTCATATGGTAATTTAAATTAAATAGGTATATTATTGTTATTATCCAATTATTAAGAGAATACCTATTTTAATTATGATGGTCATTATATCTCATAATATATACTAATTAATCTATATTTAATTATTATAAAATACAAGTATTAATCTATATTTAATTATGATGGCCATTATATCTCATAATATATATTAATTAATCTATATTTAATTATTATAAAATATAAGTAAAGGTAATCACTCATTATTATTTTTAGAATTTAGTTATACTAGGTAATTGTGTAATAATATAACAATAATATACCTATTTAATTTAAATTACCATATGAATTCCTTTATTGACTTTTTTTAGCTTTTTTGAGAATTATTAATTAACTAATTTAGTGGTTGACCAAGATCATTCGGTCAAAATTAGCCGTTAGCATTATAGCTGGTGGAGTCTCTGCACACTCTATTTAATCACGCTAAGCCGGATTGGTTCTTCAACTTGTCCTGATGATGAACCACACTGGTTGGTTCGAAACGCGTCGACAAAAGATTTTCTATGTGATTTTGCCGAAGATTATCTAACAATATTATGGATCACAGAAGTCTAAATTCCTTAATAATATTAATTATTAATAATAGCAATATTAAATAATAATAATAATTATTTAGTAATAACAATAATTTTAAAATAAATATAATAGTAATTAAATTAATAATAATAAGAATAATAATAATAATAATAATATTGATTATAATAGTAATTAAATTAATAATAATAATAATAAGAATAATAATAATAATATTTTTATTAAAATAGTTGTTTTTATATTATTATTATGATTTATTTATATAAATATTAATATTAACATTAGAACTATATCATTAAGATTTATTGGTTTTTTTCAACCACATAATTGTGCTAATTATTTCTTAATTTTAAAAATATTTAAAATATTATCTTAACCATTTAAATTATCAATTTAAAATAATTATTTTATTTTAAAATCTATATTTATATAAATCTATAATATTGTATAATAATAATATATACGAATTATGTTTAAAAATTTAAAATTCTATTTTGATGAGACTATCTCACGGGAGAGCCCACAAATTTCTTAATATACCAGAAATGTAATTTAAAAAAAAATTTAAATAAGGCATGCTTAAGAATAGATGAAAATTCACGTTCCACGACAATAAGGATGAGGGAAAATGGCTTTCTTTTCATTCAGTCTCTTCCATTAGTTATATTAACATTTTCTCTTTCATTCATTCAAATTTGAAAGAGGGTTTTATATAATTATGATGTTTATACTTATTAAATTTTACAAATTTAAAATAAAATAATGTTTTTTATTATAAATATGAAACAATTTTTTTGTTAATGTTTTTTATTATAAATATGAAAGAAGGAAATTTGTCAAATAAAAAAATTAAATTTATAAAAGAAATTCATAACACCATTTATTTTAGAAATTAATAAGAAAAAAGCAAATAAATATATATCTTAAATGATATTAGCCTCAATTTTATTTAAAAACAATATCGTGCTTATTAACTAATATCAAAACATCCAAACCAATCTCCCTCATACCTTGACAAAATGTTGAGCTTCATACATGGATTGAGGCTAAACCAAATATTATAACAAGTGTAAATTATAACTTATTTTACATGGTGGTCATCTCATTGACATCATATGCACTTAAAAGTGAAAGCACAATTTCTAAGTTATGTCCTATCAGTGTTATACTCAACCTCTTATCCTATAATAATATTCTTAATATTTCTATTATATTATTTAATATTCTCATCTATAAAACTACAAGAAATATAACAATAAAAATATAAAAATATAAAATATAAAAATATAGATAATATGAAAGAAAAATTGTCTTTTAGTTAAAAACACAAACCTATAATAACAAAATTTAAAAATAACATATTCCTGGTATATAAATTTTAAATAGAATTTCAAAATACATATCTACTTTACACGGATATAAATCTGTACTCTAAACTCCTTTTTAATTATTCTAAAAGAAACATATTCTCATTAGATATAACATTTTGCTGCATTTTCCAAAAACATATTATGTATGAAAAATTAAATGATTTTTTAAAACATACACCTACTTTGATAAGAGAAAAAAGCCAAACGTATAATGCCAAAATTTTCTTCTTTTGTTTTGGAAAAGTAACATATTCATTTATATAACCTTTTCCATGGATTTTCAAAATATATATCTACTCTCTTTTTCCATGGATTTTCAAAGTATACATTGACTTTATGAGTTTGTTGCCTTTGATTTGACACAATGACTACTTCCCGGTGTTTATCTTTAGGAAGACCCAACTCATACCTAAATAACTTCCCTAAAGATTTTATTTCCATGCTTTGTAAGGTTAAAAAATCGAAAACGATTATCATTTTAAACAAGGGGAGTTGAAGTCCTTGCTAATATTTTTAAAAAACTATTATTAAAAACCAATGTACTTAAAATATTATTATTATAAACTATTTTATATTTATGGAAAACGATAAACTATTTTATGTTTATGGAAAAAGATTTAAAGGGTTTTAGGAAAAGAGCATTTTCCTTTATCTAATGGCATGAAGTTTCAATAACCTCAATAAGTTTCAAAATAAAGTTGAAAAATAACTCAAAGGCGATCTAATTAATTCTAAGGGAAATATGATATTAGTTCAACCAAAAATGTAATAGGATTGTAACTCCTCGAAATTCACTGAAAATACTTCTAAGGGGAATTTGATATCAGTTCAACCAGAAATGTAATGGGATTGTAACTCCTTGAAATCCATTGAAAAGACAATGTTAAGGGAGTATACATATGTTCCTTATTCACGAAATAAGACATATTTTTTGTAACATTCTTGCAAATCGTAGCATGAGCATTAAACCACAAGTTTGGTAGGTATCCCTCAAGTTTTGATACCCCTTGGAGGTGGAAAGCTAGCAACAGTGTATACTGATATACACCTTTGATTATAAGGGTTTAAGATAAAATGGAAGATATGAGTATGCAACTAACACCTCGTAGGTCCCTGTGACTATTTGGTTGGCTTGCAGATTTTTCATACTAGGAGTATTGTTGATGTCCTCTTTCGATGACAATGTCTGTCAAGCCAATTCTTGCAAATAAGCTTTGGGCGGTTATGGTTCATCAAGGTGTGTTTTTCGCAGTCAAAAGTTGTTTGGTTACTCCAACTGATGTTCTCGGTGAGAATCTGTTGTAGCAGCTACAACCACCCTCCAAATTTTTTCCGTAGCTTTGTTTTCAAGCCTCCCTACCAACCATCCTCAGCAACATGTCTTGCACTATCAAGTACATAAGCTTCAGTGGTTTTCTAGCAGCATAACTACCTGTGCATGAAATCTTATTGCATCCCCCACATAGGCTGCTTCCCCAGACTTGGTTTAGTTGCAAGCTGAACAACTCCCTCAAGAAATTGCGCAATTCTGGAGGGGAACCAACCTTCCCTCTAGAAATTGTGCAATCCTGACTGGCAGCCTGTTGGCCTCAGGAATTGCATAATTCTACCTGTCAACCTTCCCTGGAAAATCTACGCAATCTGGCCCAGCAGGACTGCTCATCCTAGAAAATGTGCAATCCTGGGCAGCAGTGAGGTATTGAGCCTAGAAATTGCATAATCCTTTTGGGCAGCTTGCCTAGCTTCCTCCTAGAAACTACGCAAAAGCTTCCCTCAATTAGGTAGGTTGTTGCATATGCCATCGAGTTGAAAGGTTCCACCTGGGACCGAGAAAACTTGACTTGCATGTATGGGCTGCCTTTTCCCAAAATAGCAAAAATCAACATGCAAAAATAATCCCTAGATTTTAGGGATCTATTTTTAGCAACTGGAGGTTACATGCAAAGATCATTTTAGAATTTTTCCTCAAAGTGTCGCTTTTTCCTAGATTTGTGGCATGCGCATCGAGCCTCAAACTTATTTATTCGATGCTTCATAACTCACTTATTCACATTGATATTGGAGCTCTGACATCCCACAACACATCCAAGAGTCTTCGACACATCCAGCTCAATTATTTACGGGTAAGTCCTCTTAACTTGTCTTTTGCAACATTTCTATCACGTTTTGTGTTTTGGCTTGTGTGAGTGTTTTCTGTTTGATTTCTATGAACGCTTGTTGTCATTTGCATGCATATTAGCTTGTACTAGCATCATTTCAGTTTTCGTTAGCATCTCACTGTTGTCGCATGCATGACACTGTTTTGCACGAACGGTCGCTGATTCGGTGACTTGCTTCACAAACATGCATGTTGTTCCATTCTCTGAATCTTTCATTCATTGTTTGCATGCACGATCATTCACTCCTACTTACACTCAGTATTGTGATGCATTCACATTGACCTTTTCTTTCAATTGCCCGTCAGCGAGTCTGGGCAGCCTTGGCCCAGACTCTGCCTCACCAAGACAACAATGCGTAATCCTGAGAGGGAAGGATCTACCTTCCTCCCTAAAAATGTGCATTTATTCCGAGTGAATGTCCTCCAGTCTTGAATTGCACAATTCTAAGAGGCAGTGACTACTGGCCTAGAAAATTGCGCAATGCAGTCACTTGGCCTGCAACCCTTGCCAGTTGGAATTGCGCATTGCACAATCCTAGCAGCCAGCATGCCAGTATGGATTATGCATTGCGCAATTCCAATAGCCAGCTAGCCTCCCAGCAACCCAGTCTACCTTTTGTGCAGTTTCGAAAGCCAGTCTCCTAGCCTCCCAAACAAAATTACACAATCCTTGCCAGTCAATCCCCACACATGTTGCATGTCGTTCCTCAAGTTTTCTTTGGTTTTAGCTGACATATTTCTTGCCATGCATGTCGCTATGTCTCCAAACCTAGTAGGTGTTCGTTTGCTTCTCAGCAGTTCAGGATCAATGGCCTCCAAGAGAGTAGGATCAAAGGACACTAATGGAAGTGCAACTGGAGCAGCAGTTGAGTGAGTGTCTACAAGTTTACTGATCTATGAAGACACCAAGTTGATTTTAGACAAGGACATCAAGAAGAAATGGTAAGTGGTCAATGATGCATTTTCAGGCACATTCGGGAAAGACCTCGAAGACCGGCAAGTCTATGTGAACATCCACAAGTCTGGTTTGCATCGGATTGCATGCAGGTATCCCATGTTCCCATGCGCGGACATGATACATTGGATCATCTCGCACATTGATCCCGAGAGGATGAAATTGAGCAGTGTCAGCGAGACGAAGATTGCTACATTCATGGCACAGGATTATGAATAGATTCATCATACATTGAAGCTAGTGGTCACCATGGAGACACCCTTCAGCATACCCAACAACAATTCCAACTCGAGAGATATCTTGAAGAACTAGGTGAAGGAGCCGACCAAATTCAAAATGACACCCAACCAGATCTACAAGACGAAGATAATGTGGAAGGCGTATCAACACTTGGTCATCTTTGCATGTTGCTTATATGGCCAAGAGAGCACGAAGACCTTCCCGCAGAGTTGGGTGATCGCGTTGGACCAACTGGCCAGTGAAGGTAAAGCATGCAATCAGTCCGACATGTTAGCTCACAGGTTGAAGGAACAGGTAACAAGAGCTCGATAGCCGCCCAAAGGTCAGCAAGCAGAAATTTACATGTCCTCTTACATATTGGATGTAATTTGTGCCTGTCAGGAGTTCCCGGGCTTGATGTTGGGTGTGGAGCCTGATTATGTTCTTTATTTAGAGGTATCATCACATAAGACTCCAGTTCATAAGGTGGGGGAAACACCGCCCGTAAATGTGCACCACCAGGGGGGGTGGCGATGATTATTTGGAGCCCCCCCTGGTGAGGGATTGGGGGCAGTGCCCCTGAAGCTGAAAATAGATGTAAAATTTCCTTATATAATGTTATAATTTAGTAGTCAATCTGGGCCGTTCATTAGGTGGATATTTGACAGTAGAAGTTATGTTTATTTTATTTTTTTTTTGCCTAGAAGGCAACCCCTCACTATATATGAGGGAATTGTATTGCGTCTATGTAGATCTGTATTTTGAGCGAGAAAGAGAGAGGAGATGGTGCGAGAGAGAAGCGGGAATTATAGCAGATCTTCTGTAGGTTGTATCTCTTTATTTTGCTGGATAATATAAAAGGAAGGACTAGCTATTTCTTCGTGGACGTAGCCCAAATTGTGTGAACCAGGTATATCTGTGTCTCTCTTGTTTTATGTATTTTCTGTGTTTATATTTCTACAATAATTTTATGTGTTCCATTGCTCTGTAATGTATAATTTTCTAACACTTGAAGTGGGCATGGACATTGGCGGAGACCTCTGTGAATAGTTATTGTAAAATGTTGTCCGAATGCAGCTTTAAAGGAGTTATCACATAGCTGACTGATCATTTTGTCACCCTGGTGTACAATATGATATTTGAATAGGATCCACCTTGCATGTCGAAGGAAGAAATGGAGGCACTAATCGATATCGCACATTGGTATGCCTCACCGTCTGACACCTTGATACAGATGTACAATGCGGAGAAAGCTCTAGTTCTATCGAAGTTTTCCTTGGACAAGCTCATCATTCAGGAAGTATCATACCACATCTCGGCAGGACTATCATCTAGGCTGCATGGGAAGAATAAAGAAACTTGGCCTGCTCTTCCTTTCCAGATCGGGTTATACAAGATACAGAATTTCAAGCATGCGTATGTCGAAGCAGAGGAGATCAATAAATATCCATTCGACGTCCGAAGCTACAATCCGTATGACCCACATTGTCTTGTAAAGGATCATTGCACGAGAGTGCAGTTTCAGTGGATCCATAGGGCATGTCATTGGGCGGAGGAAGACCCATGGAGATATTGTTACAACTTCTCCATGCCCAATGAACCGGTTGATATCATTGTGGAATGGTTAATGAAACAATGTGAAGCAGCATCCTGGAGAGCACCAACAACAACAACAGCAGAGGTAAACATACCGGCACGCGACAAAGGCAATAATCTATCGCAGACAGTTACCAAAGAATGCTTAATTTCATTAAAAGAGTAATCTAATGAAAAGGAATCAATCTGCAAAGGAAAGCACTAACTATGTTGTACCAGAGAACATGACCCTATTCCCAAAGCAGGAATCTTCAGCACTTGTTTCTGATTACCATGCTTTCCAACTCACTCTGTAAACTCAATTGCCAATGAAGCACTCATGAATTAACTGTAGATGAACTAAATAATGCAGCAATCAATTGGAAAAACAGAGTTCAGCAATAATGCATAAGCAATATTCAGTAAACAGAACTTTTAACAAGGTATGGATAAGAAACACACTTAACACATTGCAGAAATATAATGGGTGAATCTTGTGATGAAGGTGGGCCCTGTCCTTCTCACAAGATTCCCCAGGAAACGAGAACTAGAAAGAAATGTTCAGAACAATATTTTATTCATCCATCAATATGTCATGTTACAAAAAGATTCCAGTTCTTTTCCTTCAACTAGACCTTCCCGCAGTCTGTCCGTCCCCCTTCTAATGTAGATGTCTCCTCTTTTTAAAGAGGAGACATCTATTACAATTGATTACATTGTAAGTCCTATCTTTAACCCAATATACCA
The DNA here is from genome assembly GCA_031772625.1 of Pinus tabuliformis. Taxonomy (NCBI): domain Eukaryota; kingdom Viridiplantae; phylum Streptophyta; class Pinopsida; order Pinales; family Pinaceae; genus Pinus; species Pinus tabuliformis. The sequence goes on from CM062809.1 coordinate 1,069,766,799, forward strand.
AAATAGGGAAATCAGTTTTCCCATTAACAAAATGTTGTTACAATGGTTATGGTAATGCTGACTTTGGATTGTGGTCGTTACATCCAGTGTAGCAGCTCCTTCGATGATCTTCTTCTGTTGCTGTCAAATCTAGAATGCAAATCACAGTTGTTTCAGCAACGGGATTTGTGCATCGTTCTTAACTGTTTCAGCAACTGTAAAAGTAATCTTGCAGTCTCCAGGCTGTTTCAGCAACGTGGACTGCACATCGTTCTTTAACTGTTTCAGCATCTGTCCGATTCAATGATTAACTATGAAGATAACGTAATTATATGTAAAATATTTTAAACGTATAGTAATGAGAAGAAATATTGTATACCTTTGGACAAATGGGTTAAAGTAATAATATGAACTTTAAATATAGGTTGGAAAAGGATGAAATAATAGCAAAATATATGGTCAAAAAGGGACAATGTGGGGTCCTAACAGGGGTGTGGCCTGTGCGTGGCCCCATTTCCTGGCTAACACTAATGCGATTTTAATTCGTTTCCTCAACTGTGAGTATTTGATGCACTGACTGTGTTAATTTTTTAGTGTGCAACTATGTATTGTTGCATTTCATACCACTCCTTTGTCTGCGCTCAAACAATAGTGTGATGATAAATCACGGTTGTTCTAGAATTACGACATCACACTGCTCTTCCCACACCACCATTCCATTACATTGTGTTACATCATTTCCTCCTCTCCGTGGCATCACACTGTGGCTCAGTGTTGCGGCATCGTGGTGCTGGTGCTCTTCGTGATTGGTGCTATCCATACCACTGCCATATCCCATTTTATGAGCTGCTCTCCCCACTGCACAGCGGAACCAGGAAATTACCCCTCTACCTTCTGCACTATGGTTCAAATAAAATAATGCAAATTTAATACAACTCTACTCTCGATTCATATACCACTCTTCTGACTCAAGTATGCTCGGTTATGTAAACGCCTGGTCATCCGCGTGGTAAAACTCCGCTGATAATACTCCTCCTCCCATGGTAATACCTCCCCCCATATGTTGACTCGCCCATAAACCCCCTCCCGCAAATACTCCCTCCCCCACATAATCCCTCTCCCATATAACAACTACCCCATATAATACCTCTGTCCTCAAATATCAAATTGCATTTTTTACACCAGAAGTGCATTTTTAGCCACCAAAAGTGCATTTTTTTGCCACCAAAAATACAATTTTTTTTACATAATACAAATTTCAAAATTCATTCATTGATATCTATTGTGGGAGTGGTTCTCACTAGGAAGGAGAACTATCCCGATTGATCTTGGAAGATCAAACGCACTCTCATTTTCAATGAGTTGTGGAAAGGAGTTTGTGTAGGAGAAGGAGATAATGAACCTGCAAAGTCTACCTTAGACAAGGAATTCGCTATTTGGGAAAACAAGAACAGCAAGGCATGTCCCTTGATTGTAGCATTTGTAAATGAAGAGGTGAGTCGCCATATTTCACCATTTTCAAATTCTTTTGAAGCCTTACAGAAGTTGAAGTAACTCTATGACTCACACTCTTTGCTTGAAGTTGTCCAATTGATGATTAAATTGTTCAGTCTTGAATTACAAAATGATGATCCTCTTTCTCTAGCATCAGAAGTAAAATCTATTATGCATGATATCGAAGTCACTAATGTTGAACTAGACATTCCTCTAATATCCTTTTTCAAGGAACTTTATCCCACTTATTCAAATTATCTTGAATCATTGCAAGAAAATGGAAACCTCAAAGAGATTACCTTTGTCTCCCTTGTGAATAAATTTGTTGAAAGAGATAAATTTGTTGGGAAGAAGATAACTCCTCAGTGTTCTGAAGAAGTTGTGTGTCTTGCAAATAGAGAGAATAATCATGCTCAAGATTCTTCCAGAGGAAGAGGTGGTTGAAGAAGAAGAGAAAGAAGAAATTTCAGAGGCAGGGGGGAAAAGTCTGGTCTTCATTGGATACGTTGCAATAGAGATGGATCACATGATGCATCCACATGAAAGTTGCCTTAGGAAAAAATTGAGCAGGAAATAAATCAAGCCAAAGGTAAAACCAATGACAAAGAGAAAGGTAAAGCACCTGAATCTGCTCACTATGTTTTGGCACATTGTAATATTGGAGTAAATAAAGACTTGTTTAATGCTTCACTTGCTTCTTGGAAAAATGATTGGTTGCTTGATTCAGGATCAACTTGCCACATGACTTTTAGAAGAGATTTGTTTGAAGAATTTACTGAAAATGTTGATGGAGCAATATACTTTGCAGACAAATAAAAACTCAAGCCATCGGGGCTTGGCACAACCAGGCTCAAATTGCCTGGTCTTCCAGACTTTCTTCTGCATGATGTTTTATATCTCCATAGTTGAGGAGAAAATTGTTGTTCTTGGTCCACGTCTGTTAGCAAGGACACTCCATTCATATGTTTGATGTTAAGGTTGAGGTGAGAAAAGCATCATATCACTCACTTGTCATGACGAGGATAGAAGAAGAAAAACTTCTCAAGCTGCAAGGTATCTCTGCTCGTGCACCAAATTTCGCATAAAGTTCTCATTATGATGAAGGTACATTTCCATCAAGTCTATTATGGCATGCTATATTTGGACACTTGAACTATGACATCCTTCGTTTGTTGAAGAAAAATGTTGTTACTGGTTTGCCTACAATTCCTAGGAAACTTAAGCAATGTGATGCTTGCATTCTAGGAAAGCATAGCGAACAAACTTTTCATGATTCACATTTCAAAGCACATAGAAAAATTGAACTCATTCATTCAGATTTATGCAGTCCGATGCTTGTTCCTTCTGCAAATGGAAATAAATATATGATGACATTTATTTATGACTACACCAGAATGTGTTGGGTTTATTTATTGAAGAACAAATTTGATGCTTTTAAAACATTCAATAACTTTCATACATGGATTGAAAATGATGCAAAATCTCATATTGGCTCTATTCACATTGATAATGGAAAATAATATACTTCAAATGAATTTGAAAACTATCTTCAGCAACATGGGATCAAACATCAAACAACTGTGCCTTATAATCCCCAACAGAATGGAGTAGCTGAAAGAATGAATAGGACAATCTTAAATATGGTACGTTCCATGATGTTCTTCAAGAATGTAAAATTGATGTTTTGGTCTGAGCCAGTTCTATGTGCTGTATATGTAAAGAATAGATGTCCATCTAATGCTATTAGAAACAAGGCTCCTTATTAAATGTGGTATGGCTACATTCCTTCGGTAAAGCATCTCAGGGTCTTTGGTTCCACCTATTATGCCTTGATACCAGAGGTAAATAGAAACAAACTTGTTGAAAGGAGTCGTAAGTGTATCTTCTTGGGGTATTCAAATACTTCCAAATCATATTTTCTATATTATGAAGTTAATAAAAAGTTTGTTGTATCTAGAGATGTAATATTTCTTGAATCTTCCAAAGCTGATAATATTGTTGAGCGGCAACTTGATCGCTTGGTTAGATTTGGGCATGCAAAATCATTTCAAGAATTTGATAATCAGATACCACATCTTGAAGGGGGAATTCCTATACTGGATCAATATGTAGAATCTTCTTCTAAAGCACTCTCTCCCCCACATGAAACTCCAACCACTGATGATACTTTGAGTGATGTGATTAACATAATTGGGAGACTCAATCTTGATTCAGTACCAACTCAATCAATTCATCTGCCTAGACCATGTCAGAAAGGTCCCCCAAAGTGGCTGACAAAGACACTTGAAAGTGTTCATCCTGATGAGGTTGGAAAGACAGGAATAAGAAATTCAACCAGGAAAAATGGAGGTGATATAGATGATTCTGATTCACCTGTTGATATGGATGTTTCTTATGTTTGTGAACTGAATTTATCTACATATTTTGAACCAACTTCCTTCAAAGAAACCGCTTCTCATGATAAATGGAAAGAAGCGATGCAAAAGGAGTATGATGCCTTGATAAAGAATGACACTTGGAAACTGGTTGATCCTCCATTGGGAACCAAACCAATTGGCTGCAAGTGGGTCTACAAGAACAAGTATAAAGCTGATGGCTCACTTAACAAGCACAAAGTTAGGTTTGTGGCAAAATGTTTTGCATAGAAGGAAGGGGTCGATTATGAGGAGACTTTTGCCCCCACAGAAAAATGGGCTACCATCTGGACACTCTTTGCCTTAGCAGCTCAGAACGGTTGGAAAATCCATAAAATGGATGTAAAAACTGCTTTCTTGAATGGGAATCTGAAAGAGAATGCTTTTATATACCAGCGTGAAGGATTTTCTATGAAGGGACATAAACATAAAATATGCAAACTTGTGAAATCCTTGTATGGCCTCAAGCAAACACCGCAAGCCTAGTATGAAAAGTTAACTGAGCATCCTCTAAAATTCAACTTCAAACATTATGATCTTGATGATGGAACTTTGTTTGTCAAAAAAGTTGGCAAAACAGTTGTATATGTTGTGGTATATGTAGATGATCTTTTGATGACAATGAACAATGAGACCTACATTGCATCCATAAAGAAGGAATTGAGGAGAGGTTTTGAAATCACTGACATGGACTATGTTCACTACTATCTTGATATTGAAGTAACTCAACATCCGAAGTCTATATTCATCTCTCAAAAGAAGTACATTGGAGATCTGTTGAACATGTTTGGCATGGCTGAGTGCAATCCTCTGACTACTCCAATCGAACAAAACTTAAAGCTCACATCCATTGAAGGAAAAGAATTTGTAGATGGAACAAAGTATAGACAACTTGTAGGAAGTCCCAACCACCTGACTACTACTAGACGAGACATTTTGTTTGTTGTTGGAATCCTCTCGAGGTTTATGCAAAAGCCTTGTGAGGGACATTGGTCTATTGCAAAAAGAGTTCTAAAGTACTTGAAGGGAACCTAAGACTTTGGACTCAAGTATACACAGGTGGGCGACTTCAGCTTAATTGGATGCTCTAATTTAGACTTCGATGGAGACAAAGAAACTGGGGTATCTACTTCAGGTTATTCTATGAGTCTTGGATCAGGAGCTATCTCCTGGAGATCACTCAAACAATCAGTTCTAGCAAATTCCACAATAGAGGCAAAATATGTGGCAACAACAGAGGCAACAAAAGAAATTGTGTGGCTCAGGAAAATTCTGGAATATTTGCAAGTAAAACAGGTACATTCAACTCCACTCATGATTGACAACACTTCTGCAATAAAGTTGGCCAAGAACCCAAAGTTCCATGATTGAACAAAGAACATCAATATAAAATACCATCTGATTCGACATCATGTTGAGGCCAAGACAATCCATTTACGTCATTGTTCCACTAATGAGCAAATTGCAGACATTTTCACCAAAGCGTTTGGAAGAGAAAATTTTGAAAGATTCAGAATGATGCTTGGAGGTGAACACTTGTAAATAATGTAAATAGTAAATAATGGAAAATGAAGAGTCATTAGGAGGTGAAGCCCAAGAGTCACTTCCTCATGTATATAACCTCTTGGCTTGACAATATGTGTATATATAAAAACCAGCGTAAAGCCACTTCCTCATGTATATAACCTCCTCGCTTGACAATATGTGTATATATAAAAATCAACTTAGATCCATCTTAACCTCATATCTATCAATCACCAAGAAAAATCAAATCTTTTGAGATACAAATATTTTTAAAGTAAAATCTGATTCCTCTCTATACTTTATAGAATAAAAATACACTGATATAAATAAATAGTGCAAATAAAATTCTCATAAATTTTAATATAAATTTATATTATTATAAACCATTTATAACTAAATGTTAATTCGATCACATAATTTGATTTCGATTTCGTGTACTCGATTGCCTTCAATATATTTTCGGTGCGCACCTTTATATATGTGAAAGGAATCTCAATGACATCGTCAAAATACTAAGGGGTAGGTCCCGCACCCTTCCCTCATACGGGGCACGTCCTACCGCCTTTACGCTAGGATGGAGGGCTGGTCCTACATCTTACGTGTAAACAGAGCCTGTCGGATTAATAATATTAGCGTTCTATTCTTTTTCAATTTTAATTTTCTTTTGAATTTTATTCAACCATTTATGTCTTGCTGAGTATGACGCATATGTGTAGTCCCCGCACCCCTTACCTCACACTTTTGCCAGGGCAATAAGTCCCACCGCCTTTACGCGTGGATGGAGGGCTGTTCCTATCTCTGACGCGCAGACAGAGATAGTTGGATTAATAAAATTAGTGTAAAATAAAATTAAAATTTTATGCATCCAATTAGATGCGGAGTCCTTAGTCCAAGGCATTTTAAATAACCTAAATTTATAATTTGTTTAAAAATTTTAGTTGTTTTTAGTGATGTCATATCCCTCACGTAACTCATCATAATTAACAGTTATGATAGTTATTTAGATTCGGAACTGATCCTTAGCATTCAGAACTGATTCTTGAATTTGGATATTGGAAACAAGATCGAATATGGGGAGGTGGGGGCAGTTATTGATTTTCCGTTCCCTGTGCACCTTCTCCAACGAACTCGACCTGATAAATCGAATTATGGATCTGGTCCACTAGGGATTCTCCTGGCTTGGCGAGGTGCCCTCGTCGTTGGGGAATGGGACTCGTTCTGAGATGGCTTCCATGCTTCAGGGGTCGGACCGATGTAGACATATCGGATGGTTTCTCTCTCCGGAGAGCTACATCAAATGTATTCAGTTAATGTATTCTGATGATACAGAGAAACGCTTTAATTTCTCCAATGTAGATGAAGTATTGACTATTTTACCAGTTGCTTCTGAAGTGATGTTTCGTGATTGCATGGAGTCATGTATGCGATATTTAGCTGTTGTGCGCTGGAGTCGTGAGCAACAAGCCCAGCTTCGCGTCCTGTTGTCATCTTTGAACATAAATACTTTGCCTGATTTAGCTGCTAAACTTGGTATGAGCCAAAGCAAGTCAGATTGCGAGCATTTAAAGATGGTGACAGAGTCTCTACAAGAATTGCTGCAGATGGCTTACCATTAAAAAGAGCTTCGCAGCACTGTGCAGAAACATGTATTTGACTACTGTACGTTAAATACGTCACCAGCTATTAAAGATGCGTGCAGACATGCCATTTTGGAGCAGTTTAAGGCAGCTGTTAAAGGCTAAGCCATTAAATCTAAACCTGATGAAAGTCCTGACTTGCATTGGCTACTGAGCGTCATTCGGCGTCGCGATGCAAAATTGTTCGAAACTGTGGTCAAAGAATTTTGTGAAGATCCCTATCTTCGCAATGCAGTATCTAGTGGAGCGGCGAATATGAAGAGATCAACAGTTCTTAATACTCACGCCCAGATCTGAAGATAAGTAACTGCACTCTTTATAGAGAGAACTTTAGTGTATCTTCAGTAACTGCATTCTTATAGAGAGAATTTTAGTGCATGCATTAGAAGAATGATTGATTTTATATGTTCTCTTTGTAAAGAGAATAGGTTAATGCATGTGGTAATGTATATGGTAAAAGATTTTTTAATTTAACTCTTCTCTTGCTTAAAGAAGTACTTAATGAGTCCATGCTTGTATCATTAAAAGACTATGTCCACTGCATATACTAAAGAAGGGATATTAGGATAAGCTAATGGCTCAAAGAACAGTCATCGTGGTATGGAGATGTGTTCTTTGTATGTTAGCAAAACTATGATAAATCTTGACCATTGTGTTATATGTTTTAGGAAGAAACATGGACTTGTAAACTAATGGTTAGATCTCTTAGAGAGAGATATACACCAGTGTGAATAAGCATTGTGAAAAGTAGAACAAGAATTTACTTGAATAAATGTACTAGTTAGTTAGTATGTTATGCTTGCTCATGTAGATGAGTGGATGATAAAAGATCATTTTTAGAGGTTGTTTTATGAATTATTGATATTGTAACTAATCTTGTTGCCAAGATTGTTGATGACTGCATTGACAGGAAACGATGGCAGATGGTGCCAAGGAAAGTGATGTTTAACATTATGACAGGAAAAGGATTATTCGTCCATGCAGATGAGGGTCAAGCTGCAGCATTGTCCATTGTTAGAACAGTGATGCCACAAGGAATGTTGCATGTGGCGGTATGTAAGTGAAAGATTACATGGAAATTGTATTAGCTTTAGCTAGTTATGTGATAACATAATGATAACTTATTGTAATGATTTTATAACAATGGTTAAGGGATGGAATCCCTTATAAGCCATTGAGTGAGGGGTGAAATCCCTCACGAGCGTTTAATAATAAGTTTAAACGTTTGCTGCTTTTCACCCTACGGGGTTTCCAGGGTATATCCGTGTTCAATGGTGTGATTGATGTGATTGCCTTTTGTGTCAGATGGATGATGTTGAATCCTTGATGTTGATGGTTCTTTATTTGATTACATGATTATCTAGTATGGTTAAGGATATCAAGAAATGGATGCATGGATTCATGAGACAATTTATGTTACTACAGTGATGGTTAAAGGTTATGCAATGGTTATGAAACTTACTATCTTTGATGGCAATTTACTTGATGCACTAATGAATATTATATTTAATGGTTAATGATGAATTGTGGAGTTGTGAATTGGTTAATTACTTATGGCAATTTGTATGAAAAATTCTAACTCCCTACCTTTTACATGCGAGGTTACCCAGGTATATGACAAGTGGTATCAGAGCTAAAGGTTGCAGTACTGGCGCCTTTGGGAATTGGTAGGTGGAAAATAAATTGAGGTACGCCATCAGTAGGCATTAACTCAGGTACGAGTTTAATCATTCACATATTCATTTATGTAGTACACTACTTTTGGCATGATAGGTGTGATTCATGTTTATAACTGCTTAAGTAGTAAGTAGTAGTAGCAAGCTAAGTGGGCTTGATTGTGGGGAAAACTCCACAGTTAAGCGCGCTTGAGCCAGAGGAGTTCTGGGATGGGTGACCTCCTAGGAAGTCCTGGTTACCGGGTGCAAGCCCCGGAAGTGATGATTGATGCTATGTGATTCGTTCTCCACATTTCACTAGTTTCAATCCCACTTCTTCACCCCTGTGAGCATCACCCGATGCAATGAGTGCTAAGTGAACTATTCAAAAATCATGAGAAATTAGTCAGTTACGACTACCTCTCATGGAAATGGTCATACGTTTGAATGACTTACTTAACGCAGTTGAATCCCAAAAATGATTCTAATATAATGCATTGCGTAAATCCCCCATACTTAAATTCAAAAAGAGTCAAGGGATCTCTACTTGAATGGTTCATGAGGCACAATACTTGCTAAGGTTTTGCAAATGGGGTAGCAAGCTAAGTGGGCTTGATTGTGGGGAAAACTCCACAGTTAAGCGCGCTTGAGCCAGAGGAGTTCTGGGATGGGTGACCTCCTGGGAAGTCCTGGTTACCGGGTGCAAGCCCCGGAAGTGATGATTGATGCTATGTGATTCGTTCTCCACATTTCACTAGTTTCAATCCCACTTCTTCACCCCTGTGAGCATCACCCGATGCAATGAGTGCTAAGTGAACTATTCAAAAATCATGAGAAATTAGTCAGTTACGACTACCTCTCATGGAAATGGTCATACGTTTGAATGACTTACTTAACGCAGTTGAATCCCAAAAATGATTCTAATATAATGCACTGCGTAAATCCCCCATACTTAAATTCAAAAAGAGTCAAGGGATCTCTACTTGAATGGTTCATGAGGCACAATACTTGCTAAGGTTTTGCAAATGGGGTAGCAAGCTAAGTGGGCTTGATTGTGGGGAAAACTCCATAGTTAAGCGCACTTGAGCCAGAGGAGTTCTGGGATGGGTGACCTCCTGGGAAGTCCTGGTTATCGGGTGCAAGCCCCGGAAGTGATGATTGATGCTATGTGATTCGTTCTCCACATTTCACTAGTTTCAATCCCACTTCTTCACCCCTGTGAGCATCACCCGATGCAATGAGTGCTAAGTGAACTATTCAAAAATCATGAGAACATAGTCAGTTACGACTACCTCTCATGGAAATGGTCATACGTTTGAATGACTTACTTAACGCAGTTGAATCCCAAAAATGATTCTAATATAATGCACTGCGTAAATCCCCCATACTTAAATTCAAAAAGAGTCAAGGGATCTCTACTTGAATGGTTCATGAGGCACAATACTTGCTAAGGTTTTGCAAATGGGGTAGCAAGCTAAGTGGGCTTGATTGTGGGGAAAACTCCACAGTTAAGCGCGCTTGAGCTAGAGGAGTTCTGGGATGGGTGACCTCTTGGGAAGTCCTGGTTACCGGGTGCAAGCCCCGGAAGTGATGATTGATGCTATGTGATTCGTTCTCCACATTTCACTAGTTTCAATCCCACTTCTTCACCCCTGTGAGCATCACCCGATGCAATGAGTGCTAAGTGAACTATTCAAAATCATGAGAAATTAGTCAGTTACGACTACCTCTCATGGAAATGGTCATACGTTTGAATGACTTACTTAACGCAGTTGAATCCCAAAAATGATTCTAATATAATGCACTGCGTAAATCCCCCATACTTAAATTCAAAAAGAGTCAAGGGATCTCTACTTGAATGGTTCATGAGGCACAATACTTGCTAAGGTTTTGCAAATGGGGTAGCAAGCTAAGTGGGCTTGATTGTGGGGAAAACTCCACAGTCAAGCGCGCTTGAGCCAGAGGAGTTCTGGTATGGGTGACCTCCTGGGAAGTCCTGGTTACTGGGTGCAAGCCCCGGAAGTGATGATTGATGCTATGTGATTCGTTCTCCACATTTCACTAGTTTCAATCCCACTTCTTCACCCCTGTGAGCATCACCCGATGCAATGAGTGCTAAGTGAACTATTCAAAAATCATGAGAAATTAGTCAGTTACGACTACCTCTCATGGAAATGGTCATACGTTTGAATGACTTACTTAACGCAGTTGAATCCCAAAAATGATTCTAATATAATGCACTGCGTAAATCCCCCATACTTAAATTCAAAAAGAGTCAAGGGATCTCTACTTGAATGGTTCATGAGGCACAATACTTGCTAAGGTTTTGCAAATGGGGTAGCAAGCTAAGTGGGCTTGATTGTGGGAAAACTCCACAGTTAAGCGCACTTGAGCCAGAGGAGTTCTGGGATGGGCGACCTCCTGGGAAGTCCTGGTTACCGGGTGCAAGCCCCGGAAGTGATGATTGATGCTATGTGATTCGTTCTCCACATTTCACTAGTTTCAATCCCACTTCTTCACCCCTGTGAGCATCACCCGATGCAATGAGTGCTAAGTGAACTATTCAAAAATCATGAGAAATTAGTCAGTTACGACTACCTCTCATGGAAATGGTCATACGTTTGAATGACTTACTTAACGCAGTTGAATCCCAAAAATGATATCTAATATAATGCACTGCGTAAATCCCCCATACTTAAATTCAAAAAGAGTCAAGGGATCTCTACTTGAATGGTTCATGAGGCACAATACTTGCTAAGGTTTTGCAAATGGGGTAGCAAGCTAAGTGGGCTTGATTGTGGGGAAAACTCCATAGTTAAGCGCGCTTGAGCCAGAGGAGTTCTGGGATGGGTGACCTCCTGGGAAGTCCTGGTTACCGGGTGCAAGCCCCGAAAGTGATGATTGATGCTATGTGATTCGTTCTCCACATTTCACTAGTTTCAATCCCACTTCTTCACCCCTGTGAGCATCACCCGATGCAATGAGTGCTAAGTGAACTATTCAAAAATCATGAGAAATTAGTCAGTTACGACTACCTCTCATGGAAATGGTCATACGTTTGAATGACTTACTTAACGCAGTTGAATCCCAAAAATGATATCTAATATAATGCACTGCGTAAATCCCCCATACTTAAGTAATAAGTTGTTGCATAACTACGTTCATAACGTTAGATTCCTGATGAGGATAAAAGACAATGAAACTTTTGTCACACCTAGAACAATATTGAACACTCATTGAGGAAAGTGACAATCAACTACCAACTTTTACTTTGCACATATAGCAATAACAATAATGCATTTATTGAACTAGATTGAAATTACAATGAACGAAACTTAATGAGCCAATGCACGAATATGAATTAGGGGAACATCCTTGAATAGGATGAAAAAATTGTTTTAAAAAGGACATTAGAAGAACCCCTTAGATAATGAAAACATGCATTGAGTCAAGCAGCGAGACTTGGTTGTCATAACTAACTTTTGATTCAGTCTTGTCATGAATGCATGAAGACGATTGGTAGTTGAGATTGGTTAGTGTTGTATGACTAACCCATAGAACTTATATGCATTAATTCAATTGGACTTAAGATTATTACAATTAGAAAACAAGTGAAGGTTGATTGATGTCACATGCGTGGAATGTGTGTATGAAGATTTTTACTCTCTCTGTGCTATAGTTCCAGTTGTTTAGGAGAAGAGTTCTTAATTTTATTCACCATGAGAATGCATGATGAATAGCATATGCTTATGTCTTAATAGATTTAATGATGATTACCCTCTAATTAAGTGAAATCCATTAGCATGGTATGTGTTTATCATTACTTGTTGAGAGATAAAAACCATTGGAGCCTCGATTTAATGATGGTTGAATTTATCTCTACTATGGGAATGATGGATTTCTTATGCATGTTGCATTCCAGTGTGAACTTAATTGGAGAGGCATGTTCAGTGGGTAACATTTCTAGGACCCATTCCTGGTATAATTACATGTGATAATTATTCATAGATAGACTACATGTGTTAATACAGTTGTCAGTAAACATTAACTACCTTCCCCAACTATAGCTGCTTCCAAAGGAAAAAGGAAGCAAGGAGAGGGAAGAAGACCGTGCTGTAAGGACAGACGGAGATGGGAAAAGAAATCGCTAAGTCTGGTGGTGACCAGATAGCGCAAGCTTTGAGTGTCAGCATCTTGCAAGAAGACTCTAAGTCTGGGGACGACTAGATAAGCGCTCGATGTGCATGTGAGTATTCCCTTGACCATGCTTAAGGAGTTGGAAAATCATAACTATAGTGTGTTGATGTTAATGATTTTCGTAATGTCTCCTTGAAGTCATTATTCTGAAAAGGGTCGCATAGTAGTGTTATGATAGTTGTTGCATCTAGCATCAAGTGGTAACTCGGGTGCATGTGTGACACTTAGGAGATTATGCTTCTAATTGCATAAGTAGAGCAATTGCTTCCGGTAAGGGTGGTTTAATTTGTTAGTTATGCATGTTGAACCAAGGATAAGATAAGTATCCTGCTCACTTTCTTGAAGAACATGTATGAATGTTTTATATGATTTCTTAGTAGAGAAAGTATTTGAATGCATGCAATAAAAGAATGGTTCTTTTATAGATTTTCTTGGTAAAGGAAATGTGTTAAGGCATGCAGTTAAAGATTGATTATTTGGTATGTTTTCTTGGTAAAGAAAATAGGTAGTTCCTATTAGAAAGACTCCACGTGAGTCTTGTGTGTGAAATGCCTGTCTCTTGTCTATAAAATCCTTGCTAAATATAGCCAAAGTATCTTCTTGAGAAAAGAGGATGAGGTATATAAATGTCCTGAGGACATAGCATGGAAGGTGGTCAAGTTTTCTTGAATTCAAAGATGTATTTTTATTTGATAAGAGTTTTTTGGAAAATATATATATGCTAATTGCATTATGATTCTAGTTAGTCTCTAAGTTCTAGTGAAATGATTATGCATTACATGCATGATAAAGATAGCTAAATATGTGCTTCTAGGCACATAGATATTCATTTCTGACTTTTTGAAGAAAGAGTATATTACATATATACATAAGTATAGTCTCATCCTAAGAGTATGCATACTTCATGTATGAAGATGCAGGATTTTATGAGAATTTTCTTGAAAATAAAAATAGAGGTTCTTTCCTTAAAGACACATTAGAATAGTGTTCATACAAGAACCAAAATCCTTACTTGTTTCATGAAAAGAACTATGTGCATTGAAGTAAAAATAATTGTGTAGGAGAAAACACATGTTGCATGCACATAAGGGTAGTACGAGTCTGTGTGTACTTAGAGAAAGTGGTCATGTTAGCTTTCTTGGAAATAATAATCTCTTGGAGAGATTGTCTTGTTGGATGAGCTGTGTTGATTGCTTGATTTTGATACATAAAGGATAAGTAAACCTTGTTTTTGTATCTTGATTTTTATGCCTAAAGATAGATATCTTTAATAATTTCTTGAAAGGGAATCTTGAGAAACCCTCACATCGGAAGATAGAAGAATGAGGTTAAAATGACTTCCTTAAGAAAGAGGTATGTAGTTTGTTGTATAAGATGCTGGTAGTATTCTAGTGAAAGGAATATGTGTTGCATACATTAAAGAAGGGCTTATATGATCAGCAATGGTATGCACAAAGATTAGTCATTGTGATATAGAGTTATGATCTTTGTATGTTAGAGAGATTATGTTTAATTACATTAACAATGCCTGACCCAAGCTAGCCATAGTAAACGTAAGATAATACTCCATTAATGATGATTTGAATTGGAACAACAGACTATGGCAAAATTGGGAATGTTGAGAGTATTAACTCAACTGTTGTTGACATTTATACATCAATGAGTATTTTCATATGCTTTTATACATGACAATATTGTATGCATGCACATTATTGGAAGTTAAATACGTGTTAACTGATGCATATTTATAACTAACGTTGCTGATGGGATTAAGTGGTGGTAGCTTAATGGCAACAAGGAAACTCATCACGTAAATTGTTGTAATGAGAATTGCAATCATAAATGAGAAAGAATGATGTTATATGATATGCATGAATTATGTTATTTGGGAAATTTGCATGCATACAACATGTATGATATTACAATCATAAATGAGAAAGAATGATGTTATATGATATGCATGAATTATATTATGTGGGAAATTTGCATGCATACAACATGTATGATAGATATGTTTCCCATCAATCTAGATGTTGGGGACCCGTGATGAGGGATAAGTGTAAATGCATGGTGTACATGCATGTTTATTTTGTAATGATAATGATTATATAGTTCATTGTGTAAATTACTTTGAGAAAGAGTAATAAAAGAGAAATTTAACATGCCAGACAGTTGCGGATAGTTGGGTTGATGACAATTACCTGCCCGGAGGGGTTGATGGTACTTGTCTGCCCGGATTGTGAAAGGTTTGAATGCCTTGGGTTGATGACAGTTACCTGCCCAGAGGGGTTGATGGTACTTGTCTGCCCGGATTGTGAAAGGCTGGAATGCCTTGGGTTGATGGCAGCTACCTGCCCGGAGGGGTCGATGGTACTTGTCTGCCCAGATTTACTCTCCCTGGAATTCTTAAGCTGGTTGGCCAGTGGAATTCCATGTTAGACCTGGTAAGGTCTCTATCAAAGAAACTGTCTGGATGTGAAAATGACTCGATTTGGTTGTGGAAACCAGTTCCCATGGGTTGGGAATTCTTTAGTCCATTGTGATCTCATGGCTAAAGGAATTAACTAAGCAGCTATATGTTATGTTAAAAATGAATTTTACATATAGTTGTGTAAAATATGTTATGCACATTTAACAAGAAATGAGCTTAGTGCTCAATAAGGAGTAATTGGAAATTTTAATTCCTTTATTGTATTATTAATGTTGTGAACATCTTAGTGGGAGCTAAGACAGTTCTTGCTTGATGCAGTGATTGACTGTTTTGATGATTAGAGAGCTAAGTGCTCTTTTGGTACTTCTTGAAGTACTTTGCGGATGTCTTTAGTGAGAATTCGTTCAGTATGCACGTGGAACAGTGATTTATCATTTGATGATTAGTATTAGTGCTCTTTAAGTACTTGTAAAAGTACTGTGATTTAGAAAGCATCTAACATTGCACAATTGATTGCTAGTCAAAAGTATCTCATTTGACTCAAAATATAGTGACTAATGTGATTGAATTTGTTAGTCATATATTACAGGAATTACTTACCGTGGAGGAATGAAGAGTTTCCAACCACTATTAAAATACTTACATGAAAGTATTCATGGTTTTCAAAATAGATGGTAAGTAATGGTAAGTTGACACAGAGAGTTGTTATCATGAATGAATAAGGGCCAAGTGGTGGCGATTAGAAGTTGCATACTTTTGCAATTACGAATGCTTATGTTTATTGATGCTTATAACTAATGATATTTCTTATGACTATATCATTACTATTTTGTTTGTTGTCTTTGATTTTGAAGAGGAAGGATCACATTTTGTGTGGTTTAGATGGTATATCACGAGTAAAATATCAAGTTCCGATGAAAGATGAACATCGAGGACGGTGTTCTTGTTAAGGGGGGAGTATGTCATATCCCTCACGTAACTCATCATAATTAACAGTTATGATAGTTATTTAGATTCGGAACTGATCCTTAGCATTCGGAACTGATTCTTGAATTTGGATATTGGAAACGAGATCGAATATGGGGAGGTGGGGGCAGTTATTGATTTTCCGTTCCCCGTGCACCTTCTCCAACGAACTCGACCTGATAAATCGAATTATGGATCTGGTCCACTAGGGATTCTCCTGGCTTGGCGAGGTGCCCTCGTCGTTGGGGAATGGGACTCGTTTCTCAGATGGCTTCCATGCTTCAGGGGTCGGACCGATGTAGACATATCGGATGGTTTCTCTCTCCGGAGAGCTACATCAAATGTATTCAGTTAATGTATTCTGATGATACAGAGAAACGCTTTAATTTCTCCAATGTAGATGAAGTATTGACTATTTTACCAGTTGCTTCTGAAGTGATGTTTCGTGATTGCATGGAGTCATGTATGCGATATTTAGCTGCTGTGCGCTGGAGTCGTGAGCAACAAGCCCAGCTTCGCGTCCTGTTGTCATCTTTGAACATAAATACTTTGCCTGATTTAGCTGCTAAACTTGGTATGAGCCAAAGCAAGTCAGATTGCGAGCATTTAAAGATGGTGAGAGAGTCTCTACAAGAATTGCTGCAGATGGCTTACCATTAAAAAGAGCTTCGCAGCACTGTGCATAAACATGTATTTGACTACTGTACGTTAAATACATCACCAGCTATTAAAGATGTGTGTAGAGATGCCATTTTGGAGCAATTTAAGTCAGCTGTTAAAGGCTAAAGCCATTAAATCTAAACCTGATGAAAGTTCTGACTTGCATTGGCTACTGAGCGTCATTCGGCGTCGCGATGCAAAATTGTTCGAAACTGTGGTCAAAGAGTTTTGTGAAGATCCCGATCTTCGCAATGCAGTATCTAGTGGAGCGGCGAATATGAAGAGATCAACAGTTCTTAATACTCACGCCCAGATCTGAAGATAAGTAACTGCACTCTTTATAGAGAGAACTTTAGTGTATCTTCAGTAACTGCATTCTTATAGAGAGAATTTTAGTGCATGCATTAGAAGAATGATTGATTTTATATGTTCTCTTTGTAAAGAGAATAGGTTAATGCATGTGGTAATGTATATGGTAAAAGATTGATTAATTTATCTCTTTTCTTGCTTAAAGAAGTACTTAATGAGTCCATGCTTGTATCATTAAAAGACTATGTCCACTGCATATACTAAAGAAGGGATATTAGGATAAGCTAATGGCTCAAAGAACAGTCATCGTGTTATGGAGATGTGTTCTTTGTATGTTAGCAAAACTATGATAAATCTTGACCATTGTGTTATATGTTTTAGGAAGAAACATGGACTTGTAAACTAATGGTTAGATCTCTTAGAGAGAGATATGCACCAGTGTGAATAAGCATTGTGAAAGGTAGAATAAGATTTTACTTGAATAGACGTACTAGTTAGTAGTATGTTATGCTTGCTCATGTAGATGAGTGGATGATAAAAGATCATTTTTAGAGGTTGTTTTATGAATTGTTGATATTGTAACTAATCTTGTTGCCAAGATTGTTGATGACTGCATTGACAGGAAATGATGGCAGATGGTGCCAAGGAAAGTGATGTTTAATATTATGACAGGAAAAGGATTATTCGTCCATGCAGATGAGGGTCAAGCTGCAGTATTGTCCATTGTTAGAACAATGATGCCACAAGGAATGTTGCATGTGGCGGTATGTAAGTGAAAGATTACATGGAAATTGTATTAGCTTTAGCTAGTTATGTGATAACATAATGATAACTTATTGTAATGATTTTATAACAATGGTTAAGGGATGGAATCCCTTATAAGCCATTGAGTGAGGGGTGAAATCCCTCACGAGCGTTTAATAATAAGATTAAACGTTTGCTGGTTTTCACCCTACGGGGTTTCCAGGGTATATCCGTGTTCAATGGTGTGATTGATGTGATTGCCTTTTGTGTCAGATGGATGATGTTGAATCCTTGATGTTGATGGTTCTTTATTTGATTACATGATTATCTAATATGGTTAAGGATATCAAGAAATGGATGCATGGATTCATGAGACAGTTTATGTTATTACAGTGATGGTTAAAGGTTATGCAATGGTTATGAAACTTACTGTCTTTGATGGCAATTTACTTGATGCACTAATGAATATTATATTTAATGGTTAATGATGAATTGTGGAGTTGTGAATTGGTTAATTACTTGTGGTAATTTGTATGAAAAATTCTAACTCCCTACCTTTTACATGCGAGGTTACCGGGGTATATGACAAGTGAGAATTTTTGGAAGGATTTTTGGTGGGTTTTTTGGTTTAATTTCTCTAAAATCTAGCAGGAATTTATTGAAATCACACGCTTGATGGGTAATCCCTACACGCCTGAAGTGCATTGTGTGTTTTTTAGGGTGCTGAATCCATATATACAGTGAAAAAATCAGTTTAAATAACAAAAATCAAGATTTTACCTCCAATTTTTCTAAAGAATTTGCCACGGGAAAAAAATTGTAATTACCGATTTTGGATTAAAAAAATAATAAATTAATATTTGTAAAAATTATTTTATTAAAAAAATAGAATATATTTTTTTGTATTTGAAGTGAAATGATTAATTTCATGGTGTTTAAAATTGAATTGTAAGAAAAAAAATAAAAATAATATATATATATATATATATATATATATATATATATATATATATATATATATATATATATATATATATATATATATATATATATATATATATATATTATGCAGCATTTAAGGACTACACTTATCCAATCTAAATATTTATGAAAATTAATTGTCATTGTACTAAGTACCAAACCAAATGTCAAAATACTTAATAAATAATACACCTATAAAATCTATGCTTAGTAATTTATTTTTACACTTTACTTTTTCAATATTTATTTTTACTACATTGTTTTAGTAATAACACTCTACAAGACAATAAATATAGTCATTCATATATTATATTAGTTTTAATTTGACAATTTTTAAATTTTAAATTTTATTCTTTTTGGTAGGTGAGAAAAGCTATCATATCTTAGTTGTCAACTTTTTTAATTAATAATTAGATAATAAATTTAATATAAAATAAATAAGAACATATTTTTAAGTTACAATATTCATTTTAATTTATTTGCATAAACCATTTAAGTTTATTTTTAAATATAATTTATTTATTTAGACACTGTTTAATTTATTTAGGTATTTTATATGAAAATTATTGATGTTTTATTTTAAAATTTATATATTTTTAATTTTTAATACATTTTTTTAAATAATAATAATAATAATAATATTTCAATTTTAAGAGATATAAATATGATATTATATGTAAGGCTATTTTAAATTGAGTTTATGATTACTATATATGTGTGGTTTTGGAGTTTTTTACTTCTATAAACGTTTAAATTAATCTCAGGCAGCGATCAATTGCATGGTTTTGGAAGTTTTTAACTCTAAATATTTAAATTAATCTAAAGTAAATACCAAGCAACATACTAAAGATGTACTAAGCAATAATGTTGCATATTACACTTCTTATATTATAATTACTTAAACTCTTTACCCTATGTATATTTTCATAATTACTTGAACTTTTAATTTTAAGCTATATGCATTTATTACATTAATTCATTTTTAACTCTAATTTATATGAGTTTATTATATTAAAACATTTGTTAGACACATTTATCATTGACTATTAAGTGTGATTCATGACAAGATAAACCATAATTAATTTAGTGTGGTTTATTTTGATGATAAACCACACTGGATAGTTCTAAACAAGTTAATTTATGATGATGTAACTTAAAAAGAAAATTGCTTCACATTTATCATATTAAATAATTTAACCTATTAAATCATTTAAGAGAAATTGTTAAATAATTTAACATATTAAATCGAGAAATTTAGAAATATGACCGTTAATTTCATGTATTAAAGATGTTTGAGATGAGGAAGGGAAGAGCGGGTTCTGTAGGTCAACATCTCGTATGCTTATGTGATCTTCCCACAACTATTGTGAAGTAGACTGTTTTCTACGGATGTGGAAGGGAAGAGTGGGTTATGTAGGTCATCATCTGGTATGCTTATGTGATATTCCAACAACTATTGTGAAGTGGACTGTTTTCTGACTAGCGGTTTTTTGTTTTCCAGTCTTATCCCATGCTGCTATTTGGACTCTCCCATGCGTTTCTGCCCCTTTCAGACTTATTGTCTTGGCTGTTGTGTGAAGTATTATGTGCTTCTTTATAACTATGATGCTTACTAGAGGTACAAGGTGGAGAAAGTTTTTGCAACTCCACTGAAGGGGAGACATAGCTATAAGAAGCAAAAGACAAAGTAATCTCTGCACTAGAACTGTTATAATAAAATGTTTGAAGGCAAGATTCATATCCATAGTGATGATGAACGGACGTTGCCGCAGGATGTAGTGCCTCATTTGGACAGTGATGATAGACGGATGTTGCAGCAGAGGCAACTGATACTGCGAAACTGGATCAACGAAGATGAATGGATTAATTATCTTCAAGCGGATCTCAATGTTTCTTTCGGACCGCAGTCTGTGCCCACGTCCATATATCCCTAAAAGACACAAAAAGGGAAGCATATGTCCCTCGACGAGTATCGTTGGGCCCATATCATCACGGAAGTGTAGAGGTTCGTTCAATGGACCATCACAAGGGAAGAGCCCTGCGTACAATGATGACCAGGAGCAATACCAATATGGATTTCGCCAATTGTGCAAGCGATGAGATCCTACTGCTGTAGAATGAAATCAGGTACAGCTACGAAGAAAGCATCCATTGCAATGGAGAGACCCTCGCTCGAATGCTGAGTGTTAAGTGTGAAGCCAAATTCATGAATCACATGCAGGATTCTAGATTCTTCTACATCGCCATGAGTTTCTAGATCTTCAGGATTCTAGATCTTTCTACACCGCCATTAGTTTCTAGATCATTCTAGATCTCCATCTGAATCACATACAAGATTCTAGATCCTTCTTCAACCTCTATAAATTTGTAATTTCTCTCGCCAAGGAATGCAAGCCAAGGCCCAAGCCTGTTATGTA
The DNA here is from genome assembly GCA_031772625.1 of Pinus tabuliformis. Lineage (NCBI taxonomy): Eukaryota > Viridiplantae > Streptophyta > Pinopsida > Pinales > Pinaceae > Pinus > Pinus tabuliformis. The sequence goes on from CM062809.1 coordinate 1,069,788,207, forward strand.
ATGCAAAGTGATTTCTGTTCTCCAATGATTGTTTTGTCTATTTCGCTGTTTCTGACTGAGTAATCTTGTTGTTTCTCCATTTGTCTGTCTCTGTGAATTATTCTCTGCCATTGCCATCTAAGTCTCTGAGTATGAATCTGTTGTGTGTTATGTATGCTCTAATCTAACAACCGGTATCAAAGGTAGGGTCGAATATCCACTGTGCAAGCCGCTTAGTGCCATCGCCTTGCTCTGGCAACGTTCGTTAATACGTTGACTGTTACCTCTAGAGCTGTTGAAGGATCTATCCAGGAAATAGCTGAGGAATGCTGGAACTAAAAGACAGATGCTGCAAGAAAAACAAGGTCATGGATCTATGTTGAAACGTGTTGTTGGAGTTTGAAATGTGGAGATCCGTGGAGTTTAGAGTTGAAACGTGGTGTTCGTAAGTTTTTTTTTCACATCAAGCTTGCACGTATAGTGAAGTTTTTTCTCAAACCAACATATGTATGTGTGAAATGTGAAAAGGTTAAAACATTATATATGTTTTTATATTTATTATGAAACATATATAATTATATGTTGGAATTTTGAAAAGTATATTTTAAAAAGGAGCAGGAATTTTGAAAAGAGTATTTTAAAAGAAGGAAGGTCATTATTACTAAATTTTAAAGAGTAATAATTAAAGTTTTATTTTTAAGTGGAGCTTTTTGTGTTTTGGGGTGTGAATTTGATTGAAAATGGAGACAACAGTTACAAATATGGAGAAGTTGAGTGGGGCTAATTTTGCCCTATGGAAATCACAGATGGAGGATATACTGATTTTAAAGGATCAATATTTTCCGATTGAGGGCACAACAAAGAAACCCTCATCGATGACAAATGAAGAGTGGAATAAGCTAGATAGAAAGGTGATTGCAACAATCTGCCAATATTTAGCAAAGAATGTTTATTTCAATGTGTTTGGAGAAAAGACGGCTGAAGGATTATGGAAGAAGCTCCATGATCTATATGAGAAGAACATGACATCAAACAAAGTGTTCTTGATGAAGAAGCTTTATAATCTCAAAATGAAGGAGGGTGCTTCAGTTGCTAAGCACTTGAATGCATTTAATATTATTACTAATCAGTTTGCCTCTATTAAAATCATTTTAGATGATGAAATTAGAGCTATTTTGATAATGTGTTCTATTCCAGACAGCTGGGAAAATTTAATTGTATCTATGAGCACTTTAACAACTACAGGGACCCTGAAGTTTGATGATGTCAGCAGCAGTTTAATGAATGAGGAGCTACAATGCAAGTCAATTGTGGAAAACCAGGGAGGAGAGGCTCTAGCTCTAGCTGATTGTGGTAGGAGAATGGACCAAGGCCGGCAAGGGCGATCAAGATCGAGAGGCCAATGAAAATCAAGGAGAGGCAGAATCATCTGCTTTCATTGTGGCAAACCCAAGCACATGAAGAAAGAATGTCGATTCTGGAAGAAAGGACAAAAGGATCAGAGACTGTCCAATACAAATCAAAACTCATCCAGCACAAATGAAGGTGAGACTACTGTTGTAGCCATAGATGGTGATGTGTTTTTTACTGTTTCAGTAGAGGATGCATGTGTATATACATCTATCAGTAGCTTTGATTGGATCCTTGACTCTGGGGCATCTCACCATGTAATCCCATGCAAAGATAGTTTTGTTTCATATAATACCGGTGATTATGGTAGAGTGCATTTGGGGACTAATCATTTTTGCAGTATTGTTGGAGTGGGAGATGTCCAGATCAAGATGAAAGATGGACAAGATATATTGTTGAAACAGGTCAGGCATGTACCAGAAATGCGCATGAGTTTAATCTCTATGGGACGACTGAATGATGAAGGCAATTTGATAAGCTTTGGAAAAGGAGGCTGGAAAATTAGCAAAGGTGCATGCCAAAGGACCCAAGACAGGAACATTATACACATTGAAAACACTGCTAGGAAAATCAGATTTAGCTGCTATCACAAAAGAAGGAAATTCAACAGATCTGTGGCATAAGCGTTTGGGTCACATGAGCGAGAAGAGCTTAAAAATCCTTGTTGATAAAATTTTATTGCCATGTTTGAAATCCTACAATCTTGATCTTTGTGAGCATTGTATATATGGTAGACAAAGAGGGGTTTCATTCCTTAGAGGTGGCCATGACAGAAAGAAAAATGTGTTAGAATTGGTACACTCAGATGTGTTTGGGCTTGTTAGCACCAGATCATTAGGAGGAGCATCATATTTTGTAACATTTATAGATGATGCATCCAGGAAAGTTTGGGCATATCCTATGAAAAATAAAAGTGAAGTGTTTGGAATATTTCAAAAATTCCATGTTGCTGTTGAAAGAGAGACTAACAAATTGCTGAAGTGTTTAAGAATAGATAATGGTGGAGAATATTGCTCAAATGCATTTAAGGAATATTGTAATAAGTTTGGCATAAAGCATGAGAAGACTGTTCCTGGTACTCCTCAACAGAATGGTGTCGCAGAAAGGATGAATCGCACAATTATGGAAAAGGTGCAAAGTATGTTGTCCAATTATGGTTTAGAGAAGAATTTTTGGGCTGAAGTAGTTAGGACCGCTTGCTACCTCATAAATAGATCTCCAACTATAGCCTTGGATGGCGGTATCCCTAAAGAAGTTTGGACTCGTAAGAATTTGAATTATTCTCACTTGAAAATATTTGGATGTGAAGCATTTGTACATATTCCCAAAGAAAATAGAACTAAGCTAGATGATAAATCTAGGAAATGCATTTTTTTGGGATATGTGGATGAATATTTTGGTTATCATCTATGGGATCCAGTCAAACATAAAATTATTAGAAGCGGGGATGTTATATTTAATGAGTCAGAAATGTTCAAGAGGACTGTAGGTGAGTTGGAGTTCAAGAAGGTTATTGACAGGTTTGAAGAGCAGCAGGAAAACATACCACCAATACAAGAAAATGAACATCAAATTCAGGAGCATGAAGAACAACAAGTGGAAAATGATGAACAACAACAAGAAGGAATGTTGCAGGAACCTTTACAGGAGATTCAAGCTGATAATGCACCACCACAGTTGGTTCGCAGATCTTCTAGGCCTCATAAGCCTTCACAAAGGTATCCTCCTTCAAACTATATTTTGTTGACTGATGAAGGTGAACCTTATTGTTTTCAAGAAGCTTGTAAAGTCAAGCACAGTAAAGAATGGAAGAATAAATGAACTTTTTGCAGGAAAATAAAACTTGGGAATTGGTAAACCTCCCAAAAGGTAGAAAGGATCTACAAAACAAATGGGTTTATAGGATTAAGCATGAAGGTGACGAAAAGAAGGAGAGGTATAAAGCAAGGCTGGTGGTGAAAGGTTTTGCCCAAAAAGAAGGTATTGACTTCACTGAAATTTTCTCACCTGTTGTTAAAATGTCATCCATTAGAGTCATTCTTGGTGTGGATGCTGCTTTAGACTTAGAATGTGAACAGTTAGATGTAAAAACTGCTTTCCTTCATGGTGAATTGGAGGAAGAAATTTATATGGAGCAACCAGAAGGCTTGATAGAAAAAGGCAAAGAAGGCTTTATTTGTAGGTTGAAGAAGAGTCTCTATGGGTTGAAACAAGCACCTCGACAATGGTACAATAAATTTGATTCATTCATGTTGGAACATCGTTTTTAGAGGTTGGAAGCTGACCATTGTATCTATATCAAGAGGTATGATCGAGGAAAGTATATCATATTATTGTTATATGTGGATGACATGTTGATTGTTGGGCATGATAAGAATAAGATCATTAGGTTGAAGAAAGATTTGGGTAGAAAATTTGCAATGAAGGATTTGGGACCAGCACAAAAGATATTGGGCATGCAGATTATGCGTGATAGGAAAAACAAAAGGTTGTGGCTGTCACAAGAAAAATATATCAAGAAGGTGATTCGCAGGTTTAATATGAAGGATGCCAAGCCAGTTGGTACACCCCTTGCAACCCACTTCAAGCTGATTACTGAATTATGTCCTAGTGATGACAAGGAGAAAGAAGAGATGAGCAAGATTCCTTATGCTTCAGCAGTTGGCAGTTTGATGTATGCCATGGTATGCACATGACTAGACATTGCATATTCAGTGGGAGTAGTGAGTAGGTTCCTTGCCAATCCAGGCAAACAACATTGGCAAGCAGTAAAATGGATTTTGAGGTATCTCAAGGGTACTAGTCATTATTGTTTATGTTTTGGTCATGATGAAACCGTGCTTGAAGGATTTACAGATGCAGATATGGCTGGAGATATGGATACCAAAAAGTCCACTACAAGTTATTTGTATACATTTGCAGGTGCAACAGTATCTTGGGTGTCAAAGCTAAAAATAATAGTAGTCCTCTCTACAACAGAAGAAGAGTACATAGCTGCAAAAGAATCTTATAAAGAGATGTTGTGGATGCAGCAATTCCTAGGAGAGATAGGAATAAAGCAGGACAAGTATGTGTTATATTGTGATAGTCAGAGTGCCATTCACTTAGCAAAAAACCCAATATTTCATTCAAAAACCAAGCACATTGACTTAAGGTACCATTGGATTCGGCATTTGTTGGAGGAAGAACAATTATCCTTGGAAAAGATCCATACAGATAGGAACCCTGCTGATATGCTCACTAAGATTCTACCATGAAATAAACATGAGTTATGTAGAGGGATGGTAGGACTTGGTGTGACTTGATGACTCTTATTTGGCTTCAAGTGGGAGAATGTTAAGTGTGAAGCCAAATTCATGAATCACATGCAAGATTCTAAATATTTCTACACCTTCATTAGTTTTTAGATCATTCTAGATTTCCATCTGAATCACATATAGGATTCTAGATCCTTCTTCAGCCTCTATAAATTTGTAATTTCTCAGGCCAAGGAATGCAAGCCAAGGCCCAAGCCTATTATGTAATGCAAAGTGATTTCTGTTCTCCACTAATTGTTTTATCTATTCCGCTGTTTCTGACTGAGTAATCTTTTTGTTGAGAGATTGAGTTCGGATAATCCACAGTGTTCATCTTTTTTGTCGACGTTTCGAGTCTAGAGCAAGACTCATCATCAGGACATGATATGCTGAGAAGAGAAAGGAAAGGGGTTTTGAGATAAATACGGTGAATGATGCTGGTTTGGGATGCTGAGCCGACTGCTTGATTGATAACCGACTAGCTGATATTTTAATATTTTATTATTTAATTATTTTGTTTTTATTAAATAAAAACAAAATAATTAAATAATAAAATATTAAAATATCAGCTAGTCGGTTATCAATCAAGCAGTCGGCTCAGCATCCCAAACCAGCATCATTCACCGTATTTATCTCAAAACCCCTTTCCTTTCTCTTCTCAGCATATCATGTCCTGATGATGAGTCTTGCTCTAGACTCGAAACGTCGACAAAAAAGATGAACACTGTGGATTATCCGAACTCAATCTCTCAAAAACCGCTCCACAGAAACTTGCAATCCAAAATCTTTTTGTTTCTCCATTTGTCTGTCTTTGCGAATTATTCTCTGCTATTGCCGTCTAATTCTCTGAATATGAATCTGATGTGTGTTATGTATGCTCTAATCTAATACTGAGTTTGAGTTTGAATAGTTGTTTTCTTCTAGAACTATTGAGAAGCTTGGGTGAGAACGGACTTTCCAGAGACGTAGCGTGGGAATGGTATAGCCATCTTAATAGGGAAAATAAGATAATGTTTTCTGTGTCCGAGTAAAAGATATTTTGATGCTTGAAAATCAGATTCCTTTCATTGTTCTCTTAAAGCTACTAGAATTGGAGCTCAGCTCGACCGTTCATGTCGAGAAGATGCTTTTGGGTGTGCTGGTGAAAACTACCTGGGGTGTGTTCAAACATTTCGACGATCGAATATTTCATATAGGCGAATGGCTAGATTGGTTAGAGTGGTCAGTTAAACAAGATTCAACACCAGTTAAAGAAGAGTCAGTATCAGTTAAACCATTTCATCATCTTCTAAGTTTCTTGCACAGAGTCATTGTATCTCCACCAATATTCTATCGGCATCACCGTTTAGATGGAGGTGAGTGTAGCATCAACATTAAACTTTGTTGTTGGCAATGCATTAAATGTTGTTCTAGCCGATGCATTATGAAGCTTCAAGACAGATTCAAAAGAGCACGAAATGACGTCCAAAAAACCCGCCCTGCAGTGGAATTAAGAAATGCTGGGATCAGATTTAAACCATGCGAAGGAGGCATCGAGGATATTGACTTTGACGAGAACAGCGCCACAATTTTTCTTCCTCTGATCCGTGTCACAGATATCACAGAGGTACTGTTCCGTAACTTGATCGCTTTTGAGATGTGCCAGCCATTGGAAATCAATTACGTGAGCTATTACATGAATCTCATGGACAACTTGATCGACTCGGAAGAAGACGTGGCTTTGCTGATAAGAATGGGCGTCCTTGGAAACTGTGTTGGGAGAGACAAAGAGGTTGCAGACCTTTTCAAGGGTCTAAGGAAGGCTGCCCCTGTGAATTTGTTAGATGCCTTCGACCAACTAACAAAAAGAGTGAATGACCACTACGAAAACAAAATCAGGGTCCAGCTCCAGTTTCCAGAGCTTGTGAGGGATTATTTCTCATCGCCGTGGAAAGCTTTAGCTTCAGTTGCGGCAATTGTCTTATTGTTGCTCACCTTGGTATAGACGATCTTCTCAATTAGATCGGTATATAAGAATTAGCCCCTTCGCTGTTTTATTCTTCCACATGTAACTAGTCCCTTCTCTTTTTAATTCATCCAGATATAAGTATTCCCTTTGTTTTTTCTGCCATATAAATAAAGACCAGTAATTGATTACTACTCGGTTGGCAATAGCCAGTATTATAATGTGAGGAGCTTTCTTGATAGTTTAAGAGATCTGTACTCGTTCAGTATGAGATAGTGAGTTTTTCTATGAATGCAAGTCCTATGCCCCCATTACCATCTCTTTAATTTTGGTATTACAGTTTTTAAAATTTTGGTATTTGAAATCAATTTACACATAGTTCTACCAATATTATTAGGTCAGCATAAATATCAAAATTTTCTCTCCAGCTTTGGAACATTATTCATTTTCATTTTTTGTATTTTTCATTCCCATTTTAAACATTTTGACACACCCCCTGAAAACTATTATTGAAGGCACATATTCACTATCTGCATGTTATAATATTTTTGAGGCATATCACCACTTTGTATTGTTTTTGGTTTTTTTTTAAACCATTTCCATTTTGCACAGTTTGACACATTCTATGAAAACTACTATTGATGGCTCATATTGGTACCACTATATGGATGTTGTTATAATATTTTGCGAGGAACATCACTATGTTGTATTAGTTTTTGATATTTTTTTATTAAACTGAGTTCAAGTTGTGGAGACATAATGGGATGCTTATTATTATCAAGATCTTCCAATGTGATTTCCATGCGAACCCGCCTCATGAGTCTCATGAGGTTTGAACTTATGATTTTGAGCTGATAAAATTTTATACAAATCAATTAGTATCTACTTCATAGGCATACCATTTTATATTTTGACTCTAATTGTATTAATAACTCTATACCCGTAGCAGGTTGTAATTTAAAAAAAATATTTTTAAATTATATATATATATATATATATATAATTTCAAAATTATGGTATTGAACTTATGATTTTGGGCTGATAAAATTTTATACAAACCATTTAGTATCCACTTCATAAGCATACTACTTTATATTTTGACTCTAATTAATAACTTTATGCCTAGGTTGTAATTTAAAAAAAATAAAATATTTTTAATATATATATATATATATATATATATATATATATATATATATATATATAATTTCAAAATTATGGTATTGAACTTATGATTTTGGGCCGATGAATTTTTTATACAAACTAATTAGTATCCACTTTATACAAACCAATTAGTATGCACTTCATAGGGATACCACTTTATATTTTGACTCTAATTTTATTAATAACTTTATGACCTTAACAGGCTGTAATTAAAAAAAATAAAAAATTAAATATTATATATATAAAATTTCAAAATTACATACCATAAAATTAGTTAATTTTGTGATATAAGAGGCTGAATAAAAAAACATTTTTTCTTAAAATAAATATATCTAAATTAGATTTATATTTCAAATACTTCTAAAGAAAAAAACATTCTTTTATTTTAGTCAGAATTGAGTACAACAATTCTGATCTTTACGAATGTTAATCTCATGAACCTTTCAATTACCTTTCTAAGTCTTCATAAGAACTATGCATTTAATTGTTAGACTAGAGCTTGTAAGGAATTTGTGAATTACATAAAGTATATATACATATTACACTCTTTATTTTCATTAGTTTATTTTATGGTTGTAATATTAATCATTGCTTTTGCAAATGATGTATAGACAATTTACAAGGTTGACAAGGTTTTATAAATTCAAAAGTAAAATGACTAAAATTATTTGCAAAAAAGTAAACACACTTGTAGAAAACTAAATTTGTTTGTTGGAAATTAAATACACTTGCAATAAAGTAAACACACTTGAAGATGGACTACTCATGCGAATTAAAAGAAACACATGATGAAAAAAAAAGACAACAACAACAACAAAAACAAAACATGTTTACATATTTGAAATAACACACTTCTACCTAGTGAACTAGGAAGTGTATTGTTGTTAGAACAAACCACATAGAAAATAAATCACACATATAAAAATGAATGGAAGGAATAAATGGTTCCTATTTTTACTGAGCCCAACATCATTGTGTTGAATGTATTTATTTAACAATGTAAATGAACTAGGAAGTGTATTGTTGTTAGAACAAACCACATAGATAGCAAATAAATCACACATATAAAAATGAATGGAAGGAATAATCTTTGCTAAGATGGTTCCTATTTTTATATAATCGTTGTGTTGAATGTATTTATTTAACAACGTAAATGAGTGAAAACCAATGCCAAATTATAAATAAATAAGAATAGTCAAATATGTATATAAATAGATAAGTAAATAAATACAACCATGTTCCAATAATTAATTGCAGAAATAAATAAAAGCACACAACCAAAAATTAATTACATAAGTAAATTTCATGTGAATTTAAATTACATAACTAGAAAAAAGAACTACCTAAAGTACACAATGCTATAGTCCATTGGAATAAGCTCTACTTGCATAGAGAAAATTATTAATATTTATGAAAAATTATTATATTGACAACATAAATTAATTTAATTAACTAAGGTAACTAATAATTAATATCTCATAAACATGCAAAGGAAATAAGTATTAAAAAATGAAAGAAAATAAATTATAAATTATAAATTACAATTAAAATAAGAGCTTAACAATTAAATTATTTTATTATGATTCAAACATTGCTCTTAAAATCCTCCAATAGAATGAAAAGAGGAATTCCTTTTATACATATTTTTTTGATTAAAATAAAATAACAACCAACAAATGAGATCTTGAGATCTACAAGTTTCTCATATAGTTCGCTAACAATTAGCAAACAATAAATATGCTTTTGTAAGTTTATCATGTGGTTTACTAATAATTAGCAAACAATAAACAACTCATACATAATTCCAAAATACTTATTAACAACTTAATTAATCATGTTTAATATTGATCCAAATTGAAATAATAGAACAACAATTATGTAACAACATTAGTTCAAGTTTCTAATTTTCTCAAGGTTTTGTTGGCTCATGGTTTCTTCGTCAACTCACAATTCTAAGAGTTGCATCAAAAGAATTGTAGAACCAAAGTTGCAGTAGTAGGTTGTGGCACCAAAGTTACAATAGGGAGTTGCTACACTAGAGTTGCAATACTATGTTGGGAAGGGAGTTGTAGTAACAATAAGGCTTCTAATTGGTTATTTTGTAACAATAATAGGGAGTTTTTATGTTATTATTGCTCTTTGATTTCCTTGTTGTTGTTTGAATACTAAAAAAACTGATAACTATTGTTGTAAATACCGAAACTCAAGGATGAAAACACATTATTTTGTATGAATGGAATATATAGTAGCTTCTTTTGCTATAGGTTCTTGGAGGGTAACCTATTTCTCTCTATATGATAGTCTTCCCTTCCCCCAAGCTAAAAATGAGTTATGATTAGTTGGATATACTGCTTAAAATTGTGGATCTGAAGATGCTCATGGATAAAGCAACAAAGATATGTAATTAATAAATGTGGATTGTCCATTTTAGCTGCTTATTTTTCAATTTTTGGTCCTTGTGGAGCAACAACATCTTATTCCTTCTAATTGATAGTTCTTGTGTGGGAGCAGTTGTTGGAAATAATACTGAGAGGGGGGGTGAATCAGTATTATTCAAATAAATAACTTTTTCATTTCATACTAAAATTTATATACGCTACTTCAATGAAGGTAACTCGCGTGTACACACAACTATCTTTAAAGCAACCAGCGTATATCCAACAAACTTATGATTAAGTTAATTCATCATATGTTGATCTTTAATCAGTGCATCAATACTTCATTAACCGTATAAAAAGTAACCATGTGCAGTAATAACAAAATAAACCATCACACATAAGAAACACACATGAACACCAAGATTTAGGTGGAAACCCAATGCGGGAAAAAAACCACCTACTATTGTCTTCTTTTAATATAAGAAAACCCTGTTTACAATCTTGTACTAGTGCAGACTCATACCAGTATGCAGGCACCCACCTACAGAAGGCTACAAACTTCTCTCATTTTCCAACTACTACTGGAAGGGAGCTCCAACCCCCTAGCTTTTGTACTAGCCGATCTATTTACTAGTATGTAGGCACCGACCTATAGAAGGCTCCAACCTTCACTCGTTTTCCAACTGCTACTGGAAGGGAGCTCCAATCCCCTGGCTCTTGTACTAGCCGATCCATTTACTAGTACGTAGGCACCGACCTATAGAAGGCTTCAACCTTCATTCGTTCTCCAGGGACCACGTTTCATAAATTTTCAGACTGGATACTCCCAGAACACAACACCATAATTTGAAGGCCATGTTTCATCAAATTTTCACACTGGACCCATTAGTAGCATTGAAGCTCAAAATCAATCACCACTGCAATACAACCATCAAATACATCTGCATCAACCAATCACTGAAACTCAATCATCAATCTCTGAATCAACCACAACTGAATCAATCAATCATTGAAAACCCATCATCACTGAAGCAAATCACAATCAATCGATCTGAACATTCAGAACATTGTCACCAGAACACAAAGCAGAACCCAAAACTCTGCATTAACAACCATAACCAACTGCAACTTCAAACATCATATTTCATAATGTATACGCTACTTTGATGTGACGAAACAACATGTATACACGCTTTTACCAAAGCGAACCAGCGTATAGATCTGCAAATACTAACTTAAAACTTCACAACTATTCCAGACTTTCAGTCATACCCAGATCATAACATTTACAAAATAAAACATGTGTTAGTTTTCAGATCTAGACTATCCATGATCAAACCACATAATGATAATTCATTTTAGGCCTTATGATCCCGATCCATCATCCATCATCAACCACTTAGGTGCATCCTTAGTTCAGATCAAGCAAAGCATCAAAAACCCATAACCTGCATGTTTGCTTTTGATCTAACTCTTCATAAGATATTCAATACTTGCACACTTTGGCCTAATGTTCTTCTACTCCTTATATAGTTTTATGCCTTTCTCAATACCTTGGACTAAAACCACTTAGGACCAATACCTTGGACCAATACCTTGGACCAAATACCTTAGACAAAATACCTCGGACCAGTACCTTGGACCAAAACCTTGATTTTCCATCTTGTACATGCTTTTCCTCTTGCGAGAGTGCGTTTATATGTATATGCTCTTTCTGTTTTGTTAACCCGCGTGTATACACTGTTTGGACAAAGTGAACCAGTGTATATTTCTTAAACCACTCTCTTTCTTCAATGTCTGGAGTCTGATCTGTAATCCTTTATTGTTAACTTGTTGCACTATGAGTTGTCATTGTGTGAGTTACCATCAAGGAAAACACCTATATCATAATGCCAACAATCTCCCCCTTTGGACTTAATGGCAACAAAAACACCAAGACACTCTCCCCCTTTGACATCAAGGGCAAAGGATGGACCAAGATATTCTCCCCATTTGATATACATTATGCAGTCCATGATCCCCCTGAGTACATGCTAAATTCTTTGATTAAGCTCCCCCTTTGTACATGGTGAGATGCACTAAACCGTCCATGCTCCTCCTGAGCACATGCAGAGTCTACAAAAATATTTTCCAAAAGAATAACATGACTCTATAACTCAACTATGTGAGTATGACCTTCCTGTCACCAATGACTCATACACACAACAATCTCCCAACCAAGTGGGGATACACCAAATTTGACTCATCCACCCAACCAAGTGGGGATATACCAAATGTTTAAACATGAATGAAAATAACAATTATTACATCATCCTTCCCATGCATAGTGGGGTTACAAATTAGGTATTTTCATGACCTTTACATCAAATGATATACATGACATTTATAACAAGGACCAACAAGACCATGATAGTCATCAACAGTTATCATACACCATATATGATCTGCACCATCAACATTTGTTAGCAGCATCAAGATCAACAACCTGTATATATCCATAATCAAAAGAGTCACCTGAATAAAAAAAACTATGTGGATCAAGAAATATAAGCATCTTCATGTACCAAGATCTTCTAACATAATGCCAACAATGCATTATTAGAAGCATATGCTCCCCCTGAACCTATTCCAACTGTTCATTGTTAGATCTCATCATTGCAAATATCAGTAAGAATCATCAAGGCATCATCATCAATCAGATATACATCAACTTTTTAATAGCTTATGAGGACCAACACATTTACACATATCATCAGCAGATTGTAAACATCATGAAATAGAGAAAATAATTGACTGAACCATATCAGACCCCTTTTCCTGAGTCTGTCCCACTGATTTTTCCTCAAAACCCATACACGTGACTGTGCAACTTCGAACTCGCGTATATACGCGACTTGTATTCATGATAACTACATATGAGATTTAGAGCACTGAAGTTTCACACTTTCAGCTCCCCATGAGTTTGTTATGTTTGTATACTGTGCTACGCCACATCTTTCTGACTGTACTTCCTTCTTCTTCCATATCTTTGAGTGTGATGATGTTTTCTCCTTTTGGTATGGTGGCCGAAATTTGCTCCTACATTCCTTTACTATATGTCCAAACGTGTTACAAGCATAACATATTATATGTTTCTTATTCCCTCTATAGTAGTCAATGACTTTGTGACCAAACATATTGCAAGAAAAACAATATCTCTTAAAGTACCTGGAAGCTAATGATATTTCTGTGTGACAATTATTAGCTTGAACCAATCTACTTCTGCATCTGGCTGCAACATGTCCAAAATTATGACATACAAAACATTTCACATTATTCATCAGAGGAAATAAAAGACTATCACTTCCATAGTTAGGAGTAAATGATTTTCTTTGAAGACTTTCTTTCCGTGGTTATTGATGGGGTTGACCTCTTATCTCCTTGTTGATCATTTCAGAATTTTCATTAGATTTCCTTGCTTCATCTTGTGAGCTAGATTCACCTTCAACAATTTCATGAAAACCAAGACTAGTTTTGATGGTAGGAGACCTTTGACTACTAAGAATATTATCCAAAATCTTAGTATTATCTTGAAATCGTAATAGTTTATCATTTTCTTATAATTTACCTTTTAGGATATTTACCTCAACCTGATATTTTTCTTCCTTTTCAAGATATTGCTTCTTCATGATTTCTTCAGCCTTTCTTCCTTCTTCCACTTGTTTCCTTAATTTGAGAATCTCATTTTCTTGTTCTTCATCTGCTTGAGGTAGTTCTTCATTCTGTTTATTTTATTTTTCAAGATCTTCTTTTAGAGAGAGGATCTTAGCTTCAAGACTTTCATAGTAACTGGATCTATCTTTAAGTCTCTTGATTGTTGTGCTCTTTTAGTTTACTTCATTTCTTAATGATGTCACTTCATCCTGCAGATTTTGACATTGATATCCCTTTTCCTTGTATTTCTTTCTTACTTTGTTTCCTTCCTCCAATTGAGCTTTTAATCTGGTAACTTATTCTTTGAAGGCACACTCCATTTTTTTAAACAGATCTCATTGATCTCTAATTTTATCTGTGTGTCTTTTAACTTTTGCCTCTATATTTCTTTCACTATCACTTTCAATATCTTCAACATTGCATGAACAGAGAAAAGTATCACCATAAGACCAAAAATTTGTACCTAATACTTCTTTTGCTTGTTCATCTTCAATATGAGGTGATTCTGAATTTGAATACTTGCTTCCACCTAACAACCAATTGTCTCTCCTGCTGTCACTATTTCTTTGAGTTGTCTTCTTCTTTAGAGGCGCTTTCTTCTTTAGCTTATTTCCCATTGTTTCTACAGATCTCCTTCAAGCGATCAAGCTTCTACCAAAGGACCTACTCAGATACCAATTGTTGGAAATAATATTGAGAGGGAGGGTGAATCAGTATTAGTCAAATCAATAACTTTTTCATTTCATACTCAAATTTATATATGCTACTTCAATGAAGGTAACTCGCGTGTACACGCAACTGTCTTTAAAGAAACCAGCGTATATCGAGCAAACTTATGATTCCATTAATTCATCATATGTTGATATTTAATCAGTGCATCAATACTTCATTGACCGTATAAATAGTAACCATATGCAGTAATAACAGAATAAACCATCACACATAAGCAACACACATGAACACCAAGACTTAAGTTGGAAACCCAATGCGGGACAAAAACCACCTGTTGTTGTCTTCTTTTAATTTAAGAATAACCTGTTTCAAATATTGTAATAGTGCAGACTCATACCCGTACACAGGCACCCACCGCAGAAGACTAGAACCTTCTCTCGTTTTCTAGCTACTACTGAAAGGGAGCTCCAACCCCCTAGCTCTTCTACTAGGCGATCTGTTTACTAGTACGTAGGCGCCGACCTACATAATGCTCCACCCTTCACTCATTTTCCAGCTTCTACTGGAAGGGAGCTCCAACCCCCTAGCTCTTGTGCTAGGCGATCCGTTTACTAGTACGTAGGTGCCAGCCTACAGAGGGCTCCAACCTTCATTCGTTCTCCAGGGACCACGTTTCATAAATTTTCAAACTGGATACTGTTGGAACACAACACCACAATCTGAAGGCCACGTTTCATCAAATTTTCACACTACACCCATTAGTAACATTGAAACTCAAAATCAATCACCACTACAATACAACCATCAAATATATCTGCATTAACCAAACACTGAAACTCAATCGTCAATCTCTGAATCAACCACAACTAAATCAATCAATCACTGAAAAGCCATCATCACTTAAGCAAATCACAATCAATCGATCTAAACATTCAGAACATTGTCACCAGAACACAAAGCAGAACCCAGAACTCTGCATTAACAACTAGAACCAACTGCTAGCTTCAAACATCATATTTCATAATGTATATGCTACTTTTATGTGCTGAACCAACGTGTATATGCACTTTTACCAAAGCGAACCAGCGTATAGATTGGAAAAATACTAACTTAAAACTTCACAACTATTCCAGACTTTTAGTCATACCAAGATCATAACATCTACAAAATAAAACATGCGTTAGTTTTTAAATCTAGACTATCCATGATCAAACCACATAATGATAATTCATTTTAGGCCTTATGATCCTGATCCATCAACCATCATCAACCACTTAGGTGCATCCTTAGTTCAGATCAAGAAAATCATTAGAAACCCATAACCTGCATGTTTTCTTTTGATCTAACTCTTCATAAGATATTTAATACTTGCACACTTTGGCCTAATGATCTTCTCCTCCTTATATAGTTTTAGGCTGTTCTCAATACCTTGGACCAAATACCTCAAACCAATACCTCGGGTAAAATACCTTGGACAAAATACCTCAGACCAATACCTTGGACCAAAACCTTTATTTTCCATCTTGTACGCACTTTTCCTCTTGCGAGAGTGCATGTATACATATATGCTCTTTTTGTTTTGTTAACCTGTGTGTATACGCTGTTTGGACAAAGTGAACCAGCATATACTTCTTAAACCACTCTCTTTCTTCAATCTCTAGAGTCTGATATGTAATCCTTTGTTGTTAACCTATTGCACTATGAGTTGTCATCTGTGTGAGTTTCCATCAAGGAAAAAACCTGTATCATAATGCCAACAGCAGTAAGGTCTTCTATTATTCTTACTATTGGTTCTTGTGTGGTAGAAATGAAGACTTTTATTGTTTTTACTATTGGTTCTTGTGTAGCAGTAGCATGGCCTTTTACTGTTGGTAGCTTTGAATCTTTCTCATGCAAGGATATTGGACTGGAGATGAATAACAATGGTGAAGGAATGTTATGGAATGCAAAGGTAATGGTACCCTCCAAATTGAAGAGATCGTAAAACCTCGATAAATGGAAAAAGATGAGGAAGAATGATACAAACCTAAATGTCTTTCCAATGTCTCACAGTTGAAGCAATACAGTTCAAAATTTGTGGCAATAGTTCTACAAAGTCGCAGTTACATCTCATTATTGAGTTGCATCATCAATGTTCCAAAGTTGCAGCAACAATGCTCCATAGTTGCAACAACTGCATTTCATCGCTAAGTTGTAGCATCCAAGTTGTAACAACAAAAGTACATCAACAATGAGAAAGGAACTATTGGAAATATTATTGTCACTGATGTCAAAGGCATGGGGAGACTATATATGTCCAAATATTTTTTTGGAATTTGATACCTAATTTTGATGCCATATCTTTGAAGTAATTTATACTCTAATTTCACAGCTCAAATTGGAGCATAATATATATGGTTGGAAATGTTATTATGATACCTTTCCAACGATATATGAAACTCCCTATAATTTCATAGGAATAAAGAGACTTGAAACATTTAATTAGTATGATGCAACCAAGTAGAAGGAGGCTAACCCAACCAGTTTTACAAGTCAATGTGATAAGAGAATCTACAAACACTATAAATAAATGGCATATGAGTTAATATGCATACAATCTAAAAAAGAAGAGATCATTTTGATGCCAAAAAGGTTGAGGAATATTTTTTGGGGTGATTCTTGG
Source organism: Pinus tabuliformis (assembly GCA_031772625.1). Taxonomy (NCBI): domain Eukaryota; kingdom Viridiplantae; phylum Streptophyta; class Pinopsida; order Pinales; family Pinaceae; genus Pinus; species Pinus tabuliformis. Next base: position 1,069,805,406 of record CM062809.1, read on the forward strand.
AGTCTACAGGTAGAAGCAAAAATGTGATTTATGGGGCTAATGAATCATCTAAGAATTTTTGCTATAAATTTTCTTTTGGGATGTTTTAGAATGAAAAGCTTGCAAGATATAGAGAGAAGATATTCATGCACCTATGGTTCAAAGTTCAGACCTTGATTCACTATAATTTTGGAGATATGGTCTATGAAATTCAACCTTTTTGAATACTCATCAAAGATGTCATGTTAGCATTTTTGCTATAACTTTTGTTTTGGGATGTTTTAGAATGTGAAACATGGATGATATAGATATAAAATATTCATGTTACTTTGGTTCAAATTACAGAGCTTGATTCACTATAATTTCACTGAGATATGGTCTAAGTAATTTAGGATTCCTAAATGCTCATCAAACATGTTAGTTTGTAATTTTCAATTAAACTCTTTTCTTAAGATGTTTCAAAACATGAAACTTCGAGGATACATATAGAATATTTTAGTTTATTAGTGATTAAAAAATCATAGCTAGATTCATTACAATTTTGGAGATATGTTATAGGGAATTTAGGCTTCTCGAATGATCCTAAAATATGCTTTAAACATACCATCTTGGTATTTTGTCAAAGCAAGGAGATGGGTAACACTTTTTGGCGAGAGAGGACACATTTGGGTGGAAAAAAATGATGGCTCAATTGAGCCATTTAAGCGCTCAATCAAGTCTTTTTTAAGCACTCAATCAAGCTATTTTAGGGCTTCAACAATTTAACCCGGGGTTATCTAGGAGCTTGATCGATCTAGTGGCTCGATCGATCCATGTTTTTGAAATTTCCGGCAATACAACCTACGCATGGAATTAAAAAAAAGTGGCTCCATTGAACCTTAAAGCTAGATCTAGCCTTAAAATTAGATCAAGCCTTAAATCTAGATTGAGCTATAGGCTAGATCGAGCTTTAAGGATATATCGAGTCTTTATTTAACCATGTTAAGGGCTTGAACGAGGGTTTCTTAAAGGTATATTGATATATACCTGCCAGTCCTCTAAGTCTTCCTTGAAGTCCTTTGAAAAAGTATCCCTGATTTGCTACCATGTCAACTTTGTGCCCTTCTCAATGAACAATTGAGTGTCTGTATAAACTGGTAGATCAATGGATATATGCTCAACTACTTCTCCAATACTTCTCTCAGTGGTTTCCTTTCATGAAGCTCTCTTAGATGCCATGTTAACTGTAATTGCTTGAGAGATGCTAAAAAACTATTGTACCTGTGGGACAGAGAGGACACTCATGGCAAGAAAATGTCATCTCAAAACCAAAGCAAATTCAAGACAAGATCAAGCAACAAACCAAGCTCAAGATGGGAAGGACTGCATAATTTTGGTTGGCAGAGGTCATAGGCTGATGGGGGAAATACACATTGTGCAGTCCCAATAGTTAGGCGGGAAGCTTGTTGAATGGAACTATGCAATGCGTACTTCATTCAGGGTAAAGGAGCGAGAGAGACTATGCATTGTGCAGTCTTAGTGGCCAAGCTAGGATGTTGGCTCATAGAACTATGCAGTGTGTAGTTGGAGCTAGGTTAGGAAAGCCTCTGTGTAATTCCAGAAGTCAAGATTGAGGCCTTGAGCTCCCAGAATGCACTGTGTATGCAAGGAAATACAAGATCTGAGCAAGGGGAGCCCAAATCTGCGCAAGGGGAGTGTGAAATCGAGCATATTTGAAGGATGATGTGATGTTGAGTGCATATATTACTAAGTGATGATGCATGCAAGTAAAAAAGGTGCAGGAATCAATCAAACTGAAGGAAAATGAAACATGTGAAGGGAGTCGCCTCAACGGCGACCGTTGGTGCAAAAAGGGGAAAATACATGCGACACTTGGGAAGGGAAATCTATAAATTGAAACAACACTTCTACAATCTAAAACAAGTTAAAACGTCAACATTCATTTAAAGAAACAACACTCTCACAAGCTAAACAATAAAAAGCAACAAAAGACTAGAAAGAAAGACTCACCTAGAAATGATGATGATCGCATCGAAGGTTCCTTGATCTCATTAGGAATGAAAAAACTCCAAGATTGAATGTGAAAATGAGCTCTAGCAATGTCGATTAAATAGATTTGGGAAATTTAGGGTTTTTTTCTTTTTTCAGGAAAAATTGTCATGCATTTCCTAGAGAGATTGCGCAGTTCTAGGAGGAATCAGGGAACTCCCTCGTTCATGCACTGAGTAGATTCTGAGTACAAAGGATTCTGCATAATTTCTAGGCTAAGTGGTTCTAGGTTGTCTCTCATGCTCTATGCAATTTCCCTGCTCAAGGTTGGCTGTCATCTAGAACTGTACAATTCATGAGCTCAAGGCTCACTGTCATCTTGGACTGCACAATTCCTAAGAGAAATCCTGGTTTCCCTCAAGGATTACGCAGTTCTCTAAGGAATTCCTGAAATTGGATGAAAACCAAGTCAATAGATCGGCTTGTGATTTAGATAGTAAACCATGTAAGCAAACATAAGCCCAGATCCAAAGGATGAGGCTAAATCAAAGCACAAGTACTTGGATCAGTGCAAGATGAGTTGCTTTGATTTAGAAGGGAGGCTCCAAAATGAAGCATAGGCAAAATTTTTGAGGGTGGTTGTAGCCGCTACAACACATGGGTCAGAGGAACCAACTAGAATCATGGTGACTAGTTGATGCTAATGATGTACCATGTGTGAGGAGTACTGACCAAGATTATGGTGATGCACCATAGGTTAGAGGTATCAACTAGAATTATGGTAACATGTTAATGTTGATGATTTACCATGTGTCACAGTTGTTGAACATGATTATGGTAATTGAATGATGTTGATAATGATGATGCTGATGATAAGATAGCCTTTTCTTAGAGAAACTTTTCAACATGACACTACAACAAAACAGGCAATTTATGCCAGATTTAGCACCAGATTTTAGTGTATTTTTCTCTCCATTGGGATGAGTAGTCTGGCGCTAAATCTGGCTCTATTGTACAATTTTTAAAGCGTCCTTTTTTGCGCCAAATTTTACATCTTTTTTTAATGCCAAATTTTGCATCTTTTTTTGCATCATATTTTGCACCAAGATTTGCATTTGGTTTTACAACAGGTTTTGCTTCTAGTTTTGTGCCATTTTTTGCATCTATTTTTGCATCATTTTTTGCTTCCTATTTTGTGCCATTCTTTGCTTCTATTTTTGTGTCGTAATTTGCATCGAGTTTTACACCATCTTTTGCATCTGATTTAGTGCCTTTTTTTGCATCGAGTTTGTGCCAGTTTTTGCATCTAGTCTTATGCCATTTTTTGCTTCTAATTTTGTACTTATTTTTACATCTATTTTTGCACCAATTTTTCTGTCTTTTTTTACACCATTTTTTGCATCTAATTTTGCACCATATGTTGAATCTGATTTAGTGCCAAATTTTTCATCCATTTTTGTACCATTTTTTTCATCCACTTTTTCGTTTCATTTGTCTCCCTTTTTTGCATCCTATTTTGCACCTAATTTTGCATCATTTGTTGCATCCAATTTAGCATCATTTTTAACAACATTTCTTGCATCCAATTTTGCATCCTTTTGAGCATCTAAATTTTCACCCTATGTTGGACCATGTGTTGCTTTGAATCCCATTTTGTGTCTAATGTTACGTTCAATTTTGAGCCATTTTTTTCGTCTACTTTTGCATTTGTTTTTGCACCAAGTTTTGAATCATTTTTTGCACCTCATTTTGCATCCAATGTTGCATCCAAATTTGAGCCATTTTTATGCCCATTTCCGCACCATTTTTTCTACTTTTGTGTCCAATTTTTCACCATTTTTTATGTCCAATTTTGCATCATTTTTTGTGTCTAATTTTGCATCCTTTTTGGCATCCAAATTTGCATCCTTTTTTCTGCCACATTTTGTGTCCACATTTGCATCTCATTTTGCACCTAGATTTTAGTTTGAATTTTCATCTAGTTATGCATCATTTTTGGCATCCTTAGTTTCACCATTTTTTAGTCCCATTTTGCTTCTTGTTTTGTGTCTTTTCTTACATCCTTTTTGCACCCAACTTTGCATCTTAATTTTACACCATTCTTTGCATCCTCATTTTGGTGTCCATTTTTGCATCCTTGTTTGCGCCCAATTTGGTATCTTTTTGTATGCCCTATTTTGTTCCCTTCTTTGTGTCTAGTTTTGCACCTTTTTTTAATTATACTTTAAAACCCCTTTTGTCTCATTGTTTGCATCTTGTTTTGATGGCTAGTTTAACATCCGCATCGATGGTTACATCCACTTTTGGCTTCTTGTTTAGAGTTTTACTTTTACTTCCATTTTACTAATTTTATTACATAGTGAAATATATTACAATTTCTAAATATCATTTTGCTGTAGGATTTAATGCACAGTTAGATGAACATAAAACCCTCTCAGTTTATCCCAGAAACCTAAGATAGATTGATTAAGAGAAAGGTTTTTCTAAGGCTCAGGATTCTTAGTAGATCAAGATGTAGAGTATAGATTAAGAAAAGAAGAATGAATTCATGTGAGTCCTTGCATGCAGTTCTTGTTGGAGTTTTTAGTGTAGCTAGGAAGCGCTCCTAGATATCTCCAAATCTTGGTCCTACACACAAGAGAGATAACAAAGAAAACTTCACAACATAATATCTTGATAATTGAAACTATCATAAACATATAAATATTACTGAATAAATAAATATAAACCAAAATACCATACATTCATTAGTTAATTAGGATAAGTAAAGAATGAATAGTAGCATATGGAAGGAAGAACAACTAATCTATATTAATAAAGGAGTTGGAGGAAAGTTACAACCATCAGATGCAGTTGCAACAACACCTCCCCCAACTCCTAGCTCCAAAACTCTCCCTCTTAAGATAGATCTTAGTAGCGTGACAATACACAAATTCCCATAATTTCCTCAATGGCCAAGCCTCCAATATATAGGAAAGTGAAGGCTATCAAGATTTCGCAATTTCCTCATTAGTTTAATTTTGGCAAAATCTATTGGGTGAATAATGTTTCCTCATATAAGAATGGAATTTTCCACTTTTTAGATGCTTTTATGCTCAAGAAAAAGCTTCCCCATGCTTTATGGCACTTTCCCACTTTTATATGCTTTTATTTTTTAGGAAAAATCTAAAGATGAGGATAAAGAGATTACATTCCACCATATGAGTTTCCGAAAGTGAACAAGAGTGTCAACTTCTAGTTAACTCGGGCCTTTTTCTTCGTGTTAGAATAATTTTCATTTTAAAATGTTAACATTGAATTTCCATGTCATAATGTGTAAGCCAATCAAAATCCTTTAAAATTTAAAAGACATATAGGTGTGACTAGGCAGTGGATTTTTTTAATAATATAACTTACATAATTTAACTGTGAATGGTGCCCAAGTGACCCAAAACTATATTAAATATTAAAAATAAAATTAATATCTTCATCTATAAAAGTTAGAATATCGAGAATATTTTTAATGAAGGGTAAATCATTGTGTGTTAAATAATTAAATTTAAATATAAAATCCTAAATCCTAAATTTAATTTAAATTTTAAATTTACTTTCTTAATTTAAAATTTATTAAATCTTGTATTGATAAAATAATTTAAATATAAAATATAAATATGTGGTTATTTGATAAAAGTCCATTTATTTTAGTAACTTAAATTTAAATTTAACTTAAATTTATATTTTAAATTTTCCTTTTAAATTTAAATTTTCTTAAATCTTGTGTTAACAAATTAATTTCAATATAAAATACATGTAGACAGTTATTTTTTATAAAAGTGATGTTTATTTGGGTAATTTAAATTTCCTTTAAACTTAAATTTAAATTTCCTTTAAATTTAAATTTAAATTTCTTTTAAATTTTGAATTTGCTTTTTTAATTTAAATTTTATTAAATCTTGTGCTAATATATTAATTTAAATATAAAATACATATATTATTTTGATAAATGTGACATTTATTTGGGTAATTTTTGTAAAAGAATAATAAAAATGGTATATTAAAAAATTGTCTACATGGCATTATTTCATTAGTTTCTTAATTTTTTCTTAGGTGGTTATTTTTTGAGTTGAAAATTCCTCTAATGCGAGAATTTTGGTAACAAAAGTTAGATGAAGGGGACAACTTGTTATAGACTAGGATACTGTGGTCCTCATGGTACATAACTTGTATTATAGGCTTATATAGTTTAGGAGAAAGGGGTATTTCAACCAACAGCATAGTATTCTCCTCCAAGATGATGAGGAGATATTTTCATGTATAACACATTTAAGAATATATCACAATTCAAATTCATAACTTAGTATTTGTAAACAAATTTAAGGGCAATTGACAACATTCACAAAAAATATAGTAGTATCCTCATATATAACAATTCTCCATCAAAAAATCATTGACAATTTTCAATATACATATATTACTACTAAATAAACATTTATCACATATATCATTATTCCAAGGTAAATTCACAACATTGCATCCAAAGATAGTAATATCACCATACATAATCATTCTCCATAAAAAAGCATTCACAGGTTTCAACACATATATAAAGTAACAAGATAATACTAATAATATCTTCATCATCTTTAATCAAATCAACTAAGATTGAAATGTGTGATTATCATATCAAAATATTTCATGAACACCATTATTCTAAGGTAAATTCACAACATCCATCAAAAGATAGTAATATCAACGTACATAATAATTCTCCATCAAAATAATGTTGATAATTTTCAATATATACATAAAATAACAAGATAAAAATGATAATATCATCATCATATTTAATCAAATCAACTAAAATTCAATGTAAGATTACCAAATAAAAATGTTTCATAGATATCATTATGCTAAGGTAAATTCACAACATCCATAAAAAAAGTAGGAATCTCACCATACACAATAATTCTTCATAGAAAAATTGTAAACAATTTTCAACATATTCATAAGGTAACAAGATAGCACCGATAGTATCATTATCATTAATAAAATAAACTAAAATTCAAATGTATGATTACCATATTAAGATATCCAACTAAATATAAAAAATAATGCATGGCTAGCTAGCACCACGAAAATCATAGTCAAGCTCATCCTCATGATCATTTCCATGATCATCATCCCGACCATCCTGATAATATCATCCACATAATCATCACCAATGCCATCATCATCCTCATCATCATCATCTCTGATATATGATCTAATCTAAACATAGTCTATATCATCATCTTCGTGGTCATTACCTATAGCGTTCTGGAAAAAAATCAATATTACATGTTAGTACTAATTCTATAGAAAAATGCATATTTTTATTACAATGCTAACAATAAAATGAGGTAGGACATAATAAAATTTAATAATACTAAAAATAAAATGAAAATATGGCTTAAGATATATTGGAGATCCAACTAAGATTACACTTGTAATTCACATTAAGTAGTAGAAGCATTTTTTAATCCATATGAAGTAGGTACCCATTTGTTCTTCATATTATATTGTGAATGTTTCTTATGATTTCCATGCAGAATTGGTAAATTAATATTTACTGGAAGCTTTATTTCAAATTACAATTGTAATTCAGATTAGAAATAGAAGAAATTTTAACAAAAAAATAATGTCACATGAAATAGTAAATTGTTTTAATGAAAAATAAGCCGCATGCACTATGAATGTCACATGAAATATTGAGTTGTTTTTAATGCATGTAATTTTCTCTATAATAAGATGGATCCTAATGTTCGTTCAAGAAAAAATTCTCACAAATAATTACTTCATTTTATCCATTATCACACTTAATCCATTATACCTAGTGACGAAAATGATTCCAATCAAATTGCTTTGAACTACCTAAATATAATGTAAAAGAGAAAACTCCACGACCACGACCATGACTGCAACCCCCTCCCTTGCCTCGTCCACCATCAGAGACAATGATTTTGGAGTTATGACCATGATAGCAACCCCTCCCTTGCCTTGTGTCCACCAATAGAGGCATTGAACTTGGAATTAAGAGTACTCATGTTTTCTTTGCTCTAATTAATCTCCAGGGAATCAAAACTTGATCAATATATCAAGGACTCCATCAAGGAATAGATATATCATAAGAGAAGCTCAATAGGCTTTGCCAAAAGAGTATGAAAAAACACTTATCTCTATTTTATGAAATACCTCGAGTGAGTGGAATGAATGGTGGGAAACACTTACCAAGGAAAGGAATATTTTTGGTCCGTCCTTATTTCTATTATTATTTTTTCTTCTTAGAATGGAGGGAAGTGTTTAAAAAAATTCTTAAAAATATTTTAAATTAAAAAATAATAAATTTATTTTCTTCAATTTAGTTTTTTTTTTTAAATATATATTCAGTTTAGTATTTTCTAAAAAAATATATTTAGTTTCTGGTTTTTTTATAACAAAAATTATATTTTCTTTTTATAAAAATGGATTTTAAACATCCATTCATGCTAAATTTGTGATTTTATGATATAAGTTTAAATTTTCTATAAAAAAGTAACTTAATGTCATGCATTGTGTCACTGAGATGGGTATTATACATCTCTTCCTTGCTAAGTTATAGAATGTGCTTGGGTTTTCTTAATGCAATAAAATTAATTCTTCTCTTCGTTATATCTTGAGATGTTCAACTTGCACCTAATAAAACAATAAACTTAAAATAGGTTTGCCTTTGTCCTTTGTAGATTTCTTTCCCCATTAATCCTTGTCTTAATAGATTAATTGTCTTATGGTGGCCTTGAGTGGTCACTCCCATTAGTTGCATGCTTTTTAGTTTTATGTTAATGACATTAGGATTGATAACATGTTATTTAATTTATTAAAATGTGTTATTTTCCATATTATTGTTAAATATTAATATTAAATATGTTGGTTTTGAACATGGTTTAGCAAAAAGTTCCCAAAAAGTTTATAGATTGTAATTTATAATGTAATGCTTCATTGCTTGATGAAATTTTTATGGATATTTTTTTTAGTATATTAACTTGTATGTGATAAAGTCAAAAGTCACCTCTTTTTGAGATTTTCATTGGTTAATTTCCCTTAAGGCTATCAAGTTCACCATTCAGTCCTAGGTTAAGGAAATATAGGAGTCATGAAGTGGCATTGTCCAATAACTTAAATCTTGGAACATGTTTTTTTAGTCACATTATACTTCCTTTCTGTGTAAATTCTCCATGAAAATAGTCTCATGGAACATGAGGGACCTCAATATTTAACGAAAACAAATACTCCTAAATGAAAAATGGTATGCAAAGCACCCATCAATAATGTTGATATAAGAAATAAAAATATTAAGTGAGGTTCTACCTGATATAATTAGAAAATGGGGGAGGAATTTCCAAGTAGTAGTGATTGATGATTAGATATACTTGGGTGGAATGGTTATTATTTGGAATGATCAGGACATCAAGGTTACCAATATGTTTACCTCTTTTCGCATTATGACAATATAATTTTAGTTAATTGACATCGAGGACTACTACCATGTATCCAATGTCTATGACTCCAATATCACAAATGGAAAACCTCTATTTATCGATTCTATTTCCAGCACAAGTAATTTATACTCCCCATATCTGTGGATTATTAGGAGTGACTTCAATATTATCAAGTGTCTCGAAGAAAAGAAAGGATGAATCACAATGTTTACTAAGAGATTTTGTAAGATATACCATCAAGGCCCTAAAGTAGTATCCATTAAAGTTCTCAAGCATTGAGTCGCCAACCCACACATGTGGATCAATGACATGTAATACATGTGTGTGTGGTGACTAACTTAATACACTGTTCTAATAACTCCACAAACTTAAGTATTTCACTCTGTCACATGATTGACCATAGTGTGACATAAGTAAACCAAGAGTAGAAATGAAACCCTTAGGCAAGAAAATTTCCCTAGATCCTCAATTAGGTGCTTAAATGATGAAGTGAAAATGAAAGGGGAAAAGAGGACTTCATGATTTAACCATCACAAACATGTTATCAAGTGTGACTAGGAGTGTATATATTCATATGTTTTCCAAAGAGGGTGTGAATACATGAGTTACCATTCATTGGGCCTTATTTTTCTTTCTTTTTATTTTTCTTATATATAGGACTTAGGGAATAAGGTTTTCATAAGTTTTGAACAACTCATAGATATAATATTTACATAAATTTTCACTTTAACCTTAGAGTTTAGACTTAGATAAATCCTTATAGTGTATCTTTAATGATTTTGGCTTTCACTTTTTGATTTTCTTTCATCACAAATGACAAAAGGGGAAATATTTTGCCACAAATCTCTGAATGCCTAATCATAAAAGTGTCATGCAATGAAAACAAATTAATTATATGAAAATGATGGGTATTCTTGAGAAACGGTTATGCTTGTGGATGTCTCCTCCCTGGTTGAGAGGGAGTCAGCATTAACACCATATTATCCATTTGTCTTGTACTATGGTTGAGATTAATAGTTGTAAGCCTACAAAAGACACCAGTAGGGAGAACGGTGGATTAGATAAACATCTAGGACCAATATTCTTTGAGAATTTGTGCTTTGACTAGGAATAACCGCCATAATTCAAGTACATTAATCCAAAATAAGAATAGTCATGAGGATCGACATTTCCTGGTGTTAAATATTATGACAGTGGATTAAGAAATCATCATGCGAGGACATGCCTGATGAGCATCCTAGTGCAGTAAATGCCTAAAGAGGCAATGGTGTCCAAATTTATGCCTCCCAACATTGTGCTATGATCTAATGGAGAGATATAACTTGTTATTCAAGGCCTTTCTATTTTGACAATGTTGGCTATGATGATGTAAATCATCGTTGATGCTTATCAATCGAGATCCCTTCTTATATGAATATTTCAACTTGAGAGTACTTGTTTGTCTCATTATGAGTATCTCCCTAGTTTAGATGGAGTGTCATCATCTTCATTATCATCATCATCACCACCATCAATCTCATCATTGCATTATCGTCATAATCACCATTCATGTCATCATCATCATCATCATCATCGTGATTATGGACATTGTCACCAATTGTTCATAATTATAGGTATCGTAAGAAATATCATCAACCCAAAAAATATTACGAGTGCTCAAAAAGGGTTGTTAGGAAACATGATATATGCAAGAGAAATGACAACTTTATTTTTTAGATATGATCGATGATCATCATCATCACTACCATTATCATCGTCATTATGATTTTCATCATCCCCATCATCATAATTAATGTAATTTCTATCATCATTGTTGTCAACTTTGTCATGAACATCATAATCATCCTTCATGCCATTATTGTTGTTGATGATGACCAAGATGAAAATAATGATAATTATGATCAAATGATGATGACTTGGAAGATGACTCTAAAGATAATGATTATGATTATGACCATGACAACATTTAAAAATTGGGAAGATTGTCCAAGGTCATTATCATCACCATCATCATTGTCATCATCATCGTCATTATAACCCCCATCATCTTTATCATCATTTTGATTATCATAATAATCACAATTCATGTCATCGTCATCATCTTCATTATCATCATCGTCATAATTATTGACATTGTCATCAGTTTTTCATAATTGTTTATGTCATAAGAAACATCATCAATGCAAAAAATATATGAGTGTTGGAAAATGGATGCAAAAGTCAAAAGAAAAAAGGGGGCAACAATAGACATAAAATTAGATGAAGAGTGGACACAACATAAGTAGATGCACAACAATACAGAAAAATTGACACAAAAGTAGATGCAATAGTTGATGCAAACTTGGACACAAAATATGAGGCAAACATGGATGAAAGAGTGGAGGAAAACATGGGTGTAATAGTAGGCATAAAACTTAGCATGAATTATTGTGAAATAAATGTGGATACAAAAATGAACAAAAAAAAGACACAAACTTGGATGCAAAATTGGATTAAAAAAAGGATGTAAACATGGACCAAATATGGGTGCAATAGTGGACACAAAATTAGATTCAAAATTGGACGCACCAGAAGTGGATGTAAAAGTCGCTGCAAAATGGGATGCAAAAAACATAAAAATTATTTGATGCAAAATTAGACACAAAAGAGGATGCAAATGTGGATGCAAAATTGGAAGAAAATGTGGGTTTCAATGATAGGCACAAGATATGGCACAACAAAAGTGGACGATAAAGTGGATGTAATAAAAAACACAAAAAAAAAATGCAAACTTGGATGCAAGACAAGATGCAATAAGGGATGCAAAAGTGGCTGCAAACATGGGTGCAACAACAGAAACAAAACTGGATGAAAAATATGGATGCAATGGAAGTATATGCAAAAGAAGATACAAAATGAGATGCAAAACCCAACACAAAAGTGGATGCAATATTTTGATGCAAAAGTGGATGCGAAGATGGATGCAAAATTGGAAGCAAACATGGGTACAACAGTAAGTACAAAATATGGTACAAATAGTGTCACAACAAAAGTGGATGTAATGATAGATGCAAAAAAAGAAGAAAATGAAGATGAAAAATAAGATGCAAAAAGGGATGCAAAAGTGGACGTAAACATGGGTGCAACAATGGATGAAAAATATGATGCAACAAAATTTGATGCAAAAGTAGATGCAATATGAGACACAAAACCTTATGCAAGTCTTGATGCAAAGGGGATGCAAAAAATGATGTAAAAATGGATGCAAAAAATGATTTAAAAAATGATGCAAAAGAGGATGCAAGAGATGATGAAAAATTTGATGCAAGTGTAGGCGCTAAAAGTGGATGCAATAAATGATACAAAAGTTGGTGAAACAAAATTAGGTGCCAAAATTGATGCAAAACATGGTGCAAAGGATGGCACAAAACTTGGCATAAAACTTGATGTAAAACCTGATTCAAAACCTATTACAATATTTGGTGCTAAACTTGGTGAAAAACTCAATGCAAACTTTGCATCAATTTTTGCACCATATTTGATAAATGGACACAAATAACACCAAAAATGGGATCTAGATGCAAAAAAGGAAGAGAAAAGGGACGCTAATCACAGGTTTTTGTTGTAGTGTGAGAACATCTAGATAATCATTTTGAATACCTCCCTAGCTAAGAAGGAGTGTTGAATTTTGTAGCTATGGTTGGTATTCATAATTAACATTTCACCCCTTGATGTATTTGTGATGATAAATATAAAGTATGTTGTTCATATCCTTTTTAAAAGAGAAATTTTGAATTTTGAAATTTAATTTTTTGGCACCAAATAAGAAAAGTTAGCCCTCCTCTGATTCAAGTCATCTCTAGTCAAAGAGGCACCCATTCATCTAGTCAAACACACACACACACACACACACACATATATATAAAGAATATTTTGTCCTCCTTCTCAAGCAAGAATCTTGGATCATTTGAGGTAGAAAGTAAACGATAGATTTGAGGCAAAGAATAGGATGAATTTGAGGCAAGGAATAGGAGGAATCTGAGGCTTGTTGAAAAAAAAATTTGAGGCTCAAATGCAGGACCAAACTTCTGAGAGAAAAACCAAATCTCTATGGAAGACATTAGATCGAATTTTAAGGTGTAAAAGGAGACCAAATTTCAGCCTATGTAAATAATATCAAACCGATTTTGTTGGGCACACTTATGAATTTAATAGGAGGTAGTTAAACCATATTTGTCCAAGTTTCTTTGCTATTCAGTTTGGCCTTGTTAATGATAAGAAGATATAGGTGTTTTTCTTGTTGAGCTGAAGAATTTCACTATGGAAAGGTTATTAGGTTTTCCCCATCTGGATTTTCAAGGGTAAATGTTTTGTTCTGGTTTTGTTGTCTTTTTTACGATGCTACTGGAGTTTTTTTTACTATTGAGATCCTATGTATAGTTTCTTTATGATGAATATGAACGTAAGAAATATTAACCTAAGATAAATAATAAGAAGTAATTTTCAGATTAGAGGATGGTTGAAAAATCAATAATGATATCTAGAATTTAATTCCTTTCTGGGTGGGAGGTACCTGCTCTTGAGTGTGATTTTGTTCAATTCCTTTAATCAATACTCATCTGCCAATTCCCTTCCTTCTTTGGTACAATGATGATGGATGACCCACGTGGTGATATACTTGCGTTAATGCCACCTTATTCAAATAGTTGTTGAAAATATTTCTTCACCTCACTTGCTTCTATAATAGGCTACTTGTATATTCTAATGTTTGGAAATGAGGATTATGGTAATAGATATATCTCATGTTCCACTTCTCACTTTGGTGCTAACCCTTTAGGCTCATAGGATACATCCCTATATGCTTGTAGAAACTCTTCCAGCTGTTGTTTTTGTTCTTAGTACACCCCTCTAGGAATGCCTCACCTCTTATCGACTCTTCTACGGATTGATTTTCTCTTAAAATAAGAATTCTTACTAGAATTGATCAAGTTCTTGGCTTGGTTACTTATTGAAAAATTTTTGACTTGTCTTTGCGCACATTGATGGTAAATGATTATCCATCCTTGACAATCCAATATTGGTTGGCTCTTTGGATGTATATTGCATCTTGCATGTACATGTAGGAACTTTCAAACACCGCTCCTCATACAACAAGGGGAACAACATCTAGTTCTAATTCGTTAATAAAAACAACACTAATAACAAATCTAATTTTGCACTATTTTGTTACCTTCAACTCAAAATCCTTATTTACCCATCCCAATGGGTTCATGGGTTGATGATAAAAAAATTCCAATCCCAATTTTTTGATTAGCTATGTTGTGTTGGAAACTAGATCACTATTGGGGGGGAGGGGGGTGAATCAGTAGTGAGAGCACATAATTTCTTCATATTATTAATCTTTTACCATGCACAAACAGAAACAAAAAACCATAGATCATAGCATCAAAATAAACATGCAACTATAAAATCAATCAACACAATGGACACAAGTATGTCAGGTGGAAAACCCTTCCCTGGGAAAAAAACCACCTTGTTGTTGTTGCGCTAGTCAATTATTTTATTAAATAGCTGAAAAAATTGTACATGGATTAACTACACTCATATCCAAAAGACTTGACTTATTTCGCAGTATATTGACCCTTTCAGTCTTGGAACTATTTCTCTCTCGGATCTATGGACTACCACCCGTTGAAGGCCACCATAATCAACGATACTCACCCAACTTCTATTGGACTATCGAAGTCCTATTGGATGGAGAAATCTCTTCTTTTTACTAAATCTGCCAAGTCATTGTATAATTTTAAGCCTCCATGCTTTCACTTCTTCCATGTGAGCCTTGTTTCATACATTTTTAGACTGAACTCATAAACTTTCTCAACACGAGCATTGCAACAACATAACATCAAAGCTCAAACAAATAACAAATTTGCAGCACTAGCTGCCATCAAAACCTCTACACAAAGTCTCCACACAAGCTGCAAAACAACTTCTCAAATACCACTCCAATCCACACATCATCTCGTAGGGCGAAAACCTTTAGGAGGCAGTATCTCACAATCTGGGGGTCAGATTGAGAAAAATAAATTATAGCACCATATTCGTCTCGACGAGATGAATGCAATGATGATGGTTACTCTGAGTTTCGAGAAGTTTGGGAAATGTCAAAATTTTTATACCCCATTTTCATAATGGAAATTTGAAGATTAGGTATGCATAGTGACCACCCCCTACTCTGGTGTTGGGTAAGGGGTGATGTTATATTTTTCTTAGAAAAAAGGGCATGTTACATCCATAAGTAGGCTATAGAAAATCATCACTTTTTCGGGCAGACATCACCTTGTCAGGCACCTCTACATCATGCTACAATTCTACTGCCAATCACAAAGAGTGTGATAAGAACATGATCCAAGTTGACATCAAGGTCAACAAACTAGCCATAATGCCAACAACTTGATGTTTAATTTGGAATTAATGACTAACATTTAAAATAAATATTAATAACAAAAAAGTATTTATATAGGAGCCATCAATAAAATATTTCAGGTACCCTAAAATATTTAAAAATTAATTATATATAATATATAAAGAGAAATTGAAATAGAAAATTTATCATTACACTCATAAGTTCTCTCTAGATCCCAATATGAAGGAGATGTATAAGTGAATTCATTGTATTTAAAAAAAATATCAACAACAAAAAAGATATTTCAAATACAATATTTCCACACACACATTACAGTGAAAACATTTCAACTATGTGTTATTTAATATGAGGGAGGGAGATATATAGGTCCTTCCATAATAACGATGGTATTGACATGATGGATATGTGTAATTCATTTCATTCTCAACATCAAGTTCGATCTATCATGGGCAATGATCAACTCCGTCAAGGTGCAAACCTATTTTTAGAATGTAAAATTTGAGAAAAATGTCCTCATTTCAAGGAATTTGTTCCCATGGAACTCGTGATAAATCTAAGTTAAAATGAATTTACATTAGTTCAAACTCATATATTCTTTTCCAACTAAAAAACTATCAAATTAATAAGAAAAATAAATTTCTACCTATACAAATCAAAACAATAAATTATCTCCTAAATAAAAATCATTTATAAATTTAATAAAAAAACATTCCTGCATAGCCAAATTATAAAACAATTGATTCCTACCAATATCATTGTTTCTATATACTACTTACCATATTTTTTTATAAGAAAAACAAATAAAATGACGAGATTCCTATCGATACCCTTGGTTTTATCCTGCACCTAGACAGATTAAGGCTCAATATGTTTTTGTGGTCTCTTAATTTATTAGCCATCGAAAAGGGTCAAGAAACAATTTTTATTGAAGTTTGTATTTTAAAATTTGCATAATTAAGTATTTAATCTCTTTTAACCTATATTAAATAATATATAATTTAATTTGAGTACTTAAGAACATACATATTTTAACATACTATAAGAAATACAATTTTTACCTTTTTAATTATTTTTCTTTCCTATTTTTAAATATTTATTTATAAAATAAACAATTTTATATTTTCAATTATTTTATTTGATAGCTTGAGTGGGCCTAATGGTTAAGAGCATGTGTTTCCTCTTAAGAGGTCATAGGTTCAAAACCATGGGAGGGTAGAGTATATATGCCTTTGTAGAAATTGGATACTAATAATAATATCTATTTTAAATTAAATTGGATATTAAAATATTTGATTTATAGTTAATCTTGAAAATTTTAATTAACATATTTTTTAAAGAATTGTATATACATATTAAACACTAAATTATACATATTTTTCACACTAACAATTTCCAAGTCAATACAAGGGAAAAAACAAACTCTTACACTAAGAAAACAATAAATACACTTTTTCAAACTAGCTAAATAAAATGAAAAAATTCTTATATATTAAAAAAAAAAAAAAAAACAATTTCCTACATCCATACAAAAGAAACCAATAAATACCCTTTTCAAATTAGCCAAATGAAAAAAACAAAATCTTGGCTAACAAATGAAAATGGTGAATTCTTCCAATACAATTAGATTACTACACCTACAAAGGAAAACAATGAATACACTTTTCAAAGAAGAAATTCCTACTCCTACAAATGAGAACATTAAATCGTACAAAAATGGTGTGCAGAAAGGAACAGATCTTTATCATTTTAGGGGGTGAAGAAAGCACCTCTCAACCATGTTGGGTGTGGAGCATGATTGTTCAGAGGTCTTTGTTTCAGCCGGATGTATACCACAGGAAGTTTGTACACCCCTCCATGCGGGGGGGTGCCGGGGGGCCGATCCCCTCGGCTGGGGGGTCCAGGGGCCAACGGTCCCCCGGCAGGGGTTTCAGGGGCAGCACCCCCGAAGCTAAAAACAAATGTAAAATTGCCTTGTAAAAGTATAGTAATTTCTAGTTGATCTGGGCCGTTCATTAGGCAGATGATTTGATGGTAGAACTTATGTTTAGTTTAGGGTTTTTTGCCCTAGAAGGCAACCCCCTCTCTTTCTATGAGGGCAATGTATTTGAGGTGTGTAATAGATGTGTATTCTCCCAGAAAGAAACAGAGAGGTGAGACTGTGAGAGAAAACAGAGGATATTATAGCGGATCTGTTGTAGGTTGTGTCTCTTCATTTTGCTGGATAATAGAAAGGAAAGACTGGCTATTCGGGGTGGACGTAGCCCAAACTAGGTGAACCACATATATCTGTGTCTCTCTTGTTTTATGCGTTTTCTGTGTTTATATTTCTGCAATATTTTATGTGTTCTATTGCTCCGTAATATATAATTTTCTAACCAAATATATATATATATATATATATATATATATATATATATATATATATATATATATATATAGATATATATATATATATATATATATATTTCCCCTAAAAGTGAAGACCGTGAAATCCTACGGGTTCAGGAATGGAATTTGACGGGAAAATTGTTCGTCATGGGGTGAATTGCCGTCAAATACGGTTTCAAAATTTGCAAAAACATCAAGATCCTTCCTTGAAATTGAGAAGATAGGTTAGGGAGGTGTCAAAACCATCAAATTTAATGGGTGAATGTATTTTGAAATTTCAACCCTATACGGGTTGATATGAAAAGAACAAATTCGTACCCGTACATATGAAAATAATGAATTCCTACAGATACAACTGGCATTATTTAATGCATAACTAGGATGTTATATACTCTCAAAAATCTTCCAACATTGTAATCCATCTTTTGAAATCAATAAAAGAGAGAAGTTTCCAAATTGTCCTGGATGAGTTTATGTTATGTTATGTTATTTTAAATATTCTATGAGAGGAGAGGTTTAGCTGAGGTTCATTGGAGGTTCACCTAGGATTAAGGGACATTTTTCTCATATTGGGAGGAGGTCATTGAAGAGCATTATTGCATCAAGATCTAGAGGTTCGTGTATTCATCACAGAAGACATAAAAACTGCATAGCAAGCTTCATTTTTCTCCTTCGGAGGAAGCTTGTGTATTCATCACAGAAGACATAGAAACTACACAGAAAGCTTCAGTTTTCTCCTTCGGAGGAAGCCCTTGCTCCAAATTGGTATCAGAGCCAGTAACGTCTAGTCCATATGGGTATTTATCTTTTAAACTCTCTCAAAAGATAACATGGAACCAGGAAGAAGAATTGTTTCATTTAGAGAACTTCATAAAGAAGAAACACAAGAAAATAATTTTGATATGGAAAATATATTTCATAGTTCTTCATCTTCAATTGTTAGCTCTGCAGAAATAGAGTTAATAGAAAGTTAGCCATCAGCCAGATGGGGTCTCCCTTCCATAAGCCCATCAGAAGTCTATAGTTATTTATCTGTGTTTCACTTGAAAGTTATAACTAGAGTCACTGTTAAAGAATGTGTTTCTCAGATTTAAGAAAATGTTGAATCCATCCAAACCATTTCTCTTTTAGATACTAAAAAGATTAAGGAAGAATCCCGAAGACATGGTACTTCTTATCTACATCTTGGTTGTATCTGCGTGGGCATAAATTCCCTAACTCACAGAGGGCTTAATACATATGTGTTAGCTACTACCAGAAATAGATTGCTTGGGCATTTACCAGATACTACACCTTAAAAATAATATGCAATCCAGTGGCTACCTGGCCCTTTGCAGTCTTTGCCTTTGAATTCTCTAAAACAATATAGATTCAAAACTAATGAGTTCCTGCAATTTAGGTTTTTACCAGGGTTGTTAGGCCCTGATACGCAATATTTTCAAACTTGACTCTAAAAGAGAATTTCTTCGTGATGCAAGCAGATTGAACACAGACGTTCATAGATGTAAAGTAGGAAGACTATCTCAGACTAAAAACCCAAAATACTCTAACTCTTTAAATCTCAACTCTGCCCCAATGAGCCTTACTTCTCTCTTTTTATAGGATGAGAAGGGGACAAACATAAGACAATCGTACTGATATTCCCAGATGTGGATCAAATCACACCAAAAGTAGAGATTATTCCAAATCCTATGGAAAATATATTTACAACGTGGATATTTTTGTCGTAAAATCCCACGAAAATCGGTCACTATCAAAGTCAAGTGACAAGACATTATTGTACATTGTTGATGCTTTTCAGGAGAAGCCCACGATAACCCTTGGAGTCTTTTAAGTTATGTTCCTAATGGATTTGTATGAGGGAATCTACCATTATTATGGTGGTATGCCCCACTAGTCTCCCATGCTTTTGTATAAATCCTTCGAATAATCATTGGTTTCCAAAGGATAATATGATGGTTTAATTTGGTTAAGACTAACCAATGATGGTGTCCTCTCATGAAGTAGCCCAATATGTGATCATCAAATAATAATAATAAAAATTAGATCTGCAATAGTCTTACAGGGAAGGTGAAAACACTCCATGCACTCTTGGAAATCACTTTGAAAGTTTCTTTCAAACTACCTTGGATCCATAGAAGTCTTATTTATCCCATACCATCTCCACCATTCCTGTAACCAAGTTGGTTGTAACAGTAACTGTGTAATGAAGACAGGTCCAAATTTTAATAATGTATAACGTATTTCCGATCTTTCTTCTCTGAAAAAGAGATCCCACCAGAGATCTCTATAGCCTTGGAAATTATAGACAATGTCAGGAAATACAAGGCTCAGATCCTTTTGTGGCCACATTATTCTTGCAGGATGTTCAGGATATCTGGTTCTATTGATAATATAATACTTATGAAATTATTTGGTTCTATTTCTTCCCCCATTTCATATCAGACTGATATCATGAAAATTTTCCCTTAATGCTTCATCTGCAATATCAGAATACATCATTGAATTCCTATACACCATATCATGTATCCAAGTGTTGGACTTAGGGTAAATCTTTCTTTTTGGTATAAGGTGCTATAAGTCCTTTTGAGGTTGTATATTTGCATCCATTACTTTGGTGTTTCTTAATTTCCAAGTGGGTTTCTAGTTTTCAGCATAGATTGGCCACAGGATGTTGTCTGGGATATTTCTAAGTTCCTATTGTTGTGTTTTAAGGTCCCATTCATTGACAATAACCATTAGATGGTTTTCTTTTTTCAGATACGCCCGACTCAAAAAATCTGGTAGATCGTTTCTTTCTCCCTTTATATGCTTAACATCAAAATAAAAATTTGCAAACAAATATTACCATCTGGAAAACTTGGATTCTCTAGGCTTAATTTTGATGTCTTTTGTTAATACTTTCTTTAAAGTAGAAGCATCAGTCCTAAGAAGAAACCTTTTATGTATGAAGTTGATGTAAAATTTGTCTATACAATTCCATGCAGCTTTTACCTCTTTTTCAATTGTAGAATATTTTTTTTCTGCTTGGTTCCACTTGCCTAAAGCAAATTGTATAACTTGTTCCTCTCCTTATTTAGTTTTCTTGAGAATACCTCCCCATCCATTGTTGTTGGCGTCACTTTCTAAAATTTTTGGCAAATCTTCATATGCAAGGTAGAGAATAGGTAACATTTTTACCTTATATTTTATTTTTCTCATGGCATTGGTATGTTCTAAAGTCCAAGGTGCTGGATCTTTTTTCAATATTTGATTTAACAATTTTCTATCATGGGCACATCCTTCATAGAAATTGCTGACTTAGTTCAAACAACTTAGGAATCTCTACAATTGTGTTTTATTTGTGATCATATCTGGAAATTTATTAGCAAATTCAAGTGCATGATTTTGTAATGTGATTTGGCCATCCTCAATAGTATGTACTAGGAATTTGATCTTTGTTTGAAACAATTCCATTTTCTTCTTGCTTAGTGTGAGCCCACTTCTCTTGACTACCTATGTAAACTTATGTACATGTTTGAATTGTTCTTCTACAAATTTAGAGAAGATTAACACATCATCAATATATACAATGAGCCAATCAAAGTATGGCTTGAAAACCTAGTCCATCACCTTTTGAAATTTGGATGGTGCATGTTTTAGGCCAAAAGGCATGACATTCCAGTCATAATGACCCGTAGGAATGCTGAAGGCAATTTTGAATATATCTTGTTCTTTTACCACAACCTCCCAAAACCCAAATTTCATATCAAATTTGGAGAAACCCTTAGCTCCTATTATTTGGCTTATTAGGCTTCCTTTGTGGGGAATAGGATATGTATCATCTGCTAGTACAAAATTTAGAGGTTTGTAGTTTATGACTAATCTAGGAACTCCTCTAATATGTTCTGAATGTTTTTTTACATAGAACCCATAGCAGTTCCAGGGACTGCGAGATTCTATAATCAATCATGTTTTTAAGAGATATGAGATTTCATTTTGGCACAAAGTTCTGTATTCATTGTTCATGGGTATGGCTCGAATCTTGCACAATTTTCCATCATATTCTTCCTTGAAAGGTAATGAAACTTTGTGTTATTTTCTTGCCAGAAAGCATTTGGCTTTTCTGAACAACAATCCTTTTCTAATTGTTCTTTGAGCTCTGAAATTTTTTGTTGTACCTTTGGGGATTGTAGTTGTTCTTTTATTCAGAGAGAGGAATTGAAATAATTTAATTCTCCCAGTTTTCTTTATGTTAGATTAACTTCTTTCATAATCTGAACCATGGTGGACATTCTTGGTGTTGAAATAAAATGAAATTTGATGGTCTATAAAAAACCTTTGTTATCAGGGATGGATATAAAATAACCATCTTTGCCATTTCTTAATCTGACTTATCCATGTGGTTCAATAGAAGCAAGAAAAATATTTCCTAAAATAGAGTCAACAGGAATATTTCCTACTGCAAACTTCATTTTCATACAACCTTTTGAAAAACAATGAGTTGCACTGGAGACTTCATATTGAAAATCCTGTGTTCCTACCCCAGTGACTTGTCGATATGCAGGTGTCTAGTATTTGGTTGGGATCACTTTTTTGTTTAAAACATTGATGTACGGACCCGAATCTATTAATGTTCTGAGGGTGAAGTTTTCTCCTTGTATATTAACATTTAATAGTACATGGTGCTATTGATACCTAAGGGTCATAATCTTCATATTGCTAAATCATATGCCACTATTTTTCATATCTTCAAAAATCTCTACAATAGGATTTTCTGCTGGTTCTTTCCATTTTTCTTTTTCCATCGTGAAACTTTTGCTTTCAACTCAATTATTTCATTTTTTAAATGATGAATCTCATCACGAACTTCCCGTAAAGTCAAAGACTTTGGTTTTTTATGTTTTTGGTTTCTTTGAAAATATTTTGTGTTTTTCTCATAAGAAGCATCAACAAACAGTGCTTTATAAATATTACCTTTTAAGGTATTACCAAGATCTTTGTGTTTGATTTGTAAAAAAAATTCTAGAAGTTTTTGTTTCATTTCTCCGTCTGCAAGCATCTTGATGCCTGCCAGAATTTTTGATTCATCATCATCAATAGTGCGTGCCATACATACTTTCTCTTTGGCTGGTGCCTTTTCTGTTTCTGTTTCTGAGCTAAAATCTGAGTCTGCCTCAGAAGGGCTGCAGTTGCACTCATCAGTATCTGTGCAATTTCACTGGTGGAAATTCACCTGTTCTTCACTATGTTCAGACTCAGATAAACTCGAATCAGATGATTCTGATGAATTGCAACAATTTTGCTTCGTCAGGTGTACTTCATCCTTGAAGTGGATTCTAGGTCTTCTAGAGGCATATTCTTGTGTCTTTTTGCCTCTATTTGTCCTTGAATCTCTTCCCTGAGGACATTTGTTTGCAATATGTCCAATCTGTCCACATAACCAACAGATAATCATATTTTTCCTTTAAGACTTAAGATGGATATCTATGGGCTCATAATAGTGTGTTATGGGCACTATTTTATATGATCCTTTCTTGTGCCTATTTGAATTATGAGGATGACTTTTAGTAGATTGTTTATGACCTTTATTCTGAGATTTTCTGTGTTTTCTTCTTTGCACAATTGGATCATCAATAATCAATACATATTTACTATAGATGGATTTGTTGTCAGGTAGTTTGGACATCTTTTGTAAGGACTTATTAACTTTCATGCTGGTGCAAAGTCCTACCAAGGCTTTTGTTATGTTGTAATATATCTCTCCCCATGTATAGTTTTCAAAAGAATTTTGGAACACTTTTTGTTGTTGGATGTATTCAACAAATTTGGAGGGTAATGCTACTAAATATACTTGTTTCCACAGGTCATTCTGACTTTCTTTTACTTCGTAAATTCTTTGTGTCCAATCTCTATGGAAATCTTCATATTTGGACATTTTCTTACATTTAAGATTCATGAGGATTATCTCATGTTTATTTGCAATTTCTATTGTTGCTCCACACCAACATTCTAGGACGAAGGAGGTTAATGATCCAATCATATTATTTTGGGGGTCACCATTTTCATTGTGGATAACATCTCCGGCTTCATCCTTAACAAATTATGCTTCCATTTTTGCAAGTAATTTAGGGGAAGATTCTACTTCTTGCCATCTTTGTAAGGTACCTGTAAAGCACTGGATGAGAGTTTTGTAGGATTCAATTTCAGATTTTCCTCTCATACACATAAGCTTATATTCAGTGTACATCTAGTCAATCATTTTCTTGCTTTGACCAACACTCAAGCTGTCAATATTCCATTACTTATAAGATCCATACTGAAAGGTATGCATTTCTAGCATCTTTCCTTTTCCATTGAGGTCAGGAGATGGATATCTAGTGAATTGGGTAGACAGAGGTTCATATATAGGAAAAAGATGTTTTCCTGGGGATCTTGGCTCTTCTTCTTTGGTCATGGTCCCTGTGAAAAGAGAATAGGCTTCACTAAAAGATTCTTTGGTGCCAGTGTGTTGCTTTGGTTTTTCTTGGGGAAATAGAAATGGAAACATTTCTATAGGTTTTGGAGGCATGCTAAATGGGTACATGGTGGCTAAACAACATAGAGTCTGAGTAGAATCGAACTCACAATCTACCTTTTCCTCTATGCTTTTAATTTTTGTTGTTGATTCTCTGACAAAATTTTTTAATACAGAAACTGAAAAGTTGACAACATTGAAAGTTTTATTCACACTATGTACAATGATTGATAGTGAGTCAAAACATTCCTTCTATTCAAAAGTTTTTATTGTATTCATTTCTAGCCCTTTAATTGTTCTATTCGTCCAGTTTATTTGTTCACTGGCCTTCTGGATCCTTCGATCTATTCCTAGGGGTGAATTGTCTTTTAGTACTAAAGGAATGTCCTTGGCTGAGTTGCTAGATTCTCTTAGCATAATTCCCTTGTATGGAGGGAATTTGGTACTTGTTTCTACCTTGCTTCCATCACAAGCTGTCTAGAAATGTTTTTGTGCAGATGAAGTTTCTGCATCTTCCATATGTACTTTTGGTTGTTCCTTTAATTTTTTCAAGACATAAAAAGATATCCATGAGTTTGTCTCTTCCATGTACTTTTTCCATTCCATAGAAAGAGAATATTTTTCATCAATAGATGTGCTGAGACTAAATTCTCTGGATTCAGGATGTGTATAAAGATCCCAATTCAACATATTCTTCATTCATTCTTTATTAATCTTATGTTTTGGACACCCATCCATGAGGGAGAAGAATTTATATATTTATGGGTTTGATGGCTTCTTGTAGTCTGGTGGAATAGGATTTTTAATCCTTCAAGATGGAATGAGACTGTCTAGTATTTCAAGATATCCTAAGCCATATTTTGGCATCCCAGGTGGTCTCATCTTGCTAAAAATTTCAGTGAGACGGGGGTCTTCATTCTCTAGAGTGGGTAATTCATGAATCGTTAGGACAGTGTCACGAGGAAATGGAATGTCAGAGAATTTTGGATTTGGACATGAATTTGTAGTAACATTAGAAGGGGCCTCTCCAGTCCTAGAATTATGATTTTTGTAGAGAACCATATCTGCGAGAGATTGTAAGCAAACTATTGTTTGTAAAACATGACATTTTACTTCGAGAGTGGAAAAATGTAATAGCTGAGCGAGTTCAGGTAAATCAACATGTGAGTAGCTTATAGATGGAGTATTTACAGATGTGGAAGTAGAAGGCCGACATGAAATATGATCGGGGTTTATATGGTATTTTGTAGCTTGAGAAGCTTCTTGTATTGTTTTGCAATCCAAAGTAGATCTTTTAGGGAAGTACAGAGTAGCTTTACCTAGTCCTTCTTCTATCTGAGAAGTCGTGATGCTTTGAAATTTGGGAGACTGAGGTAGATCTACTACTCAATTTTTAGGAAAGATGAGATCTTCCCATTTGATGGTCTGGTGCTCAATATTTTTATTGTGAGCATCTATGATTACTAGGGTGTTGGATTTTGACTCTTCACTAGGTGTATGCAGAATGGCTAGATATAATGTGTTGGTGTTCCCGAAACACCCTCCAGTATGAACTGCAATTTTGTACTTTTTATTTTCATATCAAAACCACTAGTTTTGATTTTCAATTGGGGGATGTCCTTAATGTGTTCATCATACACATATATTGATTCATTAATTGGTGGTATCATGGCTCCTTTATCAAATGGTCCAATTGGAACTAGGGGCTTCCTCCAAAGGAGAAAAATGAAACTTGTTGTGCAGTTTCTATGTCTCCTGTGATGAGTACACAAGCTTCCTCCGAAGGAGAAAAATGAAGCTTGTTGTACGGGTTCGTATGTGTGTTTTATATGTCTTCTATGATGAATACACGAACCCATACACGAACCTCTATATCTTCATGTAATAAAAAGTCCCTTGATCCTCGGTGAACCTCCAACAAAACTTAGATGAACCTCTCCTCTCACAAAATATTTAAAATAGAATAACAGAACATAAACTCATCTGGATAATTTGGAAAACTTCTCTCTTTTATTGATTTCAAAAGATGGATTACAATGATGGAAGATTTTTGAGAAGTTTCAATTAGAGATACACTGCTTGGGAATTTACCAGATACTACACCTTAAAAATAAGATGCAATCCAGAGGCTACTTGGCCCTTTGCAGACTCTGCCTTTGAATTCTCTGAAACAATATAGATTCAAACATAATGAGTTCAGCCTCTTTAGGTTCTTACCAGGGTTGTTAAGCCCTGATATGGATGATTTTCAAACTTGTCTCTAAAAGAGACTTTCTCCGTGATGCAAGCAGATCACACATAGACATTCACAGATGCAAAGAAGGAAGACTATCTCAGACTAAAAACCCAAAAGACCCTAACTCTTCAACTCTCAACTCTGAATTCCCCAATGATCCTTATTTCTCTCTTTTTACAAGATGAGAATGGAACAAACATCAGACAATCGTACTGAGATTCAGAGATGTGGATAAAATCACACCAAAAGTCAGAGAAGTGCTACGAGTCTCGAAAAATCATTATTTTTACAAAGTAGTGATTATTGCGTATCCTACGGAAAAGATATTTACAATGTGGAGATTTTTGACGTCAAATCCCATGAAAATTGATCACTATCAAAGTCAAGTGACAATACATTACTGTACACTATGGATGCTTTTCAAGAGAAGCCCAAGAGAAACCTTGGAGTGTTTTAAGTTATGTTCCCAATGGATTTGTACCAGGGAATCTGCCATTATTACGATGGTATGCCCCACTAGTCTCCCATGCTTTTGTATAAATCCTTCGGACAGTCATTGGTTTCCCGAGGATAATCTGATGGTTTACTTTGGTTAAGACTAACCAATGATGGCGTTGTCTCATGAAGTGGCCCAATATGCGATCATCAGAAGAATTTTTTTTAGATCTGCAATAGTCTTACAGGGAAGGTGAAAACACTCCATGCCATTACACTCCATGCACTCCTCGCAATCACTTTGAAAGTCTCTTTCAAAGTATCTTGGATCCATAACATTCTAATTTATCCCATACCATCTCTACCATTCCTGTAACCAAGTTGCTTGTAACAGTAACTATGTAATGAAGACAAGTCCAAATTTTAATAATGTATAATGTATTTTTTATCTTTCTTCTCTAAATAAGAGATCCCACCAGAGATCTTTATAGCCTTGGAAATTATAGATAGTGTCAGGAAATACAAGGCTTGGATCCTTTTGTGGCCACATTATTCTTGCAGGATGTTTAGGATATCTAGTTCTATTGATAATATAATATTTATGAAATGTTTTGCTTCTATTTCTTCCCTCATTCCATATCATACTGATATCATGAAAAATTTCCCTTGATGCTTCATCTGAAAGATCAGAATAGATCATTGAATTCTTATACACCATATCATGTATCCAAGTGCTCGACTTAGGGTAAATATTTCTTTCTAGTACAAGGTGTTGTAAGTCCTTATAAGGTTGTATATTTGCATCCATTACTTTGGTGTTTCTTAATTGCCAAGTGGGTTTCCATTTTTCAGCATAGATTGGCCATGAGGTGTTGTCTGGGATATTTCTAAGTTCCTCTTGATGTGTTTTATGGTCCCGTTCAGTGACAATAACCATTAGATGGTTTTCTTTTTTCCAATACTCTCGACTCAAAAAATCTAGTAGAAAGTTTCTTTCTCCCTTTATATGCTCGACATAAAAATCAAAATTTGCAAACAAATCTTGCCATCTGGAAAAATTGGATTCTCTAGGATTTTTGATGTCCTTTTTTAATACTTTATTCAAAGCAGAAGCATCAGTCCTGAGAAGAAAACTTTTATGTATGAGGTTGATTTCAAATTTGTCTATTCAATTCCATGTAACTAATACCTCTTTTTCAGTTGTAGAATAGTTTTTTTCTTCTTGGTTCCACGTGCCTTAAGAAAAATGTACAACTTGTTCCTCTCCTTTTGTTTGCTTGAGAATACCTCCCCATCCAATGTTGTTGGCGTCACTTTTTACATTTTTTGGCAAATATTCATCTGCAAGGTAGAGAATAGGTAAAAACGAGCATTGTATCCTTGTTTAAATCATACTTACCTGTTGTCATCCTTTTGTAGCACATGGCATTCACTATACTTTGTCATCAACTGTATAACACAACAAATAATGGAAAGAGACATTTCGTCATTGGTTATGTGTTTCCCATGGCATTCATTAACCTTTATGTGGAGTACTGAAGTGACATTATAAGATAAAATCACCTCATTATCCTTTACACGGAGTACTATAGTGACATTATAAGATAAACTCACCCAAGCATGTTGAGATCATAAATTTTTATGGTTCTAACCTGCTACTTCAATCACCTTGAGACTCCATGTAGAATTTTTATGTAGATAATTGCTAACCTATTTTATCTGTGACCTTTTCCTATCAAGGTTCTACGAAATTTTTTCTTTAGGTATTGTGGAATTATTCTTTTTAAATAACAATATCTCTTTTATTTAAAATATATTTTTAAATATATAAATAAATTTAATCCAATGAAAATTTCCTGAAACTGTTTGATTATAAGTACTTCATATTTAGTGGTCTTAATAAGGTCAAATTTTGATTAAAAAATATCCAAAAAACACTCTAAAATATAAAACAATCAAACTACATATATACTAATCCTAGAAGCCTCCTATTCTTACATTTAATTTTCATTTATATGAATGACTAGTGTATTGTATCACTTGTTATTATTATTATTTTAAAATGTAAAGCAATCAGATTACATAGCCTCATCCTCAGACACCTCATATTCTTACATTTAATTTTCATTTATATGGATGACAAGTGTATTATTGTTAGGATATTCCGACACATAGGAAATAGTTAAGTATAACTTGGTCTAGTGTAGAGTTAGGTAAAGTGTGTTTCTTTACTATGTACTTTTGTAACTTGCAATCTGATGGTCACGATATGTTATAGACATTAGGTGATCTGACAGTTCATTCTCTCCTCGGTATTACTGACACTTGATCCGTGATTTAAAACCTGATTGGTCCGTGATCTCTATTTAAAGAGTATCAATGGTCATTTGTACGGCGACTGTTCATGAGAGAAGCTTATGTAAATTTTCTTTCTTTTATTAATAAATTGCCTGAAGTGGCCACGTTGGCTCAGGCCATGGACTGTTTCCCTCTTTGAGGGTTTTAACCACGTCAAGAATATTGGTGTATTGATTTGTGATATGTTTGTGAGCGTGTCCTTTGGTGTTCTATCTGAGGAACTTACCCTGTAAATTCCTACAATTATAAATCTTCATCACTAATTATTATTATTTCAAAATGTAAAACAATCAGACTACATATGCTCATCTCAAGAACCCTAGTATTCTTACATTTAATGTCCATTTATATCAATGACTAGAGTGTAGTGTGCAAATGAGGGTTTGTTTTTAAGTAATATTATTATTATTTTTAATTAGAACAAGAAATTTTAGAGAACGTGTCTTGAAGCTTCAAACCATAGAGTTGGGGAAAGAAATTGTTCATCAAATTATTGGACCTAAGAGTTTTTGGTGGACATGCTCATTTCTATAACCGAGTATGAGGGTGATGTGTAATTCAGTCCATTCTCAAAGTGGAAGTGACACATTTCCCTCTTAAAATAAAAATAAAATATTTTGTAAATAGAAAAGTCTATGTCTACTATAATAAAAAATAAAAAGTGAATATGATATGCATGTTTAGTTAGTTGTCCATATCATTTAATATAATTTCATGTAAAATATTTAGAAGTAAGAAAAATGTGTGAGTGAGATGTTTAAACCTTATACTTTTCAAAAAATTAAATGAACTATTTGAAAATATGTTAACTAATTTATGTCATATATTCATATATATATATATATATATATATATATATATATATATATATATATATATATACATATATATATATATATATTTAAATGACCAAGTTAACTTCAAGTTGATACTTTAAGAACATACATATTTTAACATACTATATGGAATATATTTTTTTTGCATTTTAATTACTTTTGTTTCTTATTTTTAAACACTTATTCATAAAACAAACAATTTTATATTTTAATTATTTTATTTTGTATATACTTTAAGTTAAATCAAGTATTAAAATATTTTATTTATAATTAACTTTGAAAATTTTAATTAATATATTTTTAAAGAATTGTATATACATATTAAACACTAAATTATAGATATCTTTCACGCTAACCATTTCCAAGTCAATACAATGGAAAAAACAAATTCTTACACTAAAAAACAATGAATACATTTTTCAAGCTAGCTAAATAAAAAGAACAAATTAAAAAAAAAAACAATTTCCTACATCCATACAAAAGAAACCAATGAATACACTTTTCAAATCAACCAAATGAAAAGAAAAAAATATCACCTTACAAATGAAAATGATGAACCCTACAAATACAATTGGATTCCTACACCTTAAATGAATACACTTTTCAGAGCAGTCTAATGAAAAGAAGAAATTCCTATTCTTATTGTACTTGAGTCTTCATCAGTTTCTTTATCCATTTTGAAATTTTGTATATCAAGCCTCATCACAACCATCCATATTGAGTTTTAGTTCCACTTGATTCCTTGAAGACTTAATTGCCTTACATTACTCAATCAATTTCATATTTATTATTACTGAAGTACTAGCCTTACATTGCCCACCATTGTACTAAACCAATTACATATTTGTAATCAATGAACTACTATCCATTATATTCACATATTGCATATACATCTACTGACATACATTGCTAACCATTGTACTCCATAATTTTTTAAAAGAGTAGTGTAGAAATTGAATATATTTTAAATAATATTACAACATGAACTCACATAACCTCAATATAATTTTGAATATTCATCATCATTTATTTATTTTAATAATATAATTTGGGCTAATATATTAATTAATTCATCCATATTTCTTACGGTATATGTCATCATTTCTCCAGCAAGGAACAATAAATTCATGAAATTAGTTATAGATAACTAAGAAAAATAAGACCAGCTCAATGAATCTCACTCGAACTTCCACCTTTCTCATTCTTACCAAGTTACTTATCGACCTTGGTTCATAGGCATCGGTGACATGAGAATAGATGCAAGGAATCAGACTCGTGTTTAGTGTTTAATGTTTCAATGTTTGAGACATCAAAAGATAAAAGTGTCAGTGATCTATTTTAAATTTCTAAAAGTCGTAGTCTAATGATTATGCTTTTTTGCCCTGAAAGTTATGGAAATTTTGGCCATATTTTGAAAATATATGGTAGGGATTTTTGTCAATCCAAGTAAAAGTTGTCAAATTTCATAATTTAGGTGCCCTCAAAGTTTTTGATGGTGTTGAATCCATTTTCACCATCAAAAACATGATTCAAACACTGCCTCCACAAGATTTTTTGAATTATTTTTGCCCAAGTTCAAGCTACTTTTTGCCATCCAGGAAATTCCTTTGCCTTTGTAGATGACTCCTTTCTAAAATACACTGACGGACATCAATGCCTAGGCCTTAGACCACTACATGTTGCAAAACACATTGGTTGCACCTCGACTGTGCATGTTTGACCACATGATATAATGTTATATTTTCAACTATGAAACAAAACTACTTTAGAGTCCATCTTCTTATTAGCTATCTTCCCAAGCACTTTCCTATTTCGTAGGATATTTATATTAACAGAAGAATCCACAACAAATTTGAAATAATATATTATGATATTTCATCAGACTTAACATAACTCACATAGTTAAACATATAGGTCACTTCACCAGAAATCTTTGCCACGTTCACCTACAACAACAATAATCATGCAAATGTATTTTGCAAAAGGTCTTCATAGAGATTATATAGATTATAGCTTTCAGCAGAAGAAATCACACGAGTGCTCTAAGAGCATACATAGTCTTGCTCAAAATTAGACCACAAGGCATGTGGAGACCAAACCTACACACCTAACCATTACACTTGTTACACCACATCCTTAGGACTATCTCCATCAAAATTATATATCAAAATACTTAAAAACTTAGCATAATATAATCAATAATGAAGCGGCTATGGAATGACAGATCTTCAGATCCTAAGTAGGCTCCAAATTTCATATGTAGGAAAATTTTTGGAGGGAGTTGATCAAAGTGTCAATAGGGTGGTAGGGTGGTACAAGGCAGGAAATTGGAGTCTCCTTCAGGTTGGAGCCTGAGAACACTTCAGGGGAGCAGGGTCATGCTAAAGTAGGGTGGAGCTTGTGCATGGTTTTATAGCATCCTTTTAGTTAGAGTTGATAAAATCAGGGCGTTGGAGCGTCCTTCCAGTTGGAGTTGGTGTTTCACATCAATTTTTCACACTTATAAAAACTATGCCAAATCCAAATATTTCATTATCCGATGAACTATTGTCATAAATCCCCTTGAAATATGGAAGAAATATCTTTCTATGGTGTATAAAATTTTTGGATTAAATACCTAAAAAACCCTAATTTTGGAGGACATGATCACGGTTATTCAATTTACAACATGCGATGATACATGTTGCAGAGTAAACATAGATCGATGTTGTCATAGTCTAACTCACAATAATATTCTTATAGAGGTAAAAAATAAAAAGTAAATGAAGCTTACTCTTCTAGAAGCCTCATAGTTGGTATTTAATCCGAAGTGGTTGAGATTGAGCTCAAGATCCATTTATCCTAGACCTCCTCCCTCCTATAGTGGATCCATCCCACTCATTGTGGATCTCTCTCCTCCCTTCATGGATCTTTCAACTTCCACTCCTTCCTATAAGTGCAATGCATTCAAAGAGATTTGGGTTGCCATTTTAGACTTCTGAACTATACCTACATGTTGTCCAAGTTTCCATTGGAGTCGTTGATTGCAAGGGCGAGGATTAAGGATCATTGCAAGGAGGCTTCCAACATCAAGGCCTGGTTGTAATTCTCCTTTTCTTCATTATTAATAAAAATACTTTTTTCTTTCCCATATACATTTTTCATAATGTTAATAGGATTCCTTGATCACTTACATAGTTTATGGTTTAACCATTAATGTGTTATATGCTTTGATTACTTATTGATCTCTATCTTTGCAGGTCTCTTCTTGTAGCATCAAGAGAGAAAGGTTGAAAGCTACAAAGGACAACAATGAGGATCATCATTAGGCATTTCAGAATAAGGTATGAGCTCTACATGCTACTTACATCTGTGATTCAATGTTAAATTAGGGAATGCTTTGATATGTTTGTTTCTTTGTTTCTAGCCTTAGTTTTTTAGTCTAGGGACATATGTCTTGTCCATAGGATAATATTTTTCAACCAAACAAATTTGTGACCATAATGGGGATTGATATGCTCTTCAAATTCTTTTTTTTTTTTTTTGGAGGGAACTCTCGCGATGGAGGCGACCATAATCATGGAGCAGCTCACTGAAGAGCAGATCTCTGAATTCAAGGAGGCTTTCAGCTTTTTTGACAAGGATGGGGACGCCGGCAAGATCGAGTCGGAGGAAGTTCGAAAACAGCGATTGGAGAAGCGCATGGAGGATCTCGGGCTGATAAAGCTCCGCGAAGGCATTCAGGCGGTGGCTTCTGCTTCCAAATCACAGACGCGGCAGGTGGTGAAACCCCGGCGAATGAAAGAAGAAGAAGGGTTGCTTCTGGAGCGGCGGTGTTCATCGCGTTTTTCACGTCTCCCCACTCCCTTTTACCGTGAAGTTGATGACTTTACGACCCAGATCTTGGAAGCTGTGGGCTTGGATTTCATAGATGAGAGTGAGGCTCTGATGCTGGCAGATAACCCTAGATCTGGCTTACAATCCAGTAAATCGGGGCCTGAATAAGGTTGATCCGACATTGTAGCTTTGTGGCTCAGGAGAACAACTTGGCTAGGGTTTCTGATCTTCTCAGCGACGCGGCAGTGCAATATCATGGGCAGCTAGAACAGCCAGAGCCCAGGCAACAGGTAACATCAACTTGCTTTCAGATTTTTCTTAAACCCCCTGTGGGGAAAACTAGTCTAGTATGGGTACATGCAGAAAGCACCATTATGCAGTTGAAACAACAAATATGGGCATTGATGGGATACCCTGTTCAGATCCAAAATTTGGTCAGTGGTAGGTGGTCCCTTTAGGATAGCAAAACCCTGAAAAACTATGATATTAGCCCAAAAACAACCATTTCTTTAAACCTAAGACTGAGAGGAGGGGCTCCGGCCCAGGGACATTCAAGCTCCTCAGGAGGAGACAAGGGGAAAAAGACAACATCTCAGCATCAACCCAAGGGAGGCTCCTCTTACAAAAACATATTACAGGGTAACAGAGATCCAGGGTCCCCTCCAGATCAAGGTGGATATACACCTAGGCCATACATAGTAGATCAGCTAGGGCAAACCCCAGCCCTCAACTTTGATTCTACAGGACTTGAAGATTTCGTTAAGTCATATGAAACGCAGGCCCTAATCTGCCGATTTAACAGTTTTTGGCCAAAGCCAATGGATCTATTTCACTGGATCTTCACCAATTGGACCATGGAATGTGATATACATTTATGCTCCAAGGGGTTTTTCATTGTTAAATTCGCATCCATGGAAGTCAGAGATACAATCATCAGTGCTGGGCCTTGGTTTTGGGGAACATCGGGTCTTTTTATGACCCCATGGTTTCCAGATTTTGATCCAAACAAAATGACTGTCTCCAAAATGCTGGTCTGGGTCCGCCTATATAACCTTCCCCTTCACTTTTGGAGTGAACGAGTTTTGGAAGGAATTGGGAACAACATAGGGAAATACATCAAAACAGATCTGGAAAGGACTGATGAGAGGATCTACACCTTTGCACGCATTTGCGTGGAAGTAGATCTAAGTAAAGGACTGCCGGAAAGTATAAGGCTGGTATACAAACAACAAAACTGGCTGCAAGGACTAGACTACGAAAACACTGCTTTCAGATGCAGGAACTGTAGGCTGACAAGACACTTGCAAAGTACATGCCCAGAAGCCAAGAAAGCAAACAGTAAAAAGAAGCAGAAAGGGAAGCAGAGGAAAGGATGGAAATTTCCCCCTCCTGACTCAGAGGATGATGAATCAGAAGCAGAGGAGGAAGTTACCCCCACAGAGAATTCTGAGCCTTCCCAAGGAAAGGAGACCCAAAAGGAAAACATATCAGCCAACAAGGTTTCACAACGCCATTCAAATCAGACAGAGAAGACAAGCGAGGATCTGAGTATGGGAGGGATCAAACGGCATCACCCCTCAGATACGTCAGACTCAGACAAGGATACAGCTCCACAGAAAGTAGAAACATAGATAGTCCTAGCTTCGATCGAGCCCACTCAAGGAGAGTGGCGCAAGGTCGAAAAGAAGAAGGGGAGAAAAACATGAGGTGTGAGTCCACTACTCACTACTGGGAACCAGTTTTTCTGTCCTTTCCTCCTTTCTTTTTTCTTTTCTTTCATTCTTTCTAAAATGCACGGTAGCCTCGCTACATTGCATTGTGTGCGAAAGCACTCGAGCCCAATGGGCAACTTATGGAAATGCTTCAATGCATATGCTTTGTGTAACTTTTCATTTTTTAAATAAAAGGTTACCACTTTTTTCCTGTGGAAAAAATTCTATTTTTTTTGAAAAATCAGTTTGTTTTATGAGTCTTTGGTCAACCTTCATTAATTATGTAAGCCTAGAATTATCAGATCTTCAGAGACTTTTTTAATTTTTTCTTAGTTTTTATGCCCATCATGACTTGCGGTGAGGGATAGGGTTTCGACATCACAATTTTTGTCTCAATAGATGTGACCATCGCATTGGTGTCTACTTGATCTTTAATCAATGTATTAATTTGGTTTTTGGGTTGATTGTCAGTATGTTGTAAATGATTTTTTTTCATTCATTTCATTTGATTGCTTCATTGTGAAATTTTCCATTGTTACACTTTTTTGATTTGGTTGCTTCGTTGACCTATTGAAGGAAAGAGTCATTATTGTAGATTATTAGGTATATTGGATCTTTCTTTCTTTGTCTACAATAATCATCTTCAAAATATTGTTGTTTGTGTTTTGGAAAAGTTTTATTAAATTATATAAAATATTGTTTTCACAAAAAGAAAAAAAAATGTGCTTGGATTGATTTGCATTGATTGTTTCATTCTTAAAATTCACACATTAGAGAGTTTGCTATGTTTTCTCTTACAAATTGATTCTTATATTGCATAAAGTGTTTGTTTTGAAAGTGTGCTTTTGGAATCATTTTGTTTTTGGTATAAAGAGATTTTTTGAAGGTGGGATCTTTGCATTGTTAAAAAGTGAAAGAAGATTTCTCCTTCCTGTAAATAGGAGTTCATTGAATCAAGATTTTGAATTATCATATTTGTTGCATTAGCACTTGGGTTTTCAAAATATCATCAGTTTCATCTTCATCAACCTTTTGAGTAAAAACATCCTAGAAAACAACACTAATCAAATAAATTAGACTTTTTATATTACTAGGGCTCATTACACCTAATTAGATCATTTGTAGGGCTTTGGAATAAGAGTGAGAGTTAAATTTCTAAAGTTGCAAACAAGTAGGGAGTAAATCCATTTATTATAGTTTGGCTCTGGGAATCTCATCTTACATGGGAGTTAGGCATGATATCATATTCAAACCAGTGAATTAATTGACCTTGCTTCATTGGTTACCATAGCGTGATTTGAATGCATTACAAATAGTACCAAAAAGTACATACGAATCACTTGAGAGGTCTACATCCTTACAAGGAATCTTTCGAAGGGATTGAGCTTTGTTACTCTACCCTTCCGTGTATGTCCAATCAAAGATAGTCCCCCCAGATCAAGTTCTTATACGTGGTAACCTTAGCGACATGTTGTAGCGGCTAAAAACACCCTCCAAAATTTTTCCTTCACTTCGTATTGGAGCCTACCTCTTCGAAGTCATCGTGGCTATCCTGCACTGATCAGATACTTGTATTTATTTGAGTTCATCTATCATTTCACAACTCAATGTGTTCAACTCACTTGTCCCATCAGTTAAACACAAGCACACCCAGCACTTGGTTCACATCCGGTCAACTGGTCGTTGGGAAAAATAGCGCAAACCTACTTGGTAGCTTGTCTTCCCCTCCAAAAATGCATAGAACAGACCAACAATTACCCTACACTTATAAATTTCATAGAGCAGGCCAGGAAGCCTTACTCTAGAAATTGCGCAGAGCAGGCCATATGACACTTCTCTCTAGAAATGCACAATTTCAATGAGTTGTACTTCCATCCATAATTGTGCAGAAACTTTCCTAGCTGCATTGCTCTTCAGAAATGCGTAGAGTAGCCCTGGTCAGCTGCACTATTCTCCAGAATTGTACATAACTGACCAGCTGTACTGCTCTTTGGAAATGCGCAGAGCAGGCCAGCATCACTTCTCAGGAAAATTGCACAGAGTTGGCCAGTCAGCCAAGGCTTCTCAGTCCAAAAACAACACAAAATTTTCCCTCACTGAATGACTGTCGCATGTGTCGGTAGGTTGTCTGGTTCCCTCTAGAACTGCATAATCCTTCCCTGCATGTCGGGCAACTTTTACTGAAAAAGGAAAAAGAAAAAAAGGAAAAATCATTCCTATATTTTAAGGATCTATTTTTAGTAGTAGGAGTTACATGCAAAATAGTTTTTAAAAACTTTCCATCAAGTGTCGTTTTTTCCTAGATTTGTGGCATGTGTGTCATAAACCTTAATTTCGACAAATATATTTAAAGGATGCCTCAGAGCTCATTCTTCACATTCGATATTGGAGCTCTGTCATTCCTGGGGCATATAGGAACCTTCAACACAGTCGGCATAGCTTTTCCATGTAAGTTTTGCTTTTCATGCCTTTTTCCACTTTTTCTGTCGCTTTTTAGTTTTCGTCTTGTATGAGCATTATTTGCTTAGTTTTAGTGAACGACTATTGGCATTTCAATGAATTTTAGCTTGTAGAGGTGGTGTTTCAAATTTGTCATTAACTTTCCTTAGCATCACATGCGTAACACTGTTTCTGCACTCACAGTCGTCGTTTCGGAGACTCGCTTCATAAACTTCTTGGTTTTGTCGTTTGATTGATTTGTCCACTTTCTTAAATCACATGCATGTTTATTTCACTGATATCTACACCAGTTTCACACACACATTCACTCCATGTTTTCGGGTTGCCATTGGGCAGATCCAGACTGCCTCAGCCCCGATCTTGTGTCTTCCAGCAAGCTCTACGCATTCCTAGCAGTCAAGGCTCTACCTTGCCTCCATGAACTACTCAGAGGCTGCCCAAACTGTCCCCGTGCTATGCTCTACACAATCCTAGGAGGTAGTGCTCAATCCTGCCCATTGGAACTGTAGAATGCGTAGTTCCAGCCAGCCACCCGGCCTAATTGTTCTGTGAATTGTGAAATTTCAATCAGCAATCAGCCTCCCTAGACTGCACATTATGTAGATCTAACCTGCAGTCAGCCTCACTGGCAGTTGGGACTGCGTAATGTGTAGTTCCAGCTGACAGTCTTCCAGCTTCCCAAAGTTAGTGTTGCACAATCTTGCCCAACAATCACCAGTTTGTTGCCCGAATGTTTCTCGAAGTTGTTTGATGTTTATGGATGACATTGTCTCGCCATGTGTGTCTCATCTATCTCTAGGTACCACATATTTTTGAGCGGCTTCTTAGAAGTATAGGTATCATGTCCTCCAAGAGAGGTTGATAAAAAGACACAGTTGAAAGTAGCATTTTGGACGTGGTTGAACAAGGGTCAATGAGCTTTCCCGTGTACACAGACACACACATGTTCATCGAGAAGGACATCAAGATCACATGGAAAGACATCAACACCACCTTCTCAGCCAGCTTTGAAGAGAATCTAGAGGATTGACAGGTCTATGTGAACATCCATAAGTCAGGACTATACAAGGTTGCATGCAGGTTTCCCATGTTTCCTTGCATAGATGTGATCCACTGGATTGTCTCACACACTGACCCTGAGACAATGATACTGAGTAGTGTCAATGGAGCAAGGATTTCTTCCTTCAGGACAGAGGATTATCAGGAGATATATCATTTGTCATTCCTAGTGATCACGATAGATGCACCATTCTACACTCCCAACAATAACGTGAAAACAAGAGACATCTTGAATCATTGGGTGATGGAGCCAACAAAGTTCAGGATGAAACCCAACCAGATATACAGAACAAAGATACTCAGGAGGGCATATCTATTCTCGGTCATCTTCGCATGTTGCTTGCATGGCCAAGGGAGTACATAAACCTTCCCACAGAGTTGGGTTTCTATGTTGGATCAGCTGGCAAGTGAAGGAAAACTGTTCAACTGGTCTGACATGTTGGCTCTCCAGTTGAAATTGCATATATCCAATGCTCGGAGTCCACCCAAGGATCAGCAAGAAAAGTTCTTCATGTACGCATACTTTCTCGATGCAATTTGTGCTTGTCAACAGTTTCCTAGCATGGGTTGGGGCATGGACACCTTCAGAGAGTGATGTCAACGTATATTGCAAGTTTCTCTTAGATTGTAGTTGTCGAGGAGTCATGGCTATAATACGTGACCATTTCATCGCCCCTCTGTACACAATGATCTTTGAAAAAGATTTGCCCTGCATGTCCCAGGCAGCAATGGAGACATTGCTGAACATTTCGAATTGGTATGCTTCACCCGAGGGAACCTTCATCAGGATGTACAACGTGGAGAAAGCTTTACATGTGTTGCCAAGGTTTTCCACTGACAATTTGGTCATGTAGGAGGTTGCATACCACATCTAGACAGGGTTATCAACTGGATTACATATGCAGAAGAAGGCACCATGGCCCATGATTCTTGTGCAAATTGGGTTGTAGGCGATTGGGAGTTTGAAAGAAGTAGATGTCGAGGTGGTAGATTTCAAGAAGTTTAAGCTTGGCACTAGGATTTTCAACCCATACGACCCACATGGTTTATGCAAGGACCACTATGCGAGAGTGTACTATCCTTGGATCCATGGGGTGTGTCATTGGCTAGAGGAAGACCCATGGATATATTGTTATAACTCCCGTAGGCTCAATGAACCGGTCAGCATTGCTATGAAGTGGCTAAGAGCACTTAATGTAGCAGTACCATAGGGAGCAACAACAAAAACAGTAGAAAACAACAAACTTGTGCAAGACAAAGGTAAGAGGAAGGTTTACGAAAGCACAGAGACGTAGCAAAGCTACAAGTTTAAGGAAGAACCACTTATGGAAACTATAGCTTTGGATATATATGCGAAGAGGTGACAATGTGATAGGAGGATCACGCAAAGAAAGAGAGAGAAGCAAAGGTTGGAAGATATAAAGAGGATGTTGCAGGAAGTCTAGCAAAAGCTCAAGGAAGAACAAGATATGCGCAGAAGAGAGAAGGAAGCGAAACATGAGCATGAATAGGAACAAGAACAGGAACAATAATAGGAACAGGAGGAAGTGTAAGGTACACAGACAGTGAAAACTGCACCAATACAGGTTGAAGACTCTGAACCAGCAGTAGATGAGGAACAGGGTGAGCAGCCGCAAGAATAGGAACTTGCTCCACAAGATGAATCGATAGTAGAACATATGGACATGGAGATGGAGTAGCTAGAATAGGATCAGGACATCGGCCTCATGCTAAAAGCAACTGAGGTCACCCCACAAGCTTCACTAGCTCTAACAGCAGAGCAAGTCCCGAGTGAACAAGGGGATACCATTCTCCTTGAGGACTGTCTAGGAACAGAGGTGTACAACATAGCCTTTGATGAGTCACAACATAGAGTTGTACAAGCACGTAATGCGTGCACCTCAGATGATCATGCATCACCTACGCAGTTGGAAGGCGCAGTGATTGTGTCAAATGTACAGAGACATCCAACTGCCTTGGTTGATGCTACAAAGGCTTATTCTGAAGCCACCAGCTCGAGTGTTAAGTTCTTGATAACATAAAATGAGCACATGGTTAAGAAGTTGCAAGCAGCTAGGTAGAGGGAGGAACAATAAACAAGATCTGTTAGAGCAAAAATGAAGATGGCCATACTTGCTAAAGTATTAGCTCTTGAGACAGTCACGTGGAGATTGTATGACAGGTTCGTCATTGTGCACAAGGAAGATGTCCACCTACATGGTCATCAGCAGCGCTGTGCCAAAATATTGTGAACACTCTTAGACATACATGCCGCAGTTGATCATGCACAGACATGGACAATGAGTTACAAGGGAGCCTTCCAACTCAAGTGTTGAGTACTTGATAGCATAAAATGAATGAATGGTTAAGGAGTTGCAAGCAGCTAGGCAGAGGGAGGAACAATCAATAGGAGCCGCCAGAGGAGAGTACTAAAATGGCTCTTGAGATAGTCACATGGAGATTGTATGATAGGTTCGTCACCGTGCACAAGGCAGTTGTCGACCTACATGGTCATCAGCAATGCTACACCAAGATAGTGCGAACACTCATAGGCATACATGCCATAGATGATCATGTATAGACATGGACAATGAGGTACAAGGGAGCCTCGCTTCACTTGCATAAGATGATGAAGCCACAGGTGGAGTTGGACAAAGCACACATCTGGAGTAAGATATGGAACTATGAGGAACTCGCGCCACAGGTCACTGGTATTGAGGCTTCGTATGCAAGTTTGTACAAGAGTTTGGATTTCGTGGTAAGAAAGTATGGCACCTTGTCAATTTGTATTCTCACCGAGGCCAAAGAGAAGAACCAAGTCAGACTAGAGCTCAGTGCCTACTTCAATTAGTTGATGCTCATGGCCACTAGCACAAATTTGCAATTCAGCGAAGATAACATGCGGATTGTACATCATCGGCCTGACCTTGCTCAGGACTAAGATGCGCATGTTATAGGATGATTTGGACTGAGGTTCCAAATCAGTATACCCGGAAGAAATGGAAGCAAGAGTTCATTTCCAGAAGGACATCATCAAAGAGTACGTGGACACCATTGCACATTATCAAGCATGGCATTAGTTCGTCATGGAGGATCACAGAGAGAAGGTTGATGAGATGGTCTTTCCATAGTCATCCGAGTCTCAGGGTTGTCTTGTCTTGCTGACTCAAGCCAATTTTGTCCCACATGGGTATATGTGGAAAATGTATCATTTTTTGTAAACATGATGTAAAATGAAATTCCAAGTGTCATTAGTGCAATACAAATAGTCATATGTAATGTAAAGAGTCATGAGGGTAGTCCAAGATTCACAAAGGGGAATGTCAAGGGTCACCCCACCCTTTATTATAAATAGAACCTCATAACTCATAGAACATGATTTTGGGAGCCAAGCTTTTGCTAGGAATTGCTTAGAGAGGGCTTGGAGAGTATTGTGACAAGCCTTGGCTTCTCCACAGTGCAGAGCGAGCACATCTCTTTGGAGGAGCAGGTGGTGTTGACTGTAACGTTCCACTATTGGGGCTAGTGGTTTTCATGGTTGTATCTATGGATGGAACTTTCACTTTATATAATATAACAGAGCCAATATGTTTCATGCATATGTTGCTATTGTAGTTCAACTATTCTGGCTACTTTAGCAATGTATGTATCTTTACTTATGCATTGATGTATGGACTATTCTTTATGTGATTGTATGAATCTTATTGAAGCATGTTGTTGGTTTAACTCATCACTTTGGATTGTCGCTATTATTCTTTCTAGCTTGTGATGTCATTCATCTCATGTGTTCCTTTTAGGTTGCCTACTATTAAATTCTTCTAGGGATACACTTCTTTTCCCATTCCGTGTGTTAGAACCTCCCCATGCATCTCTCCTGACTTGCTGCAAGGTCACACACCTACTTTTGACAAGGATATATTTCTTACCTTTGTGCATTATTATAGTCAAGGCATAGTTTTAATACCCACTACTGGGACTCCTACTCCAAATGGTCTAAGGTCAAGTAGGGACTTCTTACTGGGGAGATCCCCTAACATGTTGGCGAGTACAACAACGTCAACACTTCTGGCACTAGAAGGAGGGCCAGATGACAATCTGAGTCCTCATAATCTATTTTGAATATTCACACATCTATCATGTCTTATGTTACACTTCATCCTCTGAGATGTTTGGCTTATGGATATAACTTTGAAATACTAGAGGAGTTGTGGAATCCCTTGTCACATAACACATATGAAGGTGAAGGTGGAATAGATTGGGAGAGGCATAGTCTTTCTTTTTCCAATCTACATGAAAACCTCGAATTCAATGAGGATTATGTGATCTGCACGTTGTTTGCATTCACACTTTGTGGAAACCAATTGCAATGGCTTGTCACACTATCCAGAAAATATATTCACTCATTTGGTCACTTTGTTTTAGAGTTATGTCATGCTTCCATAACTTTTACCATCAAGCACTTAATAAAAAAATTCTCGGATTACGTAAATCCCCTGATGAATCTGTGGCGCAATTCTGGTATCAATTTCGTAATCTCGCATTTCAATTCCCAAAGGATGAAATGGATTGGAAATTTTTGAATGAAAGATTTCAATATCTTCTTCACATATCTAAGAATCCACATATCTTAGAATCATTCAAACTGACCCTAGCATACCTCGGTGTTAGAGCTGCTCAATCCAAGGTGGGCACGGTTGTTGTCACAAGTAACTGCCCATCCTCATCTCATCAAACAAATCTGGCACCGCAGTGTGAGGCGGGAGTAGGTGCACATGTAGTTATTGAAATGTCACATCCTCCCACCCCACCTACTCTTGATTTCTGCGTAGAATTGGATAACAAGGCTGTTGGTTGTCACGTGGACTTATTTCCACAACCTCTGTCCCTGCGTTCTGTTGGTCCTTCGGATTGTACTATGTTGTGTTCTCATGTTCTGGACTCCACACTTTTTGTTCATGGGGATCAATTTGTCAATGGAATTGGTGTTGAGCAGCCAACCTGTGCTATCATTTATGATGAGAATGTGTGGGAATCTGAAGAAGAACCCATGGTGAAGGATGATCTCCTTTTGTCTGCACCTCATTCACTTTTCCCTGACATATTCGGTGATTTTTCCATTGTTGATTTTCCATGTGAGAATACATTCACAAATGCATCTACTTTTGATCATTCAAAAAATACACTAGATGTCAGTTTTTCATTGCATAGTGGAGAG
Organism: Pinus tabuliformis; assembly: GCA_031772625.1. Taxonomy (NCBI): domain Eukaryota; kingdom Viridiplantae; phylum Streptophyta; class Pinopsida; order Pinales; family Pinaceae; genus Pinus; species Pinus tabuliformis. The sequence continues at coordinate 1,069,850,284 of CM062809.1, forward strand.
GACACATCTGTGTTTGCAAATCCACTCAATATTTCGTCTGTCATTTATGAAAACACAGAGGGTGAACATTCTTTCTTCTCATCAACCCCTTTGTACGATTCATTAGACCATGAGGATTTTGATGAGCATATCAATTTTTCTTATCGTGGTTGTCGTGATCTCTTTTCTCCTTCATTAGATCACGATGTTGATTCATTCGCTGTCGATCTCTCTAAGCCACCCATATTTGATGATCTACCTATTGATGAAGTGGAAACCCCACAATCTATCGAGGCACTGCAGCCTGAGATGATGGTTATGTCAGGTCCTCACTGTCTTGAGGGAGATTCCACTCCAGTTCAGAAAACTATTGAAACACCCAAGGCTCCTCATCACTCACTTGTTTGCATTGAAGATCAATCTAGTTCAGAGAACTTACATCCTCCACCTGAATCACATGATCCCATTGCTCATGCATTGGAGGAATCATACAAAACGATCACTCTTGCTAAGCATAAGATGTATTTAATTCTCATGTTTTCTCATTTGTCATGATAAAAAGAGTTTACATGTTTGTCATCTGCACACAATGTGAAGCATGACCATGACACATATGCAGAATGCTTGACTTGCGCTTTTGTTCTTTTCTTTTATGTGGATACTTTTAAACTCGGAGCGTGTTGGTATTCACTATTATATCTTTCTTGTTTGTTGGTTTACACGTTTATCTTTCTCATGCCATGCCTTCACTAACATGGGTCAACCAATGCATCGATGGTCGCATTGGAAATATCACTTCATGTGAAAAGGCCCATGCATTGTTTAGCTTAGGAGTAGGAGTAGTGTTTTCTTTCTTGTTTTTCTTTGTTTGCATGCTTTCTTTGTTTACTTTGTTTGCGTTGCTTGTTTCCTTGATTTGTTTTCTTGCTTTGCTTCATTTGCTTATGTCCTTTGCTTTCTGTTTTTTTTCTTGTTTTTCACCCATAGGTTTAGTTTCACACGAAATCGTGTGCAACTCTCAAGACAAGCAAGGTAAAGTACAAGAGGACTTGTACAACTTTTAACACTTGGTTATCTATTGTCCTCTCTCTTTATGAAAGAGCTTGTTGTCTTCAGTCAATGATACCCTGATGTAAAATACGTTCTGTTCAGAGTGAGTTTTGGTGAAAACAATGCTTGCACTTTAACTAGTACCTCCTACTCTAATCGGTTCTTTTGTGTTAACCCTTGTCGGCTTAGTCAAGTAGAGTAAGGTGAGGGGTGAAACCTTAACAAGTATTGTCAGAGGTATATATAAAACACTTCTCTGAAGGGATAACCTCTTCTGCTCTCAATAAGGCAGGATCCATCTTCCACCTCTGAAATAAATAAGTTCCTATGCACAGTTCTTTAAAAAATGAAAATTGAAAAATAAATAAGGCGAAAGAAGAGAAAGGCTTCCTGCGTAGAGAGGTGATGCAAGTAACTTTTTTGGGTACTGATCAGGCTGACTAGTAGCGGAGCGATGCTTGTGTCCCTACGTGGCTCTGTTGAGGTATTGTCTAGGCTTGCTGGTAGTAGAGAAACATCGAAGATGAAACTAAGACTCTGACATCTTTATTACTTGTGTACCAATATACCCCTCATCCCCAATCAAAACAATTGAATTGACTTGGCTTCGAATGTGTCCTGACTGATCAAGAGAATGGTAAGGGACTATATCTCTAACTCAAGCTTAGTGTTGAAGCTATGACAACCGAAGAATCAAACAACACTTCCGGAGGAGTTAGACTCGCTCTTCACGAACAAGGTCCATACAGAGAGCTAGATTTCCACCAATGTGTCTCCATTGTTGTAGCGGCTACAACCACATTCCAAAAGTTTTCCTTCACTGTGTTTTGGATCCTCCCTCCTTGAAGTCATCACAAATATCTTGCACTAATAAAGTACTTGTGATTATTTGAGTTCATCTGTCATTTTGCAACTTGTGTTCAACTCACTTGTCCTATCGGTCAACCACAAGCACACCCAGCACTTGGTTCACATCCGGTCAACTAGTTGTTGGGAAAAATTGCACAAACCTGGAGGGAAGCTTGCCTTCCCCTCCATAAATGTGCAAAGCAGCTTGGTGGTAGCCCTACACTCAGAAATTGTGTAGAGCAGGCCAGGCATCCTTGCTCTAGAAATTGAGAAGAGCAGGCCAACCGACACTGTTCTCCAGAAATGCACATGTTTCATCCAGCTGTACTAACATCCAAAATTGTGTAGAAACTGGCCCAGCTGCACTACTCTCTAGAAATGTGCAAAGTGGCCCAGACCAACTGTATTGTTCTCTAGAATTTCATAGAACTTGCTAGTTGCACTTCTCCCCAGAAATGCGCAGAGAATCCCAGCATCACCGCTCTAGAAAATTGCACAGAGTTGGCTAGTCAGCCAAGGCCTCTCAGTCCATAAACAATGCAGAAGCTTTCCCTCACTAGTTGTTCGTCGCATGTGTCGGTAGGTTGTCCAGTTCCATCTACAACTCTGCAATCCTTCCCTGCATGTCGGGCATATTTTCCCGAAAAATGAAAAAGAAAAAAGTGAAAAAGCATCCCTAGATTTTAGGGATCTATTTTTAGAAGCAAGAGTTACATGCAAAACATTTTTTAGAAACTTCCCGCGAAGTGTCGTGTTTTCCTCGATTTGTGGCATGTGTGTCATAAACCCTAATTTCACTAAATCTATTCAAATGGTGCCTCAAATTTCATTCTTCAAATTCGATCTTAGAGCTGTGGCATTCCCGAGGAATATAGGAACCTTTGACAGAGTCGACACATATTTTCTGGGTAAGTTTTTCTTTTCATGCCTTTTGCCACTTTTTCTGTCGCTTTTTAGTTTTCAGCTTGTATGAGGGTTATTTCATTGGTTTTAATGAACGACCATTGGTGTTTCGATGCATTTTAGGTTTTAGAAGTCTTGTTTCAATTTTTGCATTACTTTTTTGTAGCGTCGCACACATAACACTTTTTTTTCACTCACAGTCGTCATTTCAGCAACTCGCTTCATGAGCTTCTTGGTTTTGTCATTTGACTAATTTCTACACTTTCTTGAATTGCATGCATGCTTATTTCACTCAGATCTGCACCAGTTTCACACACACATTCACTCCTTCATGTTTTCAGTTTTTGTTTGGGCAGATCTAGCTATCTCAGCCTCGATCTTGTGTCTTCCAGCAAGCTCTGCGCATTCTTGGCAGTCAAGGCTCTACCTTTCCTAATGGAATTTTGTAGAGGTTGCTCACACTATCTCCAAGCTATGCTCTATGCAATCTTAGGAGGCAGTGCCCAGTCCTGCCCACTGGAACTACACAATGTGTAGTTCCAGCCAACAACCCAACTTGATTGTTCTGCGCATTACACAGTTTCAGTCAACAGTCAGCCTCCCTAGACTATGCATTGTGTAGATCTAGCCAGTAGTTAGCCTCAATGGTAGCTGGAACTACGTAATACACATTTCGAGCTGATAGTCTCCCAACTTTTGAAGTTAGTAATGCGCAATCTTTCCCAGAAGTCACCAGTTTGTTTCCTAAATGTTTCTCAAAGTTGTTTGATGTTTTTAGCTGACATTGTCTCACCATGAGTGTCTTCTCTATCTCTAGGTACCACGGGTTTTTGAGCAGCTTCTCAGCAGTACACGTATCATGGTTTCCAAGAGAGTTGGATCAAAAGACACAGTTAAAAGTAGTACTAGGGATGTGGTTGAACATGGGCCAATGAGCTTGCCCATGTACACGGACACACACATGTTCATCGAGAAGGATGTTAGGATCACATGGCAAGAAATCAACACCACCTTCTCAGGCAGCTTTGAGGAGAATCTGGAGGATTGACATGTCTATGTGAACATCCATAAGTCAAGACTATGCAAGGTTTCATGCACATTTCCCGTGTTCCCTTGCACAGATGTTATCCATTGGATTGTCTCACACAATGACCCTAAGACAATGATACTGAGCAGTGTCAGTGGAGCAAGGATTTCTTCCTTCAGGATGGAGGATTATCAAAAGATATATCATTTTCTGTTCCCAGTGAGCAAGATGGATGCACCGTTCTACACTCCCAATGATAACGCGAACATAAAAGACATCTTGAAGCATTGGGTGTAGGAGCCAGAAAAGTTCATGATGACACCTGTTGGTTTGAGGGGGCTTGACCCAGGTTCAGCTTTAGTTAGCTAAACAAATCCTTACTCTACTGGCCCTTTCGACATCAACCCACGGAGCGCAGACTGAAGTCTCACCCGAAGTAGTATGGGGGGATGCTAGAACCAAGTTTCTGCACACTTGAAATGGTTGTGATGTTGGTTTATTCCATCTATACTTGCCTTCACGTAGGTTGTTTAGCCCTTTGTTCCACCCTTCAGTACCTTTGCGAAAGGGTACAATCACCTTTCGTGCAACCCTAACCAAGTGTTGAGGTACTTTCGCACTGCTAGGGCAGTGAACTGCGATATCTCCCAAACTAGGCTAAGTGTGTTACTTATCTTATTAACCAGTCTTAGTTAGCTTCACGTAAACAAATGTTCTTACTTGCATTCACTTAACCAACACATTTACATACATTCACACATCATATAAGCATTATAAGTAAAATTCATACCCAACACAACAAGATGCATAAACAGGAAATAAAGATGCAGAAATTGTAGAATACTTCTCTTTATTGATAATTCCGGACAATTACAGACTTGACCCACCCTATGCACTCAGCTGCAGGGGTCCACACACTCAGCTGCAGACTTCTACTCTAGGCCTCTGCGCACTCAGCTGCAGAGCCTCTACCTATGCTATGACCCAAAACTTAGACTTCCTACTCTAAGCTATGACTTTAGTACATGTTCGATGTCTTTATTCCCCTTCAAACTACTTAGAGCTTAGATCTATTTATACAATCCCATGGTCCGCAGACCATGGGTAGATCTTTTACAGCCAACATTACATTTTCAAAATAAGGGCGGACAACCCTATGACTCTTTAACACCTACCCGCTCCGCGACCACAAAATGTGGAGTCTTTACACTTGAATTACAAAATTTGACCAAAATATGGGCTTTTAGCCCCAAAACTTCCCTTGGGCGATCCCGCGCCCAACATGCCCCCACAGAATAAGTAAAATAAGTTGGATTCCAGTGATACGACATCACACATCTCTTATGCAAATTTTGGTCCCGGCAACGGAACAATTTGTTGGCTTGAGGGGGCCTAACCCAGGTTCAGCGTAGTTAGCCAAATAAATCCCTACACTACTGGCCCTTTCAGCATCAGCCCGCAAAGTGCAGACTGAAGTCTCACCCGAAGCAGTATGGGGGGATGCTGGAACCAAGTTTCTACACCCTTGAGATGGTTGTGATGTCGGTTTATTTCGGCTATACCTACCTTCGCGCAGGTTCCTTAGCCCTCTGTTCCACCCTTTAATACCTTCGTGATAGGGTAAAATCGGCTTTTGTGCAACCCTAACCAGGGGATAAGGTAATCTCACGCTATTAGGGCAGTGAACTGCGATATCTCCCAAACTAGGATAAGTGTCTTACTTATCTTATTAACTGGTCTTAGTTAGCTTCGGATAAACAGATGTTCCTAATTGTGTTTACTTTACCAACACATTTACATAAATTCATGCATCATATAAGAATTATAAGTGAATTTCATACCCAACACAACAAGATGCATAAAACGGAAATAAATACGCATAATTGTAGAATAGTTCTCTTTATTGATAATTCTAGAAAACTACAGACTTGACCCGCCCTGCACACTCTGTGATATAGGATTAAATACACGGTGTATGGAGAATGAAGAAACCCTCAAGGGTCTTCTCGGAACCCTTGGCAGACTGTAATATTATCTGCAGTTGTCACAAAGCTACATGCATGTCCATACTCAATAACTAACTATCAAAGCAAAACAGATTCATTACGTCAAGCCTCCGTGTAGATTTGTTGGAGAGCACAATGCAGCTAGGTGGAAGTCCCCTGAGTTGGCTCCAGATCAATTCCTGCACATAGAAGAGACAAGAATAATCACAGCATAAAATCTTGACAATTAATGCATGAATATACAAAAGACATCTAGTTACACATAACTAAGCTACTCATGCTAAAAGGTATTGGACAAACAACTAAATGAATGAAAGTACCAACACCACGAAGTAGACAATACAACTGCAGTTCTATATTAATGTCGGAAGAGTGATTACAACCATTTGTTACATCAGCGTTCCTTTACCCCTCCAGCTCCTCTCTCTCTCTCTCCCTTCTTACCAACTTCTTATGCTTAGATTTGAGACTATGCTTGACAATCAAGTAAGATATCCTTTCAAATGATCTGACCTCCATCACAATAGCCCTAGCTTTGCTTATGTAGCATTCAATATTAGGGTTGCCAAGTTTCTCCATGAGTTTCCTTAGGTAAAAGCAATGATGTTGCCATGATTTTGAGCTCTTTCCCTTTTCCTCCTTCATTAGGATTAGAAATCCCACAAATAGGTCGAACTTTGATGTTTCCTTGCTTTTCTGAGTAGATTTAGGAGAGAATATAGAGATATTTCTGAGTCAATTTGATCCTTTGACCTTTAGATCCTCATTAGGATTCCCTAACGCTGTCCTCGAACTAACAAGTAGAGTTAGTGGGGTCACTAACGCTCCCTTAGGCTTACAGAGAAGCTCTGTAAAGCATGTTGCTAGTGTATAGGCAGCGTTAGCATGGAAACAAGGCCTGTGAATTTGTTTATTGCTTCAACCATCATTTCTTTCCCCTCTGAGCTAATGAGGAGGTCATTTTGTTGTATATCATATTCCCCCTAAAGTGTGAGATTAGAGGCTGCGATGATGGCTGAAATACTTTACTTAACTGTTATTTTTCTTCTTCGACAAAAAGAGAGAGACCATAGGAGCTTCGGGCGATACGAGAAACCTAATACAACACATATATATAAAACAACTAAAATCATGTCCTAAGTTGGGAATTCCCACGCTCAATAGGTATGTCAGAGTGATTTTCTCATAAAAGAGATATGACGATGCTGGCCAACGATAAGCTCAATGGGGATCCAGTGTCATAATATGATCATTCTGATGAGCTGTCTCCAAAAAACAATATACGCAACTTGGGAGAGGAAACAAGGCTGAGTGATGCAAGCCTCTACCCAAGGTCTTGATTTCTGCTTCATTGAACAGCATAGATCGATGCATGTGAATATATGCGTTGATGTCGAACATGCATGAAATCATTTGATTACTAGTCAATAATGGAGGCCGTTAACAGATGCAAGGAAGGCCACCAATAATGGTGATGGTCTCCAAGATGCACAGTACGCCACCAATAATGGTGATGGTCTCCAAGATGCACAGTACAATCTAGCGAGTGAGAAATTTTTTTTTTCGTCGAACACTCATAGAATCACTTAACGAGGAGACAATAATGAGAACCCCTAATCAAACACAAGGAGACCTGCCACTAATGTCTACAAGTACCAAGGCACTGAATGTGTTTCTGGGTTGTCTTCCTAGATAGAGTGTTGAAGTCGATAGGAAGATACCTGTTGAAAGGTAGGCAATAATGTATCCTACATCAATTGACACGAAACGGGACAAGAATGTTTTGTTTTTTGAGGAATCTTTGAGTATTGGGTCAAAACATCGGAGGGCATGATGAAAGGATATGCTTGATGGGTTGATGGAGGAAAAGAAAGGTTAACCCTTGAACAATAGAAGGCATGAAAATGGTTTTAACCATCCAGCACTAGAATCATGAACACCAAAGAGTGTTAGGATACAGAGATGCGAGAACATCAAGGTATTTAGGCTAAACTCATAGGATGGTAGGATTCGTATTGAGAGTCTATCACAAGGAAGGTTTATCTGTGGGAGTGCCATGTTCAAGGGAACGACTGCTACCAAACCACGCTTTCTAATACTGAATACAGTTGTATTGTCCACTTTCCCCGTCTGATTAGTTTAGTGAGTCTAGACGGGTAAACTCATCGATCTTTTCATATTTTAAGAGTTTGAAAAGGACCACAAAAAGAGTGACTCTATGCCCTATCTAATTAGTTTAATGAGTCCAGACATGCAAACTCGTCGATCTTTTCATGTTTTAAGAGTCTGAAAAGGATCATGAAGAGAGCGACTCTATGCCTTGTCTGTGTAATTTAATGAGTCTAGACGAGACAACTCGGTGGTCTTTTCATATTTAGAGAGTCTGAAAAGATTGTAAAGAATGACTCTAGGGTGGTCCCTTTGTCATAGTTTTTAATCGGGTGCGACAAAAGTTTAATAATATACCCGGATCAGTTACTTTTCCATTAGTTAATCTATTGACTCTGGACAAAGAGAAACCTATGTTCAATAGATGCTGAACTAATTTTGTTACGAGTACAAGGAGACAGACTAAACTCAATTTTTATTGTGAATTTTTAATGAGTCACACGATGACAAACTCAATACCTTCATCAAATTTTAACGATTCAAATGAAGAAAACTCAAAGTATCTTTTTCAGTTTAGTGAGCAAGGAAAAAGAGGTAAAATAACTACTCATTCCTTCTTTGTAGATTTAACGAGCCCGAGGAAGGGGAAAAACTTAGGGATTTTTCGATTTAAGAGCGAGAAATGGTCCCAAAAAAGAAAGTGCTCTTGTTGTTGCCATATATTTTTAACGAGCCCGGTGACAAAAACTTAGGATTTTTTAGTTTAATGAGTGAGAAAAGTACCTAAAAGAATGCTCAGGTCATCTTTATAAGATTTTAACGAGCCTAAAGAAAAAACTCAGGATTTTTTCAGTTTTATGAGCGAGAAAAAAGAACCTAAAAAGAATGCTCTAATGATATTTTTTCAGTTTAATGAGCTAGAAAAAGAGCGAAAAAGAGTTGCTCAGACCGTCGTCGTATGTGTTTAATGAGTCCAACGATGAAAAAATCAGGGATTTTTCGGTTTTTAGAGCAAGAAAACATCCCATAAAATAACATGCTTATATCTTCTTTGTAGTAGTTTAATGAGCCCAAAGAAGGAGACTCAAGGTTTTTCGTATTAACAAGGAAGAAAAATACCATAAAAAGAAAGCTCACTCTTCTTCATGGTAGTTTAACGAGCCCGAAGAAGGAGACTCGAGGATTTTTCAGATTAACAAGAAAGAAAAATACCATAAAAAGAATGCTCGATACTTCTTGATCTCATGCTTGACAGTAGAAGGGTCTATGCCATGCATTTCCTCATAAGACCAAGGGAAAACATCGTAGAATTCCTTAAAAAGGCAAGTGAAGCTTGCAATTTCCTCAAGCTTGCAATCTGCTCCAACCTAGATGTTTTCCATGATGCCTGTCATGATAGAAATACTGATGATCAATGTCTTTGAAGTATTGCCCATGTTTCCTTCAAGGTCCAAAGTTTGGATAGTCGTATATGGTGAAGAAACGATTTCTGGTGTGTCAGGTGATAGGATTTGATGAGGCATCATGTCCAAATCAGATATCAAAACATGATGGTGCGAGTACTCCCAAGGTCACTCTTCTATACTCATGATTTCTCTAATAGGTTCATCCATAGGTAGGACTTGATTGAGTGGATCGAAAGAAGGAGTAGTTATGGAAGGGGCAGTGGTATCATTGGCCATAACCAAAGTGACTAGAGATTCGGATGTAGATTGAATGGCTTGGTAGGCCAATTCAGCTAGTGACAACGACATTTGTTCTCTGTAAGTGTCAATGTCTAAAGGAGTCGGTAGGATCCATGGATTGGTTGGTTCATGAGGAATGGATGAAAGCATATTGACCATCTGTGGAACCTTTAGCGGCTGAAGAGGGAAACAACCCATTATGGAAGAAGCCTTGAGTAGACTAGTACCGATACTTACGTAAGAGTCAGGTACACCACCTACTAGGGGTACAGAGCCACTTGGTAATGGGGAATAATAAGGGGTGCAAATGGATAGCTGGTCCACTGTGACTACCTTTCCATCCAATGGAAATAGGATGATGTGAAAGACAGTAGACACAATGGCCATCATGGCATAAGTCCAACTGCGACCCAGCAAGAGATTATAGTCGAGCTTTTTATCTACGACTTCGATGTCCACCGTTACCATTTTCCCATACAAGGTGATGGGATAGCTAGCTAGGTAACCTTTTGGAATGAAAGTGTGGCCGTCAAAATCTTTAAGGGAATTCGATGGTGGGGATAGGGTTGGAGAACCCAAAGCGAGCCAACATGAAGCCGACATGACGTAGGTAGAAGAACTTTCATCGATGACAGTTCTATGTATACCTTTACCTTTCGAAAAGATTTTCACCTGAAATGTAAGCTGGTGGGAAAGGGGAGGTTAGCACTTTTCCATGTCGAAAATTGCAAGCATGGATTCCTGTGGGTTGATACCACCAATGGCCAAAAGAAAAGCTTTCCTTTATGCTGGACATGTTTGTAATACTTCGAAAATTGACATAGCCAATGGCGCTTGCGCCAAATCTTTTACAATGCTATAGTTTTGGGCGGCACATGCAGATGTATTGTGAGTTGTGCGTCGAAGTGCCCCTTTAGGGGGGCGAATCACAAGATCAGCAACTGGCCTTTCGATATGAATATCGTTAGGCAATGTTGGGCTTTGACTTGAGGAAGGTTCCTCTGCATGAGCAAAATGAGCTCCATAAGATTTGGCTCTGGTTTGTAGATCTACCATTTCAAAGGTGTAAATAGTAGAGGGTCCTTCACCAGCTTAAGGATGTTGCGAACCACCATTGCCCCCTTGTGAGGGTTAGAGTTGGTTTGCAATAAGGTGTTGCTGCTGCTGAGAAGGAAAGGGATTATTCAGGACAACGGGGGTCCTACCAATATCCTTTTTAGCAATGAAATATGTGCATTCCTAAAGATGTGGGCAGCGATAGGTCATGTGGTCTTCAGCACAGATTTTGCAAGGGAATCTAGCAGGTTTATCCTTTCCATTGTGAGGAGGCGCAGTAGCCTTCTGCTTTGGGTTTTTCTGCTTTGTTGACTGTTCCTTAGAAGGAGCGGTCTTTTTCTTATTCTTCTTGTTCTTACCACCGGGTTTTTGCATAGACTGCATAGAGTTTATCATGGTGGTAAGAAGAGCAGCCGATTTGGTAGAGGGGTCCACTGACATCTGGGCAATGTGACTGCTGAGTTGTTTTATAGCAGCCCTAGAGATTGCGTTGATAATCCCATCAGCATGCCCTCCAGGTTGTTGAGTAGCGGGAGCATTAGAGTTGTGAGGGACATTGGGGATTACATCATAAAGAGTGCCATACTGCGAATATATCAGATCTAAGTGATGGGCACGATGTATGGATTGGTCTTCTGTGACTACACCGCCTAAGGTGACATCCTTAGCGATTTGGGGGAGTAGAGACTTACAGAACCAATCCACTAAGAGATAGTGTGGGAGGGGAGCTTTGACTAACCTCTGCTTACATCTCCATTCATGTATATGATCAGAGATGTGGGTGGTGGTATCCTAATGTAATGAAGTGAGGAGTTCTATCCCAGTTTCATAGCGGATGGGTAGCTGGAAGTGCTTTAAGAATTCCATCGCTAGAGCGTCAAAGGTACTGACTGATGCCCATGGTAACTCGATGTACCACTTGGCTACGTTGCCAGTATGGGTATGGGAAAAATGATGTAACTGGATACTATCATCCACCATGGAGTTAGAAACACACCCAAGATGATAGGTGGTGACATGGGTACCCAGATCCTCCCATTGTTTCCCTTCCAACTTAGGGATGTCTATTGGTATTTTATGCAGGATTGGCGACCAGAGTAAGTTATGATAGATGGGGTCATTTGTAAGTTTGTACAAGTCGGAGATATCAATCGTTGCCAAGAAAAGCAGAGTGTGTGATGCCCCCGAATTGGACCAAGGCAATGACATATGACTTGAGGATCCTCGCAATCCTCCCATCGTTTGATTCCCAATATTATACAAAGGTTGTGTGGTATATTAGTTGCCTTGGGGTATGGTATTGTAATGTGAATTTCCATAGGGATTGTTAGGCTGGGGTATAGAATTACCCCCAGGATAAGGAGTGCCCCACTTGACTCATTTGAGGTTGTGAGTAGGGTGCCCCCATGGATTGGTTGGGACCTTCTTGAGGATTCCCGCCTGCCATAGAACTGACCATATGTCCTTGAATGGAATAAGGAGTGCTCATGTCAATCAGTGACTAACCATGCATGCTTGAAAATGGAGGGGGAACTGTTACATTCCCAGCCGATATACGCATATTGGGAGTGCCCCTAGATACTTGAATCTGGGGGTTAGAACTATACAATGGGTGCCAACCATATTGTTGGTTGAAGGGACCTATGCTAACTGTGCTATATTGAGCGTTATAAGGAGCGTTGTATGTAGCACTTGTCGAAGGTATAGAATTTGACACTAAAGGGGTGGAAGTCGGAATAAACTAGGTTCCACTCATGGAGGGTGTCATGTTAGGGTTTGTACCTGGTGGTGAGTTCCAGTATTTTAGCAATACTTCTGCAACTCCTGGGTTTCCCTTCTTTACTTTTATCAACCCGGTAGTTCGTAACAAACTTGGAAGCATCAGTGCTGTATGCACAAGTACTAGCTCTTGCCGCAGCTGTCACTTGGTCAGCTGGCACAAGTCTGCTAGGAGCTTAAGCCAACTTCTATGAGCTCTGAGAAGAAGCTTTTTAACTGATGGATGAAAGCTAACTCAAAGAAGGCTGATCTACTTGCAGAAGGAAACTGGAAAGCTGAAAGGAAACATAAACCCTAGCAAACCCTAATTTTACCAGCTAGCCCTACTGATGCAAGAAAGAGGATGCAAGCTACTGAAAGAGATGCCATTGACTTCTAGGAAGGTAAATACATGTATCTAAGCTACTTCTATAGTAACATCTGAAAAAAACATCTTTTTGTATTTTTGAATAAGTTGCCAGAATTATCATGCATGCGATTTGACTGTTTTTGACTGTGCAGAGGTGGATTGGTGAGAGGAAATTCTTGGAGAAGGTCGGGAAGGTTCAGAGAGGGCATAAGGGGTCCCTAAGACCCTTCCAAAGAGTTTCACAGAGTTTGGCTATCAAGAAACCTCATTCGTGAGCCTCTACAGGAAGTTTACAGGGGTTCTACAGGATGTCTCTAATTTTCTATAGGTTGTTCAGAAATGGGATTTTGGAGGATGGATGGAGGGAGAAAGGTGAAGGAGTGAGTATGGAGGTAGGATAAGGGTTTGAGGTGGTCCAGGACTTGGTGGATGGAGCTGAGGAAAGATGTAGATGGCTGCATTTGTTCAAGGAGGACTGAAGCAATGTTGCACAAAAATTAGGGTTATGTGAGAAAATGGAAAACGTGAGGTAAGAGTCTGTGTTAGGGGATGGAGCAGATGGGATTGGTGGAGTATGGGCAGATAGAGAAGTGGTACAGGTGCTCTGCAAGTTGTTTTTCCAACTGAACCAACGAAGACTTGTAAAATCTGAGACCTAGTTACGTTGACCTAATCTGATCTAGCTAACAGTAAAGAGAATGAACAGAAGTTTTATTCACAAGGAAACCATGTATATTAACGATGAAACGAAGCATTCGAGAATCTAAACATATAAACAACTTCTGCAAACGAAAACCAAACACTAATGATTGCATGGCAAAGCAAAGTCAGTGTTTTTTTCGGCAGCAAGGTCACCTTGATCCCAGCTCCTGATCCCACTAAGGGAGAGGTGAAATCAGAGGTGCTTGATGGCCTTTTTCTGGAGATTTTCCCTGTCAATAACCTATCAACTCAATCTGAACATCAAAAGTCTTTCTAATCATCAACAATGACCTAGTTAATCAGCAAGATTTAATCTACTTAACAGAAATGATTTTGCAAATACATAAAGAACAAATAACAATACACAAAGGAGGCCTTGGCACTCGGGTTGGGCCCAACCCCAAGAAATTCTAGCTCCTATAAAGAACTCAGATCTGATGCCAAGTAAAGCTGTTTCTCATTACTCAAAAATAATCATCACAAGAAAGTTATACAGCAGTAGCTACAAGAAAACAAGCTGAGAAAAGGATAGCACTATAGTGCAAATACCAACAGTTCCAAAAGTAAACTACGAAGGCTGAGGCCTTCCTATTTATACACTACGAGGGGCCTATCAGCCCCCCTAAATTCAAGGGACTTGGCTGTTCCAACTGCTAGTAAACAGTCACTCTTCCCAAAGCTGCTCGACTGCCTTTAGGATTCGTTTTGGTGGCCTGTTGAGCTCAGAGTTGAGGGTGGAGATTTCGAGGAAGGGCCATTTAATGCAAGAGACAACCTCCCTACGAATCCTCACCTCAAGCTTGGTTGTCACCTGGCCCATAATTGCTTGGTTTTGCTCCAAAATTTGTCCAAAAAACCTGAAATAACCACGTATTAGCCTCCTTGGTAGAGTGACCACCCTTATTTGTTCAAATAACATAAACATACTAAAAAACATGCATAATCTATGAAAAATGGAGGATTGAACAAGGACAATTAGGCAAAATGAGCCCAATAAGTTACCCAATTCGGGGCTCATCATCACCCCCCTGCTAAATGGGTTGCTCATCCTCTGAGCAACTAGTCCAGCTCATCATCCTTTATGGCTTTGATCGCCTCCCTCACATCGCAAGCCTCTGTAGTGATATCTTCTTCCCAGTCGTGGAATCCTACTTTCCTTTCCACTTCCTCCCATTGTCTACCTTCCTCCTCTTCCTTAACTCCTTCTAGGAATCCCAAAAGCAAAGGAGGACTGAATTTTAGGCCAATCCAATTGGCCTGCAGTTTCTGCATCAACTGTTTGTAGAGAGGTACCCTTGACAAGGCTCATCCTGGTGGGAGAGTGGTATTCCTTTATCTTCAAGCTGTGAGGTAGTGTGTTCCACCGCGTTGTGCAGGCATGCATCCAGTTTTCTCCCAACAGTCTCTCCATGTCCTCAAAGTGGGCAATAGCTTGAGCCTATTGCTCAATGTATTCCGGTAGATCCTGAGGGCTATTGGCCAAGTGCTGGTGGGCGCTTATCACTGCTGAGGGGTCATCCGGCTCTGCTCTGATCATTAGTGGCTCACTGAGTTCTTTGCCTATGATACTGTGGACCTCTGCTGCTCTCTTCTCCTCATGACTCATCCAAGAGGCCATGGCCATAAGTTGGACTTCTCCTATCACAGTGTTGGGATCCCATGCATTCATATTCAGAAGGGCGAAGTTGTGCAAGTAGAACTCTAATAATTTGGCCCTATCCTCTGATGAACTACTGCCACATAGAGCTGCAAATTGATGATAATTTTGGAATGGGGTGATGCCCCTTTTGGCCAAGGTGTTGATCTGAAACTGTAACCACTGATCCTTGAGGTATAGGGCATAGGATTTGGCAAGCTGCCTACACTACAGAGCTTCCATTGCCCAGCTGGCCATGCAGGCCAGTTGGGCCTCCTTTTCTTGTACCTGCTGTTTCAGAGACTGTATCTCCAGGCCTGCTTGCAATTCTTTTTCCTGTAGCTATCGATTCAGTGTCTCAATTTCAGCCTGCATCCCTTCCCTTCTCTGCTGTTCATCAGGGGTATCTTTGGCTGTTGTGGGCTCCTCCTGTTGCTATTGTTCTCCCAATATGTGAGGCCTGTCTTCCTTCCTCTGTCCCTGTAACTGTAGCTGCTGTCTAAGCAGCTCATTTTCTTCCTGTAGCTTGACCCGCTGGCTGCTCTCCACATGTCGTACCATAGCCAATTCCCTTCTTTCCTCTTTGAGTTGTTCCTCCAGAGGACCTATATCTGCCACACCCTTGGACTTAGCGATCTTCATCCAAGTGTGGGTCCTCACTCTCTCTTCTTCTAGTGCAAGGAAAAGTGGCACTGTGAATTTTTGAGGAATGATCTTTCCGGCCTCTAAGAAGTTATAGTAGGAGCCCAAGCTGGGCTGGGGGCTAGGTTCCACAATTTTCTCCACCTTTTCTTCCTCCTGTGGTGATTTAGCTGCCTCACCTTCCATTTCTTCGGTCTCCTTTAGCCTAGCCAGTGTTTCCTGTAGAATAGTCTCAGCATCCTGTAGAGAGGCCTTTGTGTCCAACATTTTCATTCTTTCTCTCCAGGTGGATGTCTTCGGGCTTCCCCGTTCATAAGTGATGGATGCCTTGGAGGGAGACCTCTCCTTTTGTGTAGCTGGGGTGTCCACAATCGTGATTGGTTCTTTTGATGGTGGCTGGGGTCTGCTAGTCTTTATCCTCACGCTCCTTCTTGCCTTAAAATACATGGAAGGCTCCCTCTTCCGCTTCCCTTTCTACTTTGGAGATGTGCTTAGGGTGGCCAGCACAGATGCTACCTCCCTGGCTAAAATCTCAGGCGATTTTTCCTTTTGTTGCCCTTTTTCTAGACTTCCTGTAGAAAGTCTTGTGCTGACTGTTTTCTGGCTTCCTGTAGAAACGGTTTTCTGGCTTCTTGTAGAAACGGTCTTCTGGCTTCCTGTAGAAATGGTTTTCACTGTTTTAGCCTGCTTGGCTGGGGGTGCCTTCTCTTTTAATTTTGTTGTGGTTGCCTTGGGTGTGCCCTCACTTTCTTGGACTTTTTCAGTCCTCTCTGCCCTGATTTGCAATTGTTTCTCCCTTGGTGTTTGTGCCTTTATTCCACCCACAGTTTTGGCCTCAGCAGCTTGGCCTTTCCCTCGTTCCTCTTCTTGTTCCTTCTGTGGTGGTCTGTCCTGGGTTTCCTTACCCTTAGCTTTCTCTTCTGCCTCAATATGCTCCCTTTCCTCACTGTTGGATGAAGTGAGTTCCTCGGCCAGAATCCAGATATCATCATCCTTGGACATATTGTGAAAAATCTCCCAGGAGAGAGGGACAGTATAGGTATGGAGGGAATCTTCCACTAGAAGCTTGATAAGCCCATGATGGGCCAGCTGGTCCGGTGTCCCTTCCTTCAATTTTGTGCCACACTCAATTAATGATTGTAGGAGGAAATAGGGGATGCTTAACTTTTGTTCTGTGGGTAAATCCATCTTATGTCTGAGTTCAGTTAGCAACCGGAAGTGATAACCATATACAATACTGAACCGCCCCTCACAGGTAATGTATTTCATGATCTGAAGGCTGACCTCGCTCCAAAATGGATGTAGGCTGGCTCTCTGGACCCCATTGTTATCCTCTGAAAGTTGTTCCTCTGGTAGGAAGAATTCCTTTTTTGCTTTTTGGCCCAATGCCCTCTCCTCTTTGCTCCAGGGTATCCCCAATGGCAGATCAGTGACTCAACTAATGAGTTGTGGGGTAAGCTTTAAGGTCAACCCTCTAAAATTTACGGTGGCCAGTATCTTGGATTTAGGCTGCAGGGACATTAAGAACTCTTCTGTTACCTCATCGTCATGACCTTGAATTCTGTCACAGAAGGTCATCCAATTGGCACGGGTAAATAGGTCTACCACCTCGGGAGTTTCTCACAATTTCTTGGAATCCGAGGGTTCCTTTCTGATAAACCATCCTAGCATGGTGAGAATGCTCTATTTTGGCTTGTGCTCTGATCAGAAGGGGAATTCTGTGTGTGGTCTCCTCCTTTGATTCTCAGGACAAGGTTTCTCAGATGTTTGTATTTCACTTTGCACCAATTCCCTGGTTATAATGTTGTTGCTGCCCAAAACTCGACTGTCAAAAGGGAATTAGGCTCCCACAGACAGAGTGCAGAGCTTAATTTTCATCCCCAACCACATAAAAGTCACATTCTTTTTGCACAGGTTAGCCCTCATAGTGGTTTATAGGAGGAATTTCTTAACAGGAACTGTGGAGGAGAATTTGGCACAGAACCAACCGAAAAATTCCATGTATCACATAGGAAAACTACTATTCTTGACCCACAGGCAGACTTGCTTCTAATTCTCCTACTCCAGACAGTTTAATTCACCACCTTTCGAAATATCATGCATGGGAATGGTGTTTTCGAGCCTACCTCTCTTCGAAACTCCAATTTCGACGCAGAAAGTCCAGGTTTCTCTGCTCCGGAGGCTATGCCGCATTTCCTGTAGAGCTCCTTCCTGTAGAGAGCTTTGCCAGCTTCTGGAGGGTGTCACGGTGCTTCTAAACGAGCCTGGGACGCGGGAGGATTTTGAAACAGGTCGAGAAGCTCGGGCTAACAAACTGCAGAGGAGGAGGACGCGTACTTTGCTGAAAACGGTTGCAAGTGTAAATGATAGCGGTTCATCGTGAGTTCTTCGGCTGAGCAATTTGAATTACGGCACAATTCATGGTGAGGGGGTGATGTGTCCAGGCCGATCCGTTAGCCAACGTCATGGCCATCATTCCTCGGCGTGTCTCTGACCGCCATTTCCTTTCTCTGCCATTAACCGCCGCCATTACTGCCAATCCGCTGATTCTCCCCGACTGGACACTTCCCACGTGTCGGCTGCACGTCTCTTTGGCGTAACCGAGCTCATTCGGATCCCACGAGGCCATTCGACTGACTGTGGGTGGCCAGTTGACTGGCCACCGAATTCGTTCAATCCGCACCATTTCACAGACATGCAGTTTTCAGAGTATAGTCTATGCAATTTGACGAATAAGGTTAGACACTTACCTGTGTGGTCGTGGACGTGTTCTGCAGGCTTCGGGATGTGGAACGATGGCTTTTCTCACTGCTGCTTCGTGCACAGGCGCTGGAACTCCTTCTTTCATTGGCTGATGCTATATGCAAGGCTTCGGGACCCGATCCTCTGGTTGTAAATGCTGCATGCACAAGCTCCGTCTGATTTCAGCTATTGAGGAGGTGTTCACGTCCAAGCAGAGCTTGTTACATGTCCCCTGTGTCGATTTCAGCTGCTATTGACTCCATAGTATGTGCTCCAGACGGATCAGCTGCTACAGGATTCCTGCAGGACATCCTGTAGCTGCTTCTCCTCCTGGATGCATGCTGAAACGAGCAAGGTTGTATTCACGGATGAAGGGCCCTGATGGAGCTTTGACAGGTAGAGTGTGCGAGCCTTTGTGTGCTTGATTTTTCACTTGGGAAAAAAAGATTCAATCTGAGGAAAACATGACTCTTTGTATGACTGTGCAGGAATACATAGCTAGATTGTTGCAATGGTGGTGGAAAGAGATGAAACCGGTGATGGATGGAAGAGAGGGGTGGCTGCAGGCCTCATCAACAGACTTCAACCTTTAAATCCCTTTCCAGAATCGATTTTGGCCTGCCCGAAGGCTCTACAAGATGTTTCCTGTAGAAATGCAGAAATTCCTGTAGAAAGCCCCAAAACTTCCTATAGAAATCTCAAAACTTCCTGTAGGAGGTTGAATCTCGACCCGAATGTGTTCAAATCCTGGAAAAAGTGAGTGGCCATGGAGGGAGTGTCTGTGAGGATGTTTGGTAGCTTGGTACGGACCCCCGTCCTCGTTTTGTGTGACCTTCTTTATCTGCACTGTATTCCCTGCAACCTGCAATAATTCCAGAGATTAGACCTGTTTCTTTTTTTTTTTCTCTTTTTTCTTTTTTTTTTTTCTCTTTTTTTCTTTTTGAGAGACAGCAGGGGTGCCTCCATGAGGTTTTCACCCCCACTATCTGCCCTGGGCGCCTCAGAGAGGTTTTCACCCAAGGATCTTTTTTATTCCATTTCTTTATTTTCTGAGAGACAGCTGGGGCGCCTCCATGAGGTTTTCACCCTCACTGTCTACCCTGGGTGCCTCAGAGAGGTTTTCACCCAGGGATCTTTTTATTCCCTTTTTTTTTATGATCAAGGTGTGGCCGGAATAGAGGCAGAACCTTGCTCTACTACCAGCACTGATTTTTCCACAGTTTCAATGAACTCCTACCTCGAAAGGGGTTTCTTGTAGATTTTCAATCGATGCCCATTGACAAGCATGGGGATGGCTTCTTCATCAATGGTCCTGATAAGGACTGAACCATTGTCATTGCATTTCTCCACTGTATATGGTCCTAACCATCTTGTCCTCAGCTTTCCTTTGAAATCCTTGTATCTTGAGTCATACAGTAGCGCCCAATCTCCTAGCTGGAATTGCTTTTCATTAAGGTGCCGGTCATGCCATATCTTCCTCTGGAGTTGAACTACTTCTGAGTGGAGGAGGGCCTGCATTTTGTGTTCATCTAATCCATTCAGCTGCAATAATCTTTCACGTTGAGCATGGCTAAGATCTAGGTCCAGCTGAGCTGCCACCCTCAATGTGTTGTACTCGAACTCTATGGACAACAAAGCTTTCTTCCCGTAGACCAGCTCATAAGGTGTGAAACCTGTTGTAGTCTTCCAAGTGGTGTTGTAGGCCCAGGTGGCCTCAACCAGGCAATCTGCCCAATCCTTTCTGCTGCTGCTCACCACCTTAGTCAAAATCCCTTCCAATGCTCTATTAGTGACTTCCACCTGCCCATTTGCTTGAGGATGATATGGGGTGGAAGTCCTGTGCTTGATCTTGTGATGAGCGAGCAAGTCTTCAATCAGGTTGGAGGTGAATTGGTGTCCTTGATTGGTGACTAACTCTCTTGGGTAGCCAAACTTGTAGAAGATATTTTCCCTTAAAAACTCAGCCACCTTTTCTTCTGTTGCTGCTTTGATTGCCTTTGTTTCTGCCCACTTGGTCAGATAGTCGGTGCACACAATGATGTAAGACATTTGCTTTGAAGGAGGGTTGATAGGACCCACAAAATCCATGCCCCACTTCTCAAATGGCTCGAAGGTCACTTGAGGTTGGAGAGGCATTTCATCCCTTGGAGTTGGTTTCCCCATCCTCTGACATCGGTCACACTGGCTGATGTATCTTCTGACATCTTGATGAAGAGTAGGCCAATAGTAGCCTGCCTGTAGAATTTTGAAGGCAGTCCTTTTTGCTGCAAAGTGGCCTCCACAAGGTCCGTCATGACAGGTTAGGAGGATGTCAAAGACTTCCTCCTCCCTAACACACTGCCTCAATATTTGATCTGGGCCAAGTTTAAACAGGTTGCCCCGATCCAAGTGAATGGGGCACTCTTCCTTACGATTCTGCTCTTCTCCTTTGAGGATAGATGCGGAGGGAACTGTGCTAAGACCAAGTAATTTTCTATATCAGCAAACCATGGAGAGAGTACTGAGATAGCAAACAGATGTTCATCTGGCATCTGGTCATCCACTGTTCCTTCTTCACCTGCAGGCAAATCCAATCTAGACAAGAAGTCAGCAACAACATTTTCCTTACCTGGCTTGTCGAAAATAGTCAAATCAAATTGCTGCAACAAAAGTAACCATCTAATGATACGAGCATTTACATCAGGCTTATTCATTAAATATCTAATCGCAGCATGATCAGTGTGTACAAATGTTTGATAACCAGTGATGTAGTGTCTGAACTTGTTTAGGGAATGGACTACAGCCAGGAACTCTTTCTCGGTTACAGTATAGTTCATTTCTGCCTTGGACAGGTTTTTGCTGACGAAGTATATGGCATATGGTAGTTTCTCCTCAACTTGTCCTAAGGCTGCCCCTATGGCTTTGTTCGAGGCATCAGTGTGGATGTGGAAAGGTAGGGCCCATTTTGGACCTCTCAAGATCGTGGCGGACACTAGCTTATCTTTCAACTCATCCAGAGCCCCTTGACAGTCGTTAGTCCATTTAAACTCAACATCTTTCCCTAAGAGGCCAAACAATGGCGAGGCTATCTTACTGAAATCTTTAATGAATCTTCGATAATATCCTGCTAAGCCTAGGAAACTCCGAACATCTCCTTTTGAGGAGGTGGGACCTTTTGGATGATAGCAATCTTATTAGGATCCACCTGTAATCCTTGCCGAGAAATGGTATGACCTAGCACGGTCCCTTCAGTCATCAGGAATTCACATTTTTCGGGACTGAGGAACAGGTTCATCTCAATGCACTTGGTTAGAAATTTTCCCAGATTAGTCAATGCCTCTTGGAAGTTGGACCCATAAGGAGTAAAGTCATCCATATAGATTTCTACCGAATCATGGACCAACTCGGAAAATATGCTCAATACTGCTCTCTGGAAAGTGGCAGGAGCGTTGCATAGCCCAAAGGGAAGGACTCAGTAGGCAAAGGTACCCCATGGACAAGTGAAGGTGGTTTTATCTTGGTCCTCCGGGCTTATTTGGATCTGATTATACCCACTGAACCCATCTAGGAAAGAGAAGAACTTCTTCCCTGCCAGTCCATCCAACACTTGATCTATGAAAGGCAAAGGGAAATGGTCTTTCTTGGTGGCTTTGTTAAGTTCTCGGTAATCTACACAGATTCTCCACTTCCCGTTCTTCTTGGGCACAAGCACTAGAGGTGAGACCCACTCACTATCGGAGATAGGGTACATGAATCCTGCATCCAACAATTTTTGCAATTCTTATTTGACAATATCTTTAAGGGCTGGATTCATTCTCCTCTAAGGCTGCCTGACTGGTTTACAATCTTCTTTAATGTAAATGTGATGGGTACAGACCGAAGGATGGACTCCTTTCATCTCCTTATAGCTCCAAGCGAAAGCATCTAAATGATTGTTTAGTAAGCTACACAGCTCCTTCTCCTGGGAAGGAGATAGGGAGGAGCTGATCTTTAAAGTTCTTTTGGGACCAAACTCCACATTCTTAACTCTGGGAGAGGTCGGATCAGTCACACAGAGGTCCACTAAGGTGCTGGCTTGGGTATCTTCCACCAATTCCTCTAAGGACAGTGCACTGGGAGGTGGATTTTGAATCAAAGTCTCAATCAGATCATCCTCGGTTTGAGGGCCTCCCCTAGTGGTTTCTACTGTGCACAATGGTGCAGAGTAGACCTCATCCTCATCTCCTTCTTCCAACCAGAGTGGTAAGTCATGTTCTAGCAGAGGTTGGGCAGGAGGGTATAGGACTAGCTGCTTGGACATAGGCCCATTCTTGATGGTCATGCTTCCAGCTCGGCAACTGATGTAAGCATCCGCAGTGGCTAACCAAGGCCTTCCCAAAATGAGGGGGTATCTAGTGAGCTTTGCCTTTGGCTGAAGGACCAAGAAGTCCGCAGGGTACTCCCAAGAGTCAACAGAGACCAAGACATCTTCCACAATCCCTTCGGGAGTCATGGTGGAGCGATCTGCCAACTGCAGGACTGTCGAGGTCTTCCTTAAGGAACTCTGAAGTTTGAGTTTAAGCATGGTGTCCCTAGTCATCACATTAATGGCAACCCCTAGATCGATCAAGGTATGGGGGATTATAGTGCCATTGATGTGGACATCAACTACAGGACTCCCAGGGTCCAAATACTTTGGACAGATTACTTGCCCCAACATTAGATCGGACAGTTGTCCTATGACATTGATAGTCGGGGCATCTCTCTTTCGCCTACCTGGGTGCCTGAAACACTTCTCCTTAATCAATTTGTTGTATATCGGTACATCTTTGATGGCCTGGAGAAGTGGTATTTTCACACACAACTGTTTAAGTTCTCCCAGAAGTTCAGTCTCCTCTGGGTTTGGTTGCGTGGTTACTGTTAGTCACTCAGGAAAGGGTGGAATGGCTTTGGGTTCACTTTCCTGTTTCTCCTCCTCGTCCTCTGGGGGAGGAGGCTGGCGATCTGGAAGGGTCTTACCGGATCAAAGGTTGATCTCCTGGATCTCCACTGCATAAGTAGGGCATGTTGTCTCCCTAGTGTATACCTACTGGGCCTGTCAGTTGTTGGGGTTCGGGTTCGGTTGAGCAGGCATCTGGGGTGGTCTTGGAGGAGCAGGAGGTAATGGTTGTGGCTGAGTCGGTGGTGGAGGCAGAATGGCGGGAGGAGAGTTGTATTAGGGCCTCCACCCCGGTTGAGGTGCATTCCACTGAGGTTGCGGCTGGACATGTGAGTGAAACGAATGAGCAGTGGGTTGAGTATGGTATTGAGGTGGATAAGACCACGGAGGAGGTGTGGACCAGGAAGGATGAGAAGGGGGACCCCAAAGAGGGCATGTGAGCAGATTGGTTGGGGCTATAATAAGCCTGGGATGTCCCTTGCATCCCCTGCTGGTAAGGTCTGGGCCCATGCGGCCTCCTTTGGTTGAGGAAGTAGAGAGGTTCAGTGGGTGCCTCAGTCCCTTGGTACATGGCTTTAAATCTGGGTAAGGTTGGGCATTGGTTTGTGGGGTGGTTTTCCTCACAAACGAAACATACCTCTACTGAGTGCAATGGACACTCATTCTTAGGGTGCTTCCTTGTACATCTAGGACAAAAAATGGCCAAAGCCCTCTCAGCTTCCTCTTTCTTTTGTTGGATTCGGAAGGTATCGAGTTGCATGGCAATGGTCTGTCTCATCTCACTTTTGAGGTCTTCCATCTGATTAGCAAACTCATGCTTGGAGAAGGTAGTACTAGCTGAAAGTGGATTCCCCCTACCTCTTTTCCGGGCTGCCCTAGAGTGGTTTCTAAACACAGTCTTTATGTCCTCATAAGGTAGTTGGTAGATGTCTCCTCCAGCTAGCATGTGAAGGGTATCTAGAAGGTCTTCAGGGACTCCTCGGAGCAGAACCAGCTTTAGAGATTCAGGGTCAAGTGTGCACCTGGCCCGTTTATAGCTAAGTTGGAACCTTTCCTCGT
Organism: Pinus tabuliformis; assembly: GCA_031772625.1. NCBI lineage: Eukaryota > Viridiplantae > Streptophyta > Pinopsida > Pinales > Pinaceae > Pinus > Pinus tabuliformis. The sequence continues at coordinate 1,069,874,754 of CM062809.1, forward strand.
AGTCTTCTAAAGACTCATCATTTCCCATGGTCATACGAAAGATTTCTCCCTTTGTTTCCTTTGACCTACAGTAGTCCCGGTATTTGTTGTTAAAGGCTTGCTGCATCTGAGCCCAAGTGGTGATACTGTTTCCAGGTAACCCCATGAACCAGCGTAATGCTGCATCCTTGAGGGTAGAGGGAAAGAGTTTCAACTTTTGCTCGTCTTCTGCATAGTCATAAGTTCGACAAAGGACAACAAACTCAAACATGAAGGTATTAGGGTCTTCGGTGGTCAATCCATGGAAATGAGGTAAGGCTGAGGGACTTATGTTCTTCATCTTCATGTCCCCGTTGGTCTCTCGGATGGGGAAGGTACCTTCTATTCTCTCATCATTGTCTCTACCGTTTCTGTTTTCAGCCATGGTCTCAAAAGGAATGTTTTCTTTCTCTTCTTCTGTTATAGGATCTTCGTATATCTCAGGAGGTTCACCTATAGGTTCTTCTGGGTCACTGCCACCAAAGAAGAGAGAAGGGTGACTCAGTGAAGTGGTGGGGGTGTTGGGTAGGAATTTTCTGGTATTATCTCTGTTCCTACGAGGCATGAAAATATTTTTGGTTGCTTTTGCTTTTTTCTGCTTGTACCTGCAAAACTGAAACAGATGGAATTGCAACTAACTAAAATCTATCTTGTGGAAATGAAAATGCGGAATTGAAATGAAAGCAGGAAAGGACTAATCTATTTTTCTGAAATCAAATTGTGAGAATGAAATACTAGACTACGCTTGCAGAATTGAAATTCTATTCTACGCTTGTAGAATTGAAATTGCGGAATTGAAAGGCTAATCTATGAAAGCAGGAAATGTCTAATTTACTTTTGCAGAAATGAAATTGCAGGATGGAACTGAAATAAACTACTTAGCAGAAGGTTAGAGTAGGAAAATAGAAGAAAAGCAGCAATCACAAATACTCTGACGCTTCCCCGGCAATGGCGCCAAAAAGAGTGGTGAGTTCCAGTATTGTAGCAATACTGCTGCAACTCCTGGGACTCCCTTCTTTACTTTTATCAACCCGGTAGTTCGTAACAAACTTGGAAGCGTCGGTGCTATATGCACAAGTACTAGCTCTTGCCGCAGCTGTCACTTGGTCAGCTGGCACAAGTCTGCTAGGAGCTTAAGCCAACTTCTATGAGCTCTGAGAAGAAGCTTTTTAACTGATGGATGAAAGCTAACTCAAAGAAGGTTGATCTACTTGCAGAAGGAAACTGGAAAGCTGAAAGGAAACGTAAACCCTAGCAAACCCTAATTTTACCAGCTAGCCCTACTGATGCAAGAAAGAGGATGAAAGCTACTGAAAGAGATGCCATTGACTTCTAGGAAGGTAAATACATGTATCTAAGCTACTTCTACAGTAACATCTGAAAAAAACATCTTTTTGTATTTTTGAATAAGTTGCCAGAATTATCATGCATGCGATTTGACTGTTTTTGACTGTGCAGAGGTGGATTGGTGAGAGGAAATGCTTGGAGGAGGTCGAGAAGGTTCAGAGAGGGCCTAAGGGGTCCCTAACACCCTTCCAGAGAGTTTCACAGAGTTTGGCTATCAAGAAACCTCATTCGTGAGCCTCTACAGGAAGTCTGCAGGGGTTCTACAGGATGTCTGTAATTTTCTACAGGATGTCTGTAATTTTCTACAGGTTGTTCAGAAATGGGATTTTGGAGGATGGATGGAGAGAGAAAGGTGAAGGAGTGAGTATGGAGGTAGGATAAGGGTTTGAGGTGGTCCAGGACTTGGTGGATGGAGTTGAGGAAAGATGTAGATGGCTGGATTTGTTCAAGGAGGACTGAAGCAATGTTGCACAAAAATTAGGGTTATGTGAGCAAATGGCAAACGTGAGGCAAGAGTCTGTGTTAGGGGATGGAGCAGATGGGATTGGTGGAGTATGGGTAGATAGAGAAGTGGTACAGGTGCTTTGCAAGTTGTTTTTCTGACTGAACCAACGAAGACTTGTAAAATCTGAGACCTAGTTACGTTGACCTAATCTGATCTAGCTAACAGTAAAGAGAATGAATAGAAGTTTTATTCGTAAGGAAACCATGTATATTAACTATGCAATGAAGCATTCAAGAATCTGAACATATAACCAACTTCTGCAAATGAAAATCAAACACTAATGATTGCATGGCAAAGAAAAGTCAGTGTTTTTGTGGGCAGCAAGGTCACCTTGATCCCAGCTCCTGATCCCACTAAGGGAGAGGTGAAATCAGAGGTGCTTGATGGCCTTTTTCTGGAGCTTTTCCCTGTCAATAACCTATCAACTCAATCTAAACATCAAAAGTCTTTCTAATCATCAACAATGACCTAGTTAATCAGCAAGATTTAATCTACTTAACAGAAATGATTTTGAAAATACATAAAGAACAAATAACAATACATAAAGGACACCTTGGCACACGGGTTGGGCCCAACCCCAAGAGCTGTCAGCTCCTATAAAGAACTCAGATCTGATGCCAAGTAAAGCTGCTTCTCATTACTCAAAAATAATCATCACAAGAAAGTTATACAGCAGTAGCTACAAGAAAACAAGCTGAGAAAAGGACAGCACTATAGTGAAAATACCAACAGTTCCAAAAATAAACTACGAAGGCTGAGGCCTTCCTATTTATACACTACGAGGGGCCTAGCAGCCCCCCTAAATTCAAGGGACTCAGCTGTTCCAACTGCTAGTAAACAGTCACTCTTCCCAAAGCTGCTCGACTGCCTTTAGGATTCGTTTTGGTGGCCTGTTGAGCTCGGAGTTGAGGGTGGAGATTTCGAGGAAGGGCCATTTAATGCAAGAGACAACCTCCCTACGAATCCTCACCTCAAGCTTGGCTGTCACCTGGCCCATAATTGCTTGGTTTTGCTCCAAAATTTGTCCAAAAAACCTGAAATAACCACGTATTAGCCTCCTTGGTAGAGTGACCACCCTTATTCGTTCAAATAACATAAACATACTAAAAAACATGCATAATCTATGAAAAATGAAGGATTGAACAAGGACAATTAGGCAAAATGAGCCCAATAAGTTACCCAATTTGGGGCTCATCACCTGGGACAAATGGGATAGCAGGGTTCACCATCAAAGTTGTGGTAGTGACTGTAGACTAGGGAAGTGGTGGGGGACCAAAAGTTTCCAAAAAGTCCCACAACTCTTTAGTCATCGACGGGATGGGTGGAAGTCTTCCAACTGAAGAAAAAGGAGGTACAAATGCAATGGGAACCAAGAGTGGGTCCAATGGATTCGTGATCAGAGGATTGTATGGAGGAAGAAATCCTGTAGTAAAGAAATCCTCTGGTAAGCTTGAATCTTCGTTTGTCCAAACTGGTTCTGTGTGAGATCTCGGAGATTGATTTCCCAAAGATGGGGAATCCGGTTCACTGGAGCTCGATGGATCCTCCACAATGAGTGGGGGAAGTCCTAATAATCATATAGATTGATGAGGAGGGTGGATGTAGCCACAGTGGCCGATAATTTTTATCAATAAATTTTATTGTGATGTTTATTAAAATATCAATGATAACACTCTGGCACCTTAAAAGTAAAAAAAAATACACTAAGTGAATCAATCAGAAAATAGAGGGAAATGACCCTCTTTGATAAGCATTGATCACTGGAGATGAAACCTAGTATCACAATGAATAACATAGAGAGTTGGCCAAATGTACAGTTACGGTTACTCTAGAGCTTCGCTCGAGCCTCAGATTGAGGGGCCAAGTATTGTCATGAAGACGAGCACCCTCCCAAAAACTGAAGACAGAGTAGGTCTATCTGTGTTAGGTACTAGGGCAGCCCGCCCGAGTCACCTTGTGTAAGTCGCTAAAAGTATGGCCACTAAGGATACCTCAGATCACAGACACTACTGGGGGGACATAGTCGCAGACAGTACATTGTGTGGGCAGGATACCTGAGTCCCCGACACAGCTCCGATATCCCCGAATGGATCCCCGATACATAGAATACCAAAAGGAGTTACATGTGAAGGTGGGCTACCTTCACTTACAGTCTGATGTTGTCTCATATTTAGCTCTGCTTTTACTAGAGTGGTCCTGGTAGTATGAGTGTAGAAGGATTTCTCTCTTTTAATGACACTAGTTTTGGTTTCTGATCTTGGGTAGTTTACTCACACTGCCTATCCCAAGATCCTAGCCTGAACTAATGTTTGTTTACTCTAGAAAGATTTACTGATTGATTTTAGGTATATTTTAAGTGTACTTTTTAGTGTCTCCGGTAATGGTGTTGACGTATGATATTTGGTCGGACTCTGACTCAACCTCATGCAAAAAACAATGCTTGTAAATTTTCAATTTCGATGAATAAGCTATATTCTAAAAATGGAGAGTCTTTCATACATCAATATTCGTTCCATGCATCCTATTCATTACAACACTAGCATAACCGACAAAAAATTTTTCAATGCTCTCCAACAACTACTGAAACCAAATAATGCAGAACTTAACTAGCTACGCAGAATAATGAATAATTTTTATTTTACTTTTCCTTTATGAAAATAAAAACTTTTAAGAAGAAAAGCTATTTTCTAAAAAAAAATCTTTCAGGACAGATATCTTGAAAACAAAACACAACTACAAATCCCTTATCAGTCCAGAAGCAAGTTTGCCAACCATTTGAGGTCAGAGACACAGCTGCATATCAAAATTTGGGTGACTAACGCTCTGTGCTAGAGGCCACAAAGAGTTACTGGAGGCACTAACGCTATGTTTGTGTAGACACAGAGCTTTATAAAGCTCTATTTACACTACTAACCTGCGTTAGTGTGGGAAAACACTTCAAAACAAGGCTTTGGGGATCAGATCCAGGGATGAGTATATGAAAGAAGAATGTTGCAAGGTCCTGATGGGTCAGAAAAGGAATGCAGAAGTACAGGAAGGTCTAGAAGGAGGAGGAAACTCGGAACTTTCTGGGTAAACTGGGAACTAACATGTAATCCCCAGTGGAGTCGCTAATTCTTCTATAGGATTAAATGCATGGTGTATGGAGAATGAAGAAACCATCAAGGGTCTTCCCAGGACCCTTAGCAGATTGTAAGATTATATGCAACTGTCACAAAGCTACATGCATGTCCATACTTAGTAACTAACTATCAAAGCAAAACATATTCATTACCTCAGGCCTCCGTGTAGATTTGTTGGAGAGCACAATGTAGCTAGGTGGAAGTCCCCTGAGCTGGCTCTAGATCAAGTCCTACACATAGAAGAGACAAGCATAATCACAGCATAAAACCTTGACAATTTATGCATGAATATACAAAAGACATCCAGTTACACATAACTAAGCTACTCATGCTAAAAGGTATTGGACAAACAACTAAATGAATGATAATACCAACGCCACGGAGTAGACAGTACAACTGCAGTTCTCTATTAATGTTGGAAGAGTGATTACAACCATCTATTGCATTAGCCTTCCCTTACCCCTCCAACTCCTCTCTCTCTCCCCCTTCTTACCAACTTCTTATGCTTAGATTTGAGACTATGCTCAACAATCAAGTAAGCTATCCTTTCAAATGATCTGACCTCCATCACAATAGCCGTAGCTCTGCTTATGTAGCATTCGAGATTAGGGTTGCCAAGTTTCTCCATGATTTTCCCTAGGTAAAAGCAATGATGTTGCCATGCTTTTGAGCTCTTTCCCATTTGCCTCCTTCATTAGGACTACAAATCCCACAAATATGTCGAACTTTGATGTTTCCTTGCTTTGCTGAGTAGATTTAGGAAAGAATATAGAGATATTTCTGAGTCAATTCACTCCTTTGACCTTTAGATCCTCATTAGGATTCACTATCAGTACCCCGAACTAACAAGTAGAGTTAATGGGGTCACTAATGCTCCCATAGGCTTACAAAGAAGCTTTATAAAGCATGTTGTTAGTGTATAGGCAGCGTTTGTGTGGAAACAATGCCTGTGAATTTGGTTATTGCTTCAACCATCATATCTTTCCCCTCTGAGCTGATATGGAGGTCATTTTTCTGTATAACACTAAATTGCAGGGGTTCACACACTCAGCTATGGATTTATACTCTAGGCCTCTGCACACTCAGCTGCAGAGCCTGTACCTACGCTACGACCCAAGACTTAGACTTCCTCGTCTAAGCTATGATTTTCTTAAATGTTCGATGTCTTTATTCTCCTTCAAACTACTTAGAGCTTAGCTCTATTTATACAATCCCATGGTTCGTGGACCATGGGTAGATCTTCTACAATCGACATTACATTTACAAAATAAGGGCAGACAACCCTATGACGTTTTAACACCAACGCGCTCCACGACCACAAAATGCAGTCTTTACACTTGAATTACAAAATTTGACCAAAATATGGGCTTTTTGCCCCAAAATTGCCCTTGGGGGATCCTGCGCCCAACAACACCCTACTAGATATATAGAATGAAGACACTCAAGAAGGCATATCAGTTCTTGGTCATCTTCCCATGCCACTTGTATGGCTAAGGGAGTACATAAACCTTCTCGCAAAGTTGGGTTGCTATGTTGGATAACCAGGAAAGTGAAGGAAAATCATTCAACTCGTCTGACATGTTGGCTCTCCAGTTGAAAGCGCATCTATCCAAAGCTTGGAGTCTGCCCAAGGATTAGTAAGAGAAGTTCTTCATGTATACATACTTGCTCGATGTAATATGTGCCCATCAACAATTTCTGTCATGGGTTGGGCCTGGACACCTTCAGAGAGTGATGTGAAAGTATATTGCAAGTTGTTATGAGATTGCAGCTACCGAGGAGTCATGACTAGAATATGGGACCATTTCATCACCCCTATATACACAATGATCTTTCAACAAGATCCACCCTGCATGTCCCAGGCAGTAATGGAGGCATTGCTGAACATTGCAGATTGGTATGCCTCAATCGAGGGAACCTTCATCAGGATGTACAACACGGAGAAATCTCTGCATGTGTTGCCAAGGTTTTCCACGGACAAGTTGGTCATGCAGGAGGTTGCATACCACATCTAGACAGAGTTATCAGCTGGATTTCATAGGAAGAAGAAGGCACCATGGCCCACACTTCCAGTACGAATTGGGTTGTACATGATCGAGAGTTTAAAAGAAGCAGATGTCGAGGTGGTAGATTTCAAGAAGTTTAAATTCGGCACTGTTGGGTCCCTATATTACTAGTGATTAGCCCATTACTATTGTAGTTATACCCCTTATTTATATTGTTGTGCCTCTATTACCCCCATATTGTTATTTCTATGCCCCATAGAATCCCTCTATTGTTATTTTTGTGGCTTTATATTATTATTGTTAGGTCGGCTGGATTATATTGTGACTCCCTAGACTCCTATATATAGAAAGGAGGTTTTGTCATTTGTATCATCCAAGAATTGTTCATTCATGTAATGTAAAGGAGGTTGCCCCCTCAAAGAGGCTGAATTCTAAGGCGTTGATCTATCTTTTCTATCTTTTCTTGAGCTGGTTTCATAACATTTGGTATCAGAGCTTTGGATTCTAGGGTTTCGCTGCTCCAAACAGGTCATCGTGGCATTTTCGCTATAACTTTTTTTTTTGTGACGTTTCAGAAGTCGCAAACAAAATCCATTTGAGAAGAAATCGTGTTGAACCTTGGGTCCGAATTTCAGAGCTTTTCGGGCGATATTTGCGGAGATATGATCTGAGGAAGTTGGTCTTTTTGCAGACCCCTGAATTACATTCAAAACAGGTGACCTGGGGAAAATCGTCATAAATTTCTCTCTGGGGATTGGATTGAAATTTCGTAAGAAGGTACAGAAAGAGGATGGACTATAGTTTCTTGTGTGTGTGTTTCAGATTCAAAGGTTGAAACAGTGACTCGTGGCACGTCGTACAAGTTGGCTCTACTGAACCAGTGTAAAAGCAAGTCACTGTGGGAGATTTCACATAACTCTTCCTTGGAGAATCCAATTTGGCTCAGACTTGTGGCATTGGTAAGAGGACGCAGAAGGCTACTACAGTTAGCAATTTCAGAACTGGATGATCCGAAATTATAGAGATACATCAAATTCAATATCAGGCTTCTATAAAGTGAAAAAAGGTGTGTAGTTTTTTTAAATTTTTGTGTAAGCTTGGTTTAACGGAATTCAAAGGGCATAATAAAGCATTATTATCGGTAAATGATGCCCCGAGGAAAGAAAATGCAAACTCCTAGTAAGGAACCTGAAAGCTCTAGCATGACTCATGAAGAAGAGGAAGAAATGCTACATGATATATTAAAATTACAAGAACAAGTGCAACAAATGTCACGCTCACAAAAGCTAACAGAAGCTAAGATAAGTGGCGTGGAATCTAAGATAAATGGCGTGGAATCTAAGATAAAGGCGTGGAATCTAAATGAAGGGCATGGAATCTAAGATGGATGATTCGAAGACAGATTTGAAGAGAGACATGGCAGATTTAAGAAGAACAGACATGGAAGAATTGAAGAAGTTTGCTACAAGAAAGGGTCACTAATGGTGAAAAGGTAGTAAAGGAAACTCATGATGAGAACAAAAGAAAAGTTAATCATGATT